>VZTZ01037389.1:0-50165 GCA_013400955.1 Drymodes brunneopygia | reverse complement strand
TCATCGTCGTTATTTAAACTATATTGTCACTTTTGCAAATATATGTTCTGTAATACCTGTCTGAACTGAGATTTAGACAGTAGAAAAGTTTGATTCTTGTGGACATTATATCTTTGATGCTGTAGCACATCAAGGTTTATCCCACTGAACACCCCTTCTGATATCTCTTAGGAAGTCCTAACAAATCCAAGACAACTAATAGTCTGGCTGTGCTAATAATGGACCACTTTTCTGTTAGATGGTAGTTTTGTGAGATGTTACATACAAATTGGGATAGCTGTTGTCCTCTTATGTCCTTGCACGGACATAATACCATACATTGCATGCCTTATCTAACTGTAACTCTTTAGTGTCCTTTTAACTGGGGATACCTTATCCATAAAAGTACTAGCTGTGTCCCAAAAAATAGCATTTGATTTTGGAACCAGTGTGGTGTTTATGATTAGGCACCAAACTGAGGCACTTAGAAGGCCAGGATAGCATGGTGGCTGAAGTGCAGCTTTAAAGTCCTGTGCTTTATTCCTGCACCTCTTGCAGTCTGCTGATTTTAGTTACATGTGATGTTGTGCCTAAAGCTGTGTAACAAAGATGGACTGAATAGCTAGAAAACTCCATTGTGACTTTTCTTTGATTGACTTGGTGACTCTTACTGCCTTCAACCAATTACATAGCTGTGAAACAATCCTATTTTTAACCCCAAAAGAAACATGAAATAATAGCTTGTCTTACAATTCTCTTTTTCCACTCAGCACTAAAGAGTCCACATCTTGTAGCAGAAGGATGTCAGGTACTTGCTGTAAAATTCTGGAGGTAAATCAACACACAGTGGAAAGGTGTTAAGTTTACGAAAAGCAGCTGAATATGTGTATCTGTAACTTTGAATAAGTATTTCTTTACTTAATGGGAAACCAGACTGTTATTACTTCTGCTAGGTTCTCCCATATGTAAAGAATATTAAGTAATTTGGAAATGTTTTTCTTTAGACTGAATTTACATGCTTACTTATCTATATTTCATATCATATACTTAAGGAAATGAAAGCTTCTACTCATATACTCAGTATGTTTGGACCACATTAATATTACCATACTAATGGGATATAGGAGGATGAAAAGCTTGAAAGCTGTTCTGAGATGCAAGCAGTATTCCTGAAGTAAACCTTTGCAAAAATAATGATGCTATCACAAAAAAAAGCACAGGTGAGACCCTTAAAAACAAAGTATTATGATATATGGAAACTTAATGTATTCTGTGTATATTTCAATACATCTCTCCGGCTTGATAATCTGTATTTTGAAGGAAAGAATGGGTTTTTCTGAGTAGATACAGCAGTAATAAATGTGAGAATGGGAATAGGCCAATAAAAGTAGTAGTTTTGTGTTGTCTCGTGGTCTCATGGTGCAAGATCTGCAGGTAAGAGAAACAGGTTATTCTCCAGAAAAAAAGATAGGTTCAAGCAACCCTCTGTGGTTTAACCTGAAAAATTATTTTGAAGTTTCCATTCCTAATAATTAGTTGATCATTTTTCTGCTGGAATTGACAACATAGATTTTGAATCACTTTCAGATGACTTGGCCTGGAAAATTGGTTATGAGCTAAACTGACCCAGCTAAACTTAAAGAATTAGATATGGAATTTACAGGTTCCAGTTTCATCTTCTCAAGCAATTTGCCACTGTTTGTTTACAAAGCCACCTTACCTTCCTTGTCCCACAATTAAAACATTCTGCTCTCCTCCTTCAGGGTATTGTGTCACACCATCTGGAAACAGTGGCTCCCAGGTACAGGATATAGCAGAGCAGCGTTTCAGTGGACTGAAGGGCAATGCAGAACATGTCTCATATGCTGATATTTGTCCATGTCTAGAACATAATTGATGCATGAAGGAAGTCATCAGAAACCCAGAACTAGGATAATTTCCAGATGCCTTCTGTAAATGGCAATGTTTTCCCTTTCTGCTTGCCAAATCCATGTTCTTGTTACTCTCCATAAACTGCCTTTGATAATACGGCAGAGTCTTCAAGTTCACTGGTTAATAGAAACTTCAAAAACTTTTTCACTTTTTTATTCATCATTTGGGAGCTGAATTCGACTTCAGGACTTTGTATGTATCAGAATTAACTTCATAGTGCTCACTGAAGCTGCATTAGATCTATGGCTTCATAACTGAAAGATAATTTGGTCTCTGGCCACCAAGAACATGATGTGTCATGAAACACCACCAGTAGAATGATCTTCTAGAAACAGTCTCTGGTTGAAGCAGAAATTCAGCAGAAATTCAGCAGGAGGCAAATGCCAAGTGAAGCTTAAGGTCTTCTATTTTGAATTTGGGTCATATTTGTATACCTAATTCTCAAATAGTACATTACTGAGAAAATGCTATGTGCAGAAAATTACAAATAAATTGCTCTGTCCTTTGTATGTGATTATACTTCATGCTAAGTGGGCTGCCCGTCTGTATTCT
This sequence comes from Drymodes brunneopygia, assembly GCA_013400955.1. NCBI lineage: Eukaryota > Metazoa > Chordata > Aves > Passeriformes > Petroicidae > Drymodes > Drymodes brunneopygia. The sequence continues at coordinate 47,702 of VZTZ01037389.1, read as the reverse complement.
CTATCCATTTTCTGGAGAGTTGGTACTTGTTTTAGGAGGGAGGTAGATGATATCTTCAGAAACATTGCTGAGATGGATGAAGATAAGCAAGGTATCAGCTGATAATAGTGATATCTTCTTTTGCAAAGTTTATCATGGCAACTCTGAAAGTAATTTAGTAACTTTGCTTTTAAAATAGAAAAAGAAATGTCACAGGGTGGAACTGTGGCAAATTTTCTTGTAATGTAACCTGGCTATTGAGTTTTCTTACTGAATCTGCAAGTTGTTTTCCTTGGCTTTATGAATCTAGGCCTAGAAAAAATTAAAATAAAAAAAAATTAAAAATCTAAAAATTATTTACATGAGTGTCTTGTGTCCTGTCAAATGTTCATGCAATGCCCATGCAAGCTTCCTTCTGAAGCAGTGTTAACATAGGTAAGCATACACCCACAAAACTAAAAGGCCACGCATACCTTTTCTACATCTCTCTGGGTGGTGTTTCTTTTATAAAATTTTTCTTCAGTGACCTTCTGCTGCCACCTGCCTCTGAAGGATTTTCATAAAATCTGCAATTGAAGAAATAAGCTCAGAAGAATTCCCTGCACTGTGTACAGAGCTGGCACTGGAGGTTGATTAGTGAACCCTTTAATCAACAAAGAAACAATTCTTGCATCTGCAAAGTACAGATTTTCTACCTGTATCATAAATGAAATATGATACATATGAGATATGACAGAAAGACTGCCCAACATGGGTGTGAGTTTTGCATGGCTATTTTTTCTGTGAAGTGTTCTAAAGCTGAAGTTAATGTTTCCCTTGTAATGGAGGCTGCAATATACATGAGAAGCTGATTGATCCAGAATTTCATGTGTGAAACAAGTGTGAAGTAATTCCAGCCTAATTTTTCCTTTTATATGGACAGAAAAATTGCTCACAAGTGGTGAAGGAGTAAAACCAGTGAGTTAGCACAGGGCAGTGTGCCACCTGTCTGCCCAGTGTTCAAGTCCCCTGCATTGTGGTAGCCAAGGTATTCTTTGCCACTCACTAATTCACTCTTGCCACACTTATTCTAGGCTTGAGTGTGCAAAGAAATGATGCCTATATGATTCATTATGGGTACAATTGCAGTTACTGGCACGTTAGTTCAGCAATAAGACTGCTCTACAAAGATTAGTGCATTTGAATTCTTTGATAGATAGTTGTGTAGGGACAACAGAGATCAGGCAAAAAGGCTTTTGTGGTTACACTAAAAATTGCCCCAGTACAGAAACACTTCTCAAGTTATAATAAGAATGAGAAGCAGACGTGTACATACACACACACAGATGTTGAGCTCTCGGATGAATTATTGACCTATTTATGGGTTAACATGCTTGAAAGGTGCTGCCAGAGCTACTTCAAGGTCAAGCGGCTACACTGGATAGAAATGCAAGATATAGACTGAGAAAACTCATCTCTTGCAATCTTGGTTAGAATGGAAGAATCACTAGATTTGGCAAAATATTGAAGTGTGTAGATCTATTTTTCACCGAGCTCTGAACACATTTTATCTGCAGGCATCCTAAATAATGTACCCAAGAGTTTTCTGGAAGTAGTTTGGTGATGAAATCTTTTCCTTCTGCTCTGTACATCATCTGGATTTACCTGATGACACTTTTTTCTTAGTTGGTGGGTTGGTTTCTTTTGTTGGTTTACTTTTGTTGCTTGGTAAGCTATTTGGCAGCAAGTAATAAGGCTTTCTAGTTTGATAATTTGAATGACTTTACAATTATAACCCAAATACTTAATGCTTGTCCATAACCTGTCCTGGATGAGTGTAAGCTCATATAACATATAATATGCATGATATATTAATATGTGTGAGGCATATATGGATGTCCCAGGAAAAGTGCCTTTAAACTTTGTATGGGATTTCAGGACAGGCTATTAAAAACAAAAAAAAAAAAACCCAAAAGAAACAAACAAACAAGTTAAAAAATGTATTTTATATGAGTGCAGAGCATCACAGTAATGCAGGCAAACTCTGCCTTGGTGTAGATTCTAGTAATAGTGTGATTGTCAAAATCTACCAAGTGACTTTTCAAAATATACTTTCCTATCATTGCTTTTATATTCTCAATTGGCTGAGAAGTGCATCTGCCTGAACCTGTTAACACACATGCAAAAGTGCACATTTTAACTCACAGCTGGGCCTTCTTCTGAGTTACATAAAAAAGTAGGTAAATGCCTTAGAAGTATGTCACCTAGCATCGCAAGAAACTGTGGTGAAATCTTTAAGGGAGCCCCATAGTCAGCTTAGCAATTTTGGTAACTTTTGGATGGAGCCATAGCAGAGCCCATTGCTGCTATCTGCCACTGCATACCCCAATGCACATGATAGTTTACATTTTGTTCTATCACCATGATGAAGGCCCATCATTGGTGAGCCTATGCTCTGAATTTTTGTCTCAATACAATTTTATTTGCATTTTCTAATCACAGTGTAAATATTTTCATTCTATGTGTTTCTCATCTCAGTTTTTGACATACTTCCTCTCCTATCTCCTTCACTTCAACCACCCTTGAGACCTCTTTAAATCCCTTTAAACTGAAGTGTCTGCTGTCATCTCTACGCCTTGCCTACTTGTGTTGATTCCTTCCGTGAGATTTATTACTTCTCCTTTTGTCTTACTTCAGTCTGTTCAGGTGGTTGTTAACAGCTCTTGCTCCTCTCACACATTTACTTCCCCTTCCTGTGTTTTACCCTGTTTCTCTGCATCTGGCAGTTCAGGATGACCCTTATGGGCCTGCAAAGCCATATCTTGCTCAAGCGTCTTTCTTCTGCATTGTATATGGATTTCTTCAATGAATAAAAAATCCTTTTCTGCAGGTATTTTGGTGGGAAAGGAAAATCATATAGTCACATGTGGTGCAAGGTTGACGGGTTAAAGGAAACATTGGCAGATGTTCTACCAGGCTGTCTTTTTAGCAGCTGCTACTTCAGATAGAACGGGCTGGTGCTTTCATTTGAGTGCAACAGATGATCAAATAAGTCTAATCTTAATGAGATGATTGAGTAGCTGATGATCAAATAAGTCAAACCAGGCCACAAGGTTCATATATTTGCCAGCACTTGGTCTGTTAACAATTCTTTTCTGGATTTGAAGACATCCATGCAATGATCTTTGCAGAACAATATGTAACTACTTTTCCTCCCACTTTGGAAGAGGTCAAATTCCTGCAATAAATTCACCCAGTGTCCTGTTCTTTCACTGATACCTTGGCAGACGTCCATTTGGCAGTTGGTCCAGAGGATGCTGATTCTTTATTGAAAAAGGGGAAGATCAGGAACACAATGACTTATTTCCTTTTCTCCCCCTCCCTGTCTATATGTTTCTTTGGTTTTTTAAGCTGGGTGTTATTGGGGTGGCAGGGAGAAAGGATGAACATGACTTTTCGTCTTTTTTTGGATCTCTATCAATCAAGGTGCACCTAGATTTTCACTAGAGGACCTCAAGCTTTGACTCTGTCAGCTTTGATTTTCTTAGCTCCTCTTGTTTTCTTCCACGACAAAACCACTGTACAAGTATCAGTACACGCTCATATTTTCACTTAGGAAGGCTTACAAAATATTTTGTTACAAGTTTGATTGAGATGTTTTCCCTAGAGATGTTATTTAGATTGTCATAGTGGGATTTCAATCTACTCTGTTTAGAGGTTCTGGGATATTTTTTTGTGTGTGTGTGTCTTTTTTTGCATCCCAGGAAAAAACCACATATATTTAAAGTTTGCTCAGAAATGTATGCTCTTGTCAATTTTATACCCAAGAAAGCAGTAATTCTTTGGAGTGGCTGAGAATAGGATGAAAATTGTATATTTCTACCTTTATAGAAAATCCCTGTAAATATATATACAAAATAGTAGTTCCAGGGGATTTATATATGAGCTTTTATAGCTTAATAGAAAGAAAAGTATCTTTTTCCTCCTTAAAAGCTGTAGAGGATGGAGGTTTAAAAATACAAACTTGGCTTTTCTTCATTTAAAGTCTGTATTGCCTAAAAGATACTATCCAAACACCCCTTTTAGTTTCATTCCCATTGACATTCTACAGAGTTTTTGTCCTCTCTGCCAATAATATTCTGACTACCATTCTAAATAATGCAATAGTGAGGAAAGAAAGGGATTTCTTATAAAGCAATGTGGAAGAACTCTTTGTCTCCTGTGAGCAACCATTTGTATCATTCATGCAGAGTGCTTTTAAATTTGTGGGATGAAAGCAAAGTTCCTGTCAAGGGAGTATCTGAAAGGTTTGTTTTCATGGATGGCCTATTCCCACCAGACACCTTCCATTTAGCTGTAATGATATGAACATAGATAGCTCTTTGCCAGAAACCCACAAACTCCTGTCACTTGACCGTCATTAATAGCACTAAATCTTTCCAAGACTGATACAGCCCCTTCTGGGCTATGTCACCAATTTTCTACATAGATTGCTGTATGAGCCAGCAGCAGCAGTCACAAAGTCTGATTATTTTCATCCCATTTTCTCCTCTCCCATATGAGATGGACTGCCTAGGAACTTCTTATAATCACAGGAGTTTCTTTCCTTAGGTCTCTGAGACATTCTTCAGGTTTGACATTGAGCTGGTATTTTATTACACCTAGATAAGAAAAATTAATGTGGGGAGATTGGTTCCCTGTACTGCTCCTTGAGCATGCCATGAGTGGGATTAATGCAAACTTTACTTTACGCTTTCAGTCTTTTTTTATCTTTGCCATATACTACAACCTAGATAACAGCAGTGTCAAAGTAAATTAATTTCCCAGATATTTTCTGATTTTGAACTGGTACAAAGTGTATTTGGTGAGAGAATCTAAGTGTATCAAGGAATAATACCTATGTCTGTAGAGCAGGATGGGTGGTTGCCATAGCAGCAATCAATCCACTAAATAGGGAGCAACATAAAATGATTCAAAGGCAAAGACTGATTTAGGTCAGGGAATAACACTTCATAAAAGGAGACACTTCTCTCTGACTTGTTGTTTTGCTTTTGCGAATTCAGTTACAATGCATATTGAGAAAATGCCTATTTGCCACAAAAAATTGTGTTAGGACTTGAGAGCTCTTGAATCCAGTGAAGAACCAACTTAAACACTCTTGGAAGCTCCAGTGTCAGCTGCAGAAAAGTGTAGATAAAGATGTAGATGTTTTGCTTTTTTTAATGTTATTTATGGATTCCTTCCTCTCTAACTAATGAGAAAAACATTCCCAAGATGTTATGCGAGTGCTGCCCTCTGCTAGAAGTCAGATGAGCTCACACTGAAATATTTGTCTGCCCTGAACTGTGGGAGTGCCTGCTTGCCTCTTGGAAATGTCACTGGTATATTTGATAGGTATCCATGTATGTGTGTGTATATGTGTGTGTGTGTGTGTGTGCGCGCGCGTGTGTGTGAGTGTGTCTGCAGACAAATCTCTAGGGAGATTCTAGACAAGTTAAGTTGAATTACATTGTGTCCAATTAAATACTTCCCCTACCTCTTAATGTAAGTCTAGGGATGTGGATACTGAGCAGTTGTTGATCATCTTCAGTCTCACTGTGGTTTGGACTGCAGGGGTTAGTTCTGGCATCGTGCACTTGTGAATGAGCAGGAGGTTGTATAGTAAAAAAAGGCTTCAGTTCCTGAGCTTTTGGCTGTGATGTGGCAGCCACTGCATCATAACATTGAGGTCTGGTGCCCAAAGTTGAAAGCAGAGGTAAATAAATGGGATTGCTGATTCCTCAGGAGTGAGGTGTTATTGCTTATAAAATTAGAAAACCTCCTTTATAGGGAAAAAAATATTGTCAATACGTTTAGATTGTGGAAGGGAAGATTAACGAATGTCTTGGTCAGTCTTTTAATTTAGTATTTAGATAGGGAATAGAAACTTAATAAGAAGGGCTTCTCACTGTAGTAATCACAACTATTGCAGAAATTGAGGGAAGTTGAAGCTAAATAAACTCTGATTAAAACAGTATATACTGTTTGGGCAACGATGAAATCAATCACAACAATAGTTTGTAAATCCCTCCATCAGATGCTCCATCATGCTACATTTTACATTAAGACTGCAGACTCCTCTAGAGCACATACTTTAAGGTGAGGCCTTGCCACAGAAATCAAGATGATAGGCCTCAAAATCTCAGTATGGCATCTACGGAGGTAGGGTTGGACCCTTCTCAGCTCATGTCCCCAAGGTCTGCTTAGCTCACACTAATCTACAAACCAAAAGCAGCCAACACTGCACAGATGAACACATCCCTCATCATGCATGTTGTAGAGAGGTTTCTTGAACTGCTTCAGCTTCCTTGCCAACTTAACCTCAGCTGACGGTGAAGCACATCCATTGTGGTGATGTTTTTCTTTTTATTTAAGCTAAAAACATCTGCCTATTGTTGATTTAGCAGTTACTGACTTGGGTCACAGTGACTCAAGATCTGATAACTATCAGCAGTGATTTTAGGCCTGGTTGACCTGGTCTGGTATGAAACCACTAACATAGTGTGCAAGCTGTGTGTTTTATTATATCTTATTAACTGCTCCCACAAACATCAGTGGCACATGCTGCTTGCTTTTAGTAATTATCACTCATTTTTGTATCATGACATGACTGTGGTGTACTTTTCCATGTGCACACATAAGAACAATGCAGTAAAGTAAGGACTTATATCCTAGGTAATAGATTTTCACAATAGTAGTGTTCTTTAGTACTATCCTCTCTGATAGCCTGACCCAAATATTGAACTTAGAGCAGAGCATGGTATTTGAGAGCACCCCTAGTTCAGTCATTCCCCTGTACCAAAAAACTGCCCTCTACAACATTTATTTCTGAATGCTCTGGTAATGTGGTGAATTTTGTTGTGTCATAAAATTGCCTGGGCTTCCAAATTATTGATAGTAGTCTTCCTGGCCTCTGGAGACAGATTTCTCCCACAGTGCAAGGTTTGTGAAAAATGATGCCTTCTTCAAGCATCTGGCTGATGGTGATGATGGCTGAAATGTGAAATTACCATATGAAATTTCAGCCTGTACTTTTTACCCAGTGACCAGTTCTGGTGTTGAGGTTAATTTTTTTTACTCTCTCATTTATGTTTACCAGCTCCTGTCTCTATTTATTAATTTTTACTATATCAAACAAAAATAGCCTGGGGAACATAAACTCTTTCTTGGTCAACTCAACATTCCTCCCTATCCCCCTTAAAAAAGTGGGGCTTTGTAACAACTTGAATTAGAAAGGTTTGGGATTAGTATCCTCTGCCTATGACGGGAAGATGTGTTTGGCCAGAGCTCTCAGTGCTCTCATTGCTGTGTCCCATATTCTGTGCTTCAAACATCTTACTTGCCCTTGCTGACTTAAGTCACTCTCTCAAAACTGTTCATTAAAGTTATAAATACAAGAGGTGACATTGAGCTACTGGTTCCGTGAGCACTAGAGACATCCTTTTGGGGGATAATTTTACTGGCATTAGGCTACAGGGATCAAATCTTGCTTGTTCTTGACACTCACAAGCCATCTCCCTGCCATTGCTGTGTCTACTGTATATGAACAATAATGTATCTCCTTACCTGGACCTGGTCAGTACTCACCTCCTTATCCTGCTACTTTACTGATTACCCTCACCTATGTTATATAGGTGACAGAAACAACACCGCAAAACAATTGTTTTAGCTCTGTGATCCGAGTTCCTGCAAGGCATTAGGCATTTATCAGTTGACTGCAGTTACTGTTCTGGTAATTGAAGAGACACCCTTAATTCTCACACTGAATAATTCTGGTCTTCTTTTTTTAATGTGATACTTTTTCCCCACTGTCCCTTCCCCATTGCTTGGAAAGGAAAACAAAACTTTGACTAGATGCCTGTAGAGCAGGAAGAATCCAGAGCTGTTTCCTGAAATTCCTGAAGAACTTTGTAAGCAAAACCCCTCTTTACAGAAGTTCTCAGTTATGACCCTGGGGGTGAGGGGGTGGATTGGAAACCTTCCAGGAAGGTCTTGCAAACTGAGGCAAGAGAAACCCTCCTTTTTTCTAATATGCAGGTAGGTCATGCAAGCATGAGATTTCCTCACTGTGAAGAAAAGTACCTGTCCACCAAGGCAGTATTGTGATATTTGAAACTGAAGAATAGTCAGGGATTTAAAGCTTTACCATGAAGGTCATTTGCTCTGTGCTGTTAAGCTTGAAAGACACTTAACGTAACTGAAGTTCATAAAGTGGTCTTCAGCTGGTGATGCTTTAGACCATTGCACAATTTCATTTCAGATGCAGCTTGTACATTTTTCAGGCAAATTGCATGTGTGTTATGTTGTGTCGGCTCTTGTGACACACTGTCTCTTGTCCCAAGGATCTGCATCAATGATGCAAAACAACCATACTTAGATGAAAAGCCAAAACTACCCCAGTTTGCACTCATGTGAGAGCAAAGCATCCTGCAGTTTCAAGTCCTTTCTAAATTGATGTAAAACTGATACAACTCCAAATCTGTGTTTGAATTTTTTCCTTGCTTTCATGTTTTGATGATGCATTTTTCTGTATATTTATATCTGCAAAGTTAAGAAGACCCATTAGTTTCCCAGTATAGTAAGCTCCTGCAAATGGATGTGCAGTTGAGCAGAGGCAGAATGTTTAAGTAATATATTAGCAACATATCATTATACTTATCTTGAGCAGTTCAGCATTTATTAAGATTTCTTATTGAATAAATGAAACATAGTGAGTTCAGTGTTAACTGGACTGATTGGCCTAATCAAAAATAGTTCCTGCCATTGTGCTTTGGAGAAGGTGATAGTGAGACTGTAGTGGGATCAAGGGCACCCTCAGAAATTTGCTGATGACACCAACCTGTGTGGTGTAGTCAACATCGTGGAGGAAAAGGGTGTCATCCAGAGGGACCTGGGCCAATGCAAACGTCATGAAGTACAAGAAGAGGCAGTGCAAGGTCCTACACCTGTGTCTGGGCAATCCCAAGTACACCTAGAGGTTGTGTGGAGAAATGATTGAAGTAGCCCTGTGGAGAAAGACTTGGGGTAGTGACTGATGAAAAACTCGAGCTGGCAGTGTATGGTCACAGCCCAGAAAGCCAATGGAATCCTTGCTGCATCCAACACAGTGTGGCCAGCAGGGTGAGGAAGAGGATTCTGCCTCTTCATTCTGCTTTGTGAGACCCCTCCTGGACCACTGTACAGTTCAGGTGCCCCCAAAATAACAAGGACATCGAACTGTTGGAGCAAGACCAGAGGAGGCCACAAAGCTGCTAAGACAACTGGAGCACATCCGCAATCAAAACAGGCACAGAGGGTTGTGACTGCCAGGAGGAGAGAAGGTTGTGTGAGAGCATCATATCAGACTTCTAGTATCTGCAGGGAGCCTGCAAGAAAAGCTGGGGAGGGACTTTTCATCAGGAATCTTAGTGATAGGACAGGGATTAATGGGTACAAACTGAAAAAGGTGAACCTTAGGTTAGATATTAAGAAGAAATTCTTTACTATGAGTGTTGTGAGGCTCTGGAACAGGTGGCACAGAAGAGTTATGGATGCCTCATGCCTGGAAGTGTTCAAGGCCAGGTAGGATGGGGTACTGAGTAACCTGGTTTGGTGAAAGGTATTCCTGCCCACTGCAGAGCAGATGGGCTGAAACCAGACGGTCTTTAAGGTCCCTTGTAACCTAAACCATTCTGTGATTCTATTTTATGATTCTATGGTGGAGTTTGGCAGTCTTGACTTTTCCCAGTTGTAATGTTGCAAATTTAAGAGAAATAAAATTTCAAATTTGTGATTGTTGTTTTTGTTTCTTCTACAGCTAAGAAAAATTATTTTGGTCATAACTTCAGTTCAGGATAAATGGAATTAATAGGAATACTTTCTTACTGAGAAATACAGCCAACATTTCAAGATTCAAATTTGTGAAGTTGTTTTGTACCTTGAAGCACAGAGAGTTTTCCAGGGTGGTGTTTTGTGATTTCAGATGCATTTGAGCTATCTGAGTTTAATCACTGCATCTGACCTTAGACAAATCTGAACCCATAATAAAGATCTATAATAGTTTGAGTAATACTTTTGACAACAATCCAAGACTTTAGTTTTGCATTTCAGACTTTTTTTTCATCTTGCTTCTCCTGTGATACCCAAGGACAATTATATCTCTCTGGATTTTTGGCTCCAGCAGGAAAACGGGGAGAACTCTCTATTTTGTAAAGACATCACAATGTTTAAGACTGTAGGATCTGAGGGCAATTCAGGCCAATGAGGACTTCAGAAGGTCTTCAGTCCAACCCACTGTATTGGACTGCAGCAAAGTAGGAGTTTTGTGGCTGCAAGTGGAGCTCTAGTCCTTCCTGAGTGTTCCCCCTCTGAGTGCAGTTGTGTGCATACACTGGGATGGGAACGTTCCACCTGCGACACCTTTCCTGAGGTCTCTTGCTCCTCTTGCCCTCTACCCTATGTTTTCCAAGAAAATTGGTCTGTGACTTTTCAGGTTTCATGGCCATACTTTCTCAGAGGCCAGTTACTTCTCTTAGCCTAGACCAGTTTTTCAGGGAGGTTCAGTTTCATCATCTACATGTCAGCATTGATGTGTTGGTTAGAGCTCAGGAGAAAATATCCTTAGCTAGTGGAACTTTATTTTCTTCAGTTACTTGTGTCTCTGGAACCTCCTCTGCCTAGCCCTGGGCAGCTTGCAGTTTTCTAAGCTCAGCAGGGCAGCCCATCCATTCATGCTTACTCCTATGATACAGCCAACCATGATACAAATTGAGTCAAATTTTGTAACAATTCTCTTCAGCAGACCAAGAAAAACAACGAAATTGATATGTTCATATAATACTTTAGAACAGAGCAGTTTATCAGTGTCACTGAGTTTTGAGAAAAAATAAACAGGGCTGCAGTAGAAGAGATAGGTAACAGTGAAGTGACAGAATCACAAACACAGCTCTCTGCATAAGTGCATCCCTACTATTAAATGAAAGGGATTGTGTTCCAGGAATTGCTTTGTGCCAGAGGAGCAGCTGATACCAGACACTTCTGCAGCACCAGGCACACCTGTCCCCCAAATCACACCTGATCCTGGGGCTGCATTGCTTGCACTTGGCAATTTCCTGCACTATACAGCTATGTTAAATTACTGTTCCTTTCTGGAAAAACCAGCTGTGTCAACTCCACCTCCTTTCAAAACACAAGCTAAAAGTACCCTAAAACCTAGCATTTGAAGGGACACTGTGCTTAGGAGAAAAGGGTGTTTTCAGATTTCTGAAATTAAAATTGAAAGTAGAGAAATACACGTAAAAATAAAAGAGTCTTTTAGTAGGTTTGATTTGCTTTTGTGGTTTACTGAGGTGGTTTGCGTTTGGTTCTGAGTCTTTTTGGGGGAAGATATTGGGTTTTTTAGTAAAGCAACTAAAAAGTAGAGCTTACAAAGTTGATTTACAATACTTATTTTTAACCCAAAATATTATCTTCCCACTTTGGGTTTCGTGACTGTCACAAAGGACAGAAACACTCTTTGATTGCTTTATCGCAGTATGACTAAGAAAAAACTGGTATAGAAACTAGTAAGACTCTGTGGAGGTATGCACACGAGCAAAATCTCTTTGTCTAGATGAGGGGCTACCCAGGAAAAAAATTTACTTTGTCTTGAATTTTACTTTGTTATCATTTATTTCACTATTTCAGGTAGAATGACAAGTCTTTCTAGGGCAATTGTAACAAAATGGTAGTGAAAATTCTTACTACTGATCAATATTTGCTTTTTCGCTTTATCTTTCATACTATAAAATATATGCAGTTGGCAACATTTGGGATTCTCTCCAAGTGGTGAATTTGAAAATAAAAATTAAAAAACCCTTAATTTTTTCCTTCATTTTGTTGGCTTATTATGTCATTATTATTTCAATGCTGTGTTTACACATTGACACAATACTCAGGCACATAGAACAGTATGGAGTCAGAGGCTGAATTTTGTAGAATCAGGGCAGAGAGAATTTATGTCCCATGGAGAAAATGAGCATTCTCACTGCTCTCATCCACACAAAAAATGCAGCTCCCTTGAGTAGAATGAAGATGTTTCCTTAGGTCTGGTTCAGGTCTCATGGTGACAAAGAAAACAAAAACAAACAGAAGATATACTATTTCCACACATTGCTCTATACCTGTTTTGCTCACCATGGAGATTGCAAATCTCTAAATAATTTATGTTCCCAGTGACATGACATAAAGAGTAGAAATCTGTCCTGCTAAGCATCTAGACTAGTTACTGGACAGAGAAGATGGAACATTTTACTTTTGACAAAGAACGAATTTTTTTATGACTAAAATGAATATTTTTTATGAATGAATGAAAATGAAATGGTATGAAATAGAAGGGGGGGTCAGTTTTAAAAGATTAATTAATGGACCCAGCATGAAAGGGAAAAACTTTTTTTGTGTGTGCTTTATCCACAGCAATTTAATATGGTAGATAACTGTGGCAGGATATGTGGAGCTGAGACTCTCTGACTAGTGTTTTCAAATCTATGCAATGACTTCAATTTGCAATTCCCATTAGAATTTGATGGGAGTTTTGCTTCAGACACCTTTTTATATTTTTCCCTACTGATATCAAAAACAAGACTGTATACACAACAAAAATCTCTTTGTAACACTAATTTTTCACCCTGTCTCACCTCCTTAATAGATGTGTATCTGTAGGGTCTCCAAGAAAACCTGCACAGTTTTAAAGTTTTATTTAACTCCTGCTAAGCAGATGACCGAAGGCCATGCATAAGATCGTGAGTACTGCTGCAAAAAGGCAGATATGCACTTTAACACAGCCCTACCATATGTACAGGCATTGATTCATGAGATGTGTGCTCCAATCTTTTAGTGGCCTGAGCTTTCTTTCCACATTGTGGTTTCTTTTATTTGCAGTATTTGCCTCCCAAGTTTTATGTGTGAGAAAAGACCTAATCATTTTCTGAGTAGCCTCTCCAGGCAAATGGGCTAGTCAAGGCTTTTCCTGTTGAGATATCTTTGGGAGTGCTGACCAAGGAGCGTCACTGGGATTTTCTTCAGCTTTGTCTCTGACCATATATCCTTAATTTTTTTAATTAGGAAATCTGCAAATCAGCCTACTCTGTGCCCTCTGGCTCTGCCTTCCTGTGAGATACAGAATTTCTGAGCCACACTTGTGGCACATCCAGGTTTGCCAGTGCTGCTGTGGCCCCACTGTCAGGTCCCCTGTTCCCTGAGAGTACCTTCCCCTAGCAGAATAACAGCAGTAGTCACTGACTGCCTGTTGCCAGAATTTCAAAGCAAACACCTGAGATGTGGCCAGAGGGGATGGGTTGTTTCTGGGATGATGCTTTGTTAGAATAACAACCTCTAAAGTTTCCTCTCAGTGACCCATCACCCAGTTCCCCCCCTTTTTTTTTAATCACTGACAGAGGTAACAACTTCAGTGTTACTATAGGAATACTAGTATACCCCCAAGTATTATTTTGCCAACATGTAATATATCTACAGGTAGGAATGGCTACTAGGCATAATTCATATTTATCTGTGGACATTTTATTAGTAAAGTGCTGTGCTGCAAGTTTGGATTCAGGTCATAATTACTTGAATTTAAGGAGTCTAAAAACTCATTTCTCCCTGAAGATGTTCCTTATAATCTTGAAGAAACATGAAAACAGCTTTTAAACATCCAAGTATGTGTGTGGACTGTTTGTGTCCATGATAGGGATATTTGTCACAAACACTTAGCAGAGAGGAACGCTTAGGAATTTAATTGCAGACATAATCTCAGAACTACTAAAAATGTTGAATCTTGGACCCTCTGTAAGCTGAGCTCCAATGAACATCATTATTCATGGTACTGTGTAAAGTGTAATATGGTAATATGCATGCAGAGGCTAACTGTTCTTCTAATGTTTAGCACTTACAATGAATAACAGTGGTGTGGAATACAGTTTTCAGATTTTAAGTCTTAGAATGATAATACAAATTTGAACTTAAAAATTATATTACTATGGCTTATACAGCATAAGCACAATGAATATATTTATATAAATATTTGTATGGTTATAATTAAAAGAGATTTTTCAGTAAAGCTTCCGTCAAGCAACAGCTCTGACTTTTTAAACATCATTTCCTTTTCAGCAATCTGATTCCATCACACCAGAATAACCTATACAGAATGTTAAAATTAGGAATATGATGCTGTCCAAGTGAACTCTGTTATCCTGAAATGCTGGAAACTGTATAATAGGGTGTATTTGGCTTTCCTATTCTCTCATGTTTCACCTCAGCATATTCCTACTCAACAGGATGTCTAAACTCACCAGGAAAAGAAGACAAGTTAGTGGCACTTATAATCTCTTTTCCTCTTTTCTAAATAACCCCCTGCTTTCTCAAAAGGTGATTAATTGAAGCTATTCCTGTAGAAATACTCATCAGCCAGTCCTTTCTTGTGCCTTCTCTGGTACAAGAGAACCAATCCTGTACTTCTTCTGCTGAGAACCCTAAAGAATTATATGCTGCTCATGTTGCTGCCAAACCTCTTTTGCCAAAAATCTCTCAGAAATTCTTGTTATCTGAAGTGCATTAAAAATATTGGAACTCCCCTTATAGGAGTCCTGCTGTATCCCAGAGAGGTCTGTAGCGTATCAGCTGACTTCAATAGAAAGGTGCTTGATCCAATATAATTAACAGCCCAGTGCCACCTTCAACATTACAGTACTTACAGAAATTTAGAATTGCTAGAGCAGAGTGGTGGTTGAAAATAGCTTTTTGCTAGACCTGTATATATATACTATTTAAAGACATTTTATGTACATTAATTAAAATGAGACAGATCTTGAAATTAAAATGGAATTAATTCTGTTTATGTCCAGAGAACATCTAGCATCATCTGTACAATATGCATGAAATATGTTTGAAAAGGCTGTTCATTTTGATAGGAAATTAATATTTATTAAATAAAGCATTAATACAGTTATATCTAAAAGACCAGAAAAACTGAAAAGTCAGACTATTTACAGCCTGTGCTATAGCAATTGGTATCTGCTGTGTCTTTTTCCCTTATTTCATCTAATTAATAATGTATCAGAACTCTAATGGCATTCTAAAAGAGCTACATTTACGATGTGCTTTAAGAGCCATTTCCTGCTAGACTTGAATCAAATCACATTGATTCCAGGAAGACTTGAGTGCTCTTGGTTTTTCACCATTTCTGCAATGGCTACCTTGCTATTTCCTTTGTGATATAGACATGAAGCCCAGCAAAGGCACTCCTCATGTTTTTTTGACCTGTTTAGTCCTGTGTTGCCCTGGCCACAGGAAAAACTTGCCAGCAGTTGCTCACATCACACAGAAATGAAGATGCAAAGTTGAAGATCTGCTTCCCACTCTGCTCTCTTCCAAGCACAGTCAGGCATGGGAAAAGTAGTGTGCTAATGGATACAGAGTGGATACCTGGGTACTGATGCACCCTGAACAACTGGAGTCAGGAGCTAAAATAATACCTATAGCGAGTAGGTGAGCAGATCTCTTATTACACATAAAATATGCAAAGACTTCTAGAAACATGATTTCATTTATAGTGCACCTTCTGGGTAGATTTGTCAAATTATCCACTCAAGACATCACTTTTTTTTCTTTGGTTTTGGTGACTTCTTCTCCCTGCCCCACCACAATGTGGCTGGTGCAGGTGAGTCATTCCCTCTCTGACACCTGTGTAGTGCTCAAGCACCTTGAAGGTCACCGCCCCACCCTAAGAACTGTGTGTGCTGCTATCCTTTCTCTGCTCCCAGTACTTTGCGTTAAGTACAGCTGCAAGAAGGCAGGTGGGATTTTCAGAAGCAGGTCTGCAGTGGAAAATAAACATGCTGTTGGTTGGCCTGTGTGGCACTGGACTCAGTAGACACTCCACATGCAGCAGGAAGAGATGCTGGATGCTGTGTTGGTGATGGAATTCTCTCCCTCCAGTTCTGGATAAAAATATTACTTGGAAGTAAACTTCATTTCTCCTTTCAGACTTCAGGCTGCTCTTTAGGGACCCAAATTGAGTGACAGAGAACAAAACACAACGGAAGATGGCTGAGATATCCTCATTTATCTGCGTAAACACTGAAGTGAATTCAGAGTAGACTGGAATTTCAGGGGAAAAATATGTTCTTCCTGTGTATTTTTGTTAAAACTAGGTTTTCCAATCTTCGGAGTTACCTGTTTTGGTTGAAAGTAGACTTACCTGGATGGTTTAAATTCTTATGTTTTTTGATAGCATGCAAGCAATACAGAAACCCCAGCAGCTGCAGACCAAGGACAAGACATAACCTGTCCAGCACCTAATGATTTTTGGCCTTTTTCAGCTGATGACCTCTANAAAGCTAGTCTCTATTTGGTTTTTTTTAGTCTCTATTAGTTGTTTATTTCTCTGCAACCTGCTCAAGGGCTTGAAGGACCACTGAGTAGTTCCAGTAAAAGGATACCTTTTTTTTTTTAATCTCTACATTTGCAATTATAGTGCTGCAAGTTGTTTTTTTGCTATGCTGTAAAACTCTTGCTACGTATTTTAAATCATGAAGCATGTAAACACCAAAAATATTGCTCTTTGAGGTGGAACATAATTGCAGTTGGGGTTTTGTGAGGATGTGGTTTTGATGGGTGTTTGTTTGTTGGTTCGTGTTTTTTTCTGATTGATAATAACATGCCTAATAGAAGTTTTTGTTTTCTTTAAAAGCATCAACTGTAAGTGATATTTTTTGTGACAGGATGCTGTTCCTTCATCTCTTCTTTATTTTTTATGATGTTTTTAGAGACTCAATTATATACCCCTGTTATCTCAAAAACCACTTGATTGCTGATAATTGTTTAAGAGAACAGGCTTTTTTTTGTGCTACTAAGAATTCTGTCACACCTCTGAAAGCCTAATGGAATAATAATGACACCTTTAGCACAAACCCATGAAGAAGGGGTTAATATGCAATGTGCTACTCATCAAGATTCTGTGGAGACAGCTGAAGTTCAAGGCAAATATACAATAACTTCCAGTTGCACCAAAATTTCAGCTGTGGATTTATTTTTACCTAAACAGAGGTGTTTAGAGACCTGTAAATGTATTTTTACAAGAATGAGGTCAAATTATACGAGGTGATTATCAACATAATGGTAGATATAATGACAGCTGAGCAATTTTAATTTGGTCCTGTTTCTATTTTACATAAAGATACTGTGAGTTCTTTAATCATAGTTATGAAAAGGGCTCAGAAAGCCTTTTCAATCCACAGGGACTAGGAATTGGCTCTTGTGTCCCTAATCAGACCAAACTGTAGCCTTATTTTCCTGGTTCAGCTTCTTGCTCATTGCCGCCGAACTTGGTTTCCCAGACATTTATCCCTAATATCTGTTATTTTTGGCACTTTTGCACAAGTTCAGGTGTTATCTTCTGTTCCTTGCTCAGATGAGTTGAGGCCCACATGTTGTCAAGATGGTCATTCCAAGCAGTAATAAGTTCCCTGCTCTTGTCTCAGGATTGGCTGTGGATCCATTGTGACTTTGCAAGCATTGGATTAGGATCATGAGGAAGGTGTAAAGATTGGTGAAGAAAACAGCTACACCCATTGCTGGGCATCTCTTGGCTGCACCAGTGGGAAGTGCTATTTTTTTAAAGGTACGGTGGCAATAAAGAGCATATTCTTGTCAAAAAAGTTAACTCCCTGGCAAAATCATGCATTTTTTTTTCAAAGAATAAGAAGATAATGCTCTCTGTTCAAAGATCAGTCATAGAAAGATTTTTTTTGGTTTTTTTTTTCCTTTTTTTCTTGTTGTTTTTTAATTGGGTGAAGGACTTACTTTTTCCTTTACCTCTTTCTCAGAAGCATATGAAACGTTTAAACTTTCCAAAACCATTCAGCCTGAAGGAAATTCCCAGCATGGAAGACTCCAGGACAAGATATAATCAATAGGAAGCAATCTTAAAATGAGCATTTCTGGGGTCAAATGTGTGCAGTTGTGACCAGTACACCAATTCATTATGTGAACTTCATGGACTCATGTGGTTAAAGAAGTGTGTATGTATACATATATGCATAGATATTTGTTCAAGACCAGAAATTCATATTGCAAACAGTAATTTTTAGGTCTTTCAGAAAATAAAACCCATGGGTACATATTCCTGTACGGAAACTTACAGAGATGAAGTAGGAATCAAAGTTTAAATGTTTAGCCAAATAAGGAAGACAAGAAAAATAGCTTCTAGAGGTCTGCTAATTTGTCTGTATGGATGATCCTAAAACATATTCTTGTTTATGTGTTACCTATGAAAAGGAAAATTGTATTGACAGAAAATAGTGTTACAATTCTTCTTGAAAAGAATGACATTTTTCTAAGAACCTCCCTTACTGTTAATTGCTATTACCACTTTTCCATAGATTATTCTCACTCACAGCCCACATAAAATGTCTGAAGATAATTTCAAAATCATGATTGTTTAAAATTTAAAACACTTAAAAAAAAAAAAAAAAGAGTTTGTCAGTACTAGAGATGTGGGCTGGAAATCTGCCAGAGGGAAACTAGAGAGGGGCAGTGAGAAGCTGCTTTTGTGGCTCTGAAATACACCAAGGGGACATCATGTAGGCTTTCTCTGTGTCATAGGTTGACCCCGGCTAGGTGCAGGTGCCCACTCAGTCGCTTCATCACTCCCTTTCCCACTGGGACAGGGGAGAGAATAATATGGAGAAAAGAGTAGAAGGGTGAGATAGGGCAGTTTATTACAGGGAAAAGAAAGAAACAAGCGGGGATCTGCGCGCGCAAAGCTAAAGAGAAAAACAATCAGTCTCTACTTCCCATCAGCAGTGATGTCCAGACACTTTCTGGGAAGCAGGGCTTCAGCAAGCATGGTGGTTGCTCAGGAAGGCAAACATGGAAGACTCATGAATGCCTCCCCCTTCTCCTGTCTTCCTTCCCTTATACATCTGAGCTGACGTTATATGGTATGGAATATCCCTTTGGCTGGCTGGGGTCAGCTGGCCTGCTTGTGTCCCCTCCCAGAATCTTGGCCCCCCCATCCCTTTGGTGGGGGCAGGAATGACAGAGTGACAGCACTGCTTGGCAGTAGCCAAAACACTGCTCTGTTATCAACACCAGCTACCAATACAAAGCACAGCACTGTAAGGGCTGTGAGCTTTACCCCAGTCAGACCCAATACACTCTGCATGCAGTAATTTTCTGTTCTTAATTACCCAGCCAGGGATCAACCCTGTACAGGAAGCTTAAGTCACATTTTTAAATCCATTGTCTCCTACAATGCTTTCTTAAACTTTATTAAGGCAACCCCATAAAAATCTCACCCTCTAATATTTCAAAGTATAGAACCTTACTGGTGCGTCATACCTGGAAGTGATGAATTCTCCTTTCTATTTTGCTACCATTTCCATTAGGGAGGAGAAGAGATGCTTTTTTTTTTTTTTTTACATAGACCTCTTCATTTTGCTCAGTGTAGAATTGGTCATTACATCTAATACCCTGAAGAAGATTTATGTAGATATGGGTTACATGAGTAATAGTCTCACAATTTGAGCTACAGTGTCCAGACAAGTGAATTGCTGATGCAGCAGGAATTTCTGTGTAGAGTCTGAGGTCTCTTTGTACCTCATAAGAGAACTATCAGTGCCTTTATAGACAAGAAGGTAGAATCCCCAGCTCAGTTCCTACTTGTGGGTAGGAATACAAGATAAAATAAAAGGTGAGAAAATATACCATTTAGGTTTACTGGAAAGGGTAAGGGATGAAGAAGACAGCAGAAGACTTACTGCACTTCCAGTGTTATGACACTTTGCCTGATGATTTGTATGATGATTTAGGATGACTACATTAAAATTGTTCCTCACAAGTACATAAACATGATGTCACTTTGTTTCAGAGAAACACAAGTAGGGATGTTAGTAGAAGTTCAAAAATGTACCAAACTCTGGACAGTCCAGAGGCAGAGAGAAATTTGGAGGAAAATGGCTGTAATCTAGCATTCAGCTTGGGAGACATCAGACCATAGCTCCACCTCAGGTTTTGGGCTAACCAAGCATGGCTTAGCCTGAGGTGAGATTTCTTGTTACCTCTTCCTTATTCCCAGCATTGGATGGACCTCTTCAGCTTTTCAGCTCTGTTTGCACTCTTGAAGGCTTGAACCTCAGAGGATATACTATTTATCTGACTCAAGTTTAGCTGAAGGAAATAGTGCTCTTTCCTTTCCCTGTTGTGACATTTCACAAGTTACTCGCCTGATGTCCTCTCAGTGGTAAAACTGACTCCTGTAGCACTCTGAGTGGATGAAGCAAGAAACCCTGTTTGGAGAGGGCTCATGTCAGATGGAAGGTAATGGCTTGTTTGAGGAGATATGTGGTGGTGGATTTTCATCCTCTGCCTTCTGTCTTACAAACTAGTACTTGTGAGCCTGTTTGCTGTGCACAGCACTATCTTCTTTGAGGAATGTTTTACCAAAATTGGGCTATTTTTTGTCAACAAGATCAATGTGGTCAAAATGGTCTTGGTAGACAGGAGTTGTACTACAGAGTGGATATTCAACTGATATTAATTTTCAAACCCCTTAGGTATCAGCAAGGTCATTCATTATGTTTTCTGTATCTCAGATGCTCCTGTTTTTAAAACTTCTGTCCAGGACAATTCTTTGAAGGCAGTCTGGGAAGGCTCAGGAAGTGTGGAGCTCAGCTGGGGCTGGTGAAAGGCAAGCTACCTTGACTGGACATTAGTTCTTTGGGGTGACTGGCCACCTGGCCTTTGGGTAAAGCATTTACTCTTTGGTTGCATTACAGAGCACAAATAGTGCTTCAGAATAATGGTGTTTGACAAAAATGAGAAAAACCAGCACCCAAAACAAAATGAGGGTGGCAGTGTGGAACAGAACACAGTGGGAATCTGTAGGCCAGGAGAGGAGTGTATGTACTAGGCAGGGACTGAATAAAATAAGAAATATGACATCAAATTTTTGTAACATGAGAACTCCAGGGCAGCTCAAAGAGTTGTTCTCGGCCTTGGTTCCCAGGAAGAACCAAGACAGCATTGGGGTCTTGTACCCCCCAGGGCTTGGAGCTCTGGGATTTGTTTTTTCTTCCTGCCTAGGGAAGGGCCATGGAAAAGTACCGGTAAAACTAACTACTAATACAATAAGCTACAGAACTACAAATATATGCGTGCGTAGAATACAGAGAACATATAAAAGAAAAAAAGGCAAAACTCAAGATGGCATCATAAGAAAAGAGAAGAAACAGAACAATTTTGAGCCACTTCCCCCAGTTGCAAAGGAGGTGATAGAGTTGAAAGAGTGCAAAATCTTCAGTGTAAAGATTCTTCCTTTTCTCAAGAAGTGTTCCATGTTCTTGGGTCCATGGCTTGCTTTGGTCAGAATAAAGATAGGCATTAGAGGACATTTCAAAATTATTTCCAAATCAAATTTACAGTGGTCAGAGGGAAGCCATGATTCTCAGTTCTAGTCTGTCTTCATCATCATGTCTATCTTCTGGGGAATGAAGGTGTCCATGAAGCTAACATTGAGCTAAGCTCAAAGGAAGCCTTGATATTTGCGTTGTGTTATGGATGAACCACTTGAGACAAGAAGACATGAACATGTGAGACTGAAAAAAACTGCCTGTGAGGGACGGAGGTCTGGGATACTCCAACCTCTATTGTTGGTCCTATCTAATATGCAATGTTAAGAGAATGCAGACATTTGCTACAGCCAGGGCTCTGCTATGTGTGCTTGTTTGTGAATGCATGTGTTTGTGTATCAGAAGTAAATTATATTAAATGAAGTTTTCTTGCCCTCCCTAGGACTCTATTAAATACTTCCAGACAGCTCAGTGCTGGAGATAGAAGAAAATGTAACCATAGTGATGGAACAGAAATTATTTCTTTGTTCCTAGGCTGCAGTATCCTGCAGACACTGCCGTTTTCAAGGTCAAATATATATTAGAAAGAGATAAAAATTGAAGAAAAATATGCTGGCGTAGCTACAAAAGCTAATTTATTTTATGCATTAGAAATTGTGTTAAAAATTACTAAAATGAGATTTCTTAGCAAGAACTAAATGTGTGGTTCCACAAAACTAATTTCCAAAGATGAACACGGTTACAGAATTTAGCTTTAAAAGATTGTCAGGCCATCAGAGAAAACAGCAAAGCTATCAATTACCAGATTTCAGTGGTGTTTCTGTCAGAAATATAATGGTAATTTTAGCATTCTCCTCAGCATTTACTAAATTAAGAATGTCTGCTAACAGATCAATTAATTGGAGCATTATTTAATTTAATGAAATGTGATCCATCAAGGAATGCTAATCAGTCTTTAAAAAAACAACATTCTGGCAACTCTTTCCAAATGGCAGAATTTGGTAGGGCCCTGACATGGTGAGATGACAGCTGTAATTTTGAGGATTTGAGGTTAAGGCTGAGCATTCTTCTGAACAAGCAGAACCGCTTCTTGTCAAGGTATTGCCCAATACTGAGCTCTGAAACGTGGTTTTGCTATGCTCCCCTGAAAATACCTTGCAGCAGGTAGCCCTGCCATCCCTTCAGTTAATCTGGTTCCCTGCTCTGTGCCTTTTCCAGAGGTTGATGAAAATGCTGTTCCCATTATGATGCTCAAAGTCAGTGTTAAAAACGCTGAATAACAGAAGTTTTACTTCTGCAGATCTGCAGATTTTCAGAGTCTCTTCCCTCTGTCCTGGGGAAGTACACAAAGCAGGCTTTCCATTACTTGGGCTTGATTGTAAGTGCAAGGCTTGGCAGTGGGCAAGGCAGAATTTCTTGAGGAGGAAGCAACACATAAGATGCCTCCTGGCAAACTGATTTTGTGGTGAGTTTGAGGGAGCGCAGATGTGGCAGTTAAAATCAAGCTTTTTGTTTTCAACTGAAGACTAAAGAATTCTTCTCTATGACTCACAGTTTTACTCAGAGTGATTCACTGCACAAAGCCCATCTTGCTCCACCTCCATAGTACAGATGTGGGCCAATGCTGCTTTGTCTGCTGTGGTGTGCCAAGAGACAGTCAAGTGAAAGGAGCAGAGGCGGCTTGCAGAAGGAGCAAGGAGATCCCAGAATGAGTAATCAATCCAATAAATTCTGTGTGTCTCTTCAGTCAAACGTGCCTTCTTTCTTTGCACTCATCCCCTTGCTGCCTTTTTAGCCTCATGGTGGGGAAAACTCCTTTGCATTAGCCAGGGTAAAATTACAGGAAAAAATCTAAACAACTAATCCAGCTGCCAACCAAAAATGACAAAGAGTAGGATGCCACAGTCACAGAGGCATTCAGGCTTGTTGCCCTGTGACAGCCGTCATTGAAACAGTGTTACAAGCATTGTTTTCTGCCTCTAAACAGATGCAGGAGTCTGGTGTGAGTGCAAATAAGTAAGCTGAACTTGCATTTTGGTAATTCAGGGATCTTAAAGATTCAGTCAAAGCATTGGTTCATTTATTTTCTCCATTACACTAACATAACTCTAATGCGAACCTGAAGGACCCCAGTACACCCATTAGGAGAGCAAAACCTGCTATAATATCTGTAGGGTGGAGGGCCTGGATTTCTTAGGATACTTCAACTAAAACAAAGCTTTGATGTTACCCAACTTAATGATTTTGTTTCTTGTCAAGCAAAGGCATTTGCAAGGTGAGATTTGACCAGTAAGGCAACACTTGCCAATAGAGAAAGAAGCGAACAAGAAGGCTGACATGACTGAGGCAGGGGAAGAAGGAATGGCTAAACGAAAAAAAAATTTAAAAACCATCATCTGATGCTTGTTCTTCCTACCATGCTCAGGCTATGGTCTCCAGCCATAGGAGCTGCTGACAGGGATGGTACTGCCTCCATGACTCTGGGAATAAAAACAAACTGATCTGTACCAAAACACAGTATCCTTTCTCTTTGGGGTGATGGTGATTTTCCTATTCTGGACCTCTGTCTAGGATATTTGAAGCTCTTTGGAAACAGCTGAGTTTAAGTGGAAAGCACTCATCCTGACTTGGGTAGTTGAGACCTTATCTGCTTTCCGCAGAGAGCATTAGTCAGTATCTCATCCTGACTCTGTCCTACTGGTTTTTTGGGGGATTTTGTGTTTCTGTCTATGCCAAGCTTGCATCTCCTCTTAATAAGCTTCCTTCTTCAAATTATTCGTGCCTAAACACTTGGAGGAAAGGGTACAGAGGACTGAAAGAGTTGCAATAATACTATTTACATCTGAGGCAGCTCCCCTTATTAATCTCCAGATAACCTGGATGCAATTATATGATTTTGTAACATTTTCTCACCTGGAGATTTATTGTCTCCCTGCAATGCATATTCTCTGTTCTGCCAGAAAGACCCATCTATTTTTCTAAGTACTTGGGATAATCTTCAATGCTCTTCTGATGACTGCTTCTTGTACAAAATTTCCTTTGTAATTCACAAAAGTTATGTCCTCCTCAGGATAAGTTCCCCCCTTCTTATAGTGACTGTTTTAAACAGATCAGATGAACCAAACTTCCAAAGAACCACTTCATTCCACTGACCACGAAGGACATCTAAACACTGATCAAATGGAAACATTTACTTTCTAACAGCTGCTGAAATTAAACCCTTTCTGCTGAGTGTCCTACACAGGCAATCCAGGGTCATTTCCTCATGGCACATTCAGATAGCCACAGTTCAGTTCTGGAGAAGGGTTTGATTTGATTTTTCAGTACTGAAACTGCCACCTGATCTTCTTGATATTGATTTCCTAAATGAAAGACAGCTTTTCTCCTTTTGCATACTTCACTAAAATTCAACATGCCTTATCTAAAATTATTTTAGAAGTACAAGAAACTGATATTTTAAACTATATTTTTAAAAAATGAAACAAATTAATTTTGAAATAGATATGACTCTCTTTGCACTCCAAACAGCTTTTACATTGGAAGGATTACATCATGGATGCACATTTGCTTGGGAGATAATGCAGGTGTGGAGCATGGTGATGGCTTCATAAGAGCAGCACAAGAGCAGACCAGCCATTTTCACTGTCTGGCATTGATCAAATTATCAGATTGTCTGAAACAGACTGATGGTCTTTCTGTTACCTTCCAACCTGACATTTCAAAAGCAAGTAATGGCCACCAGTGCCACACATTTGTGGCTAGCCAGTCTGAAACATAAAGAGTTTGAGGGTTGAAGCACAGGAGGTATGTAAGTAGGTTGAGAACCTGGGTTGGTTCAGCTGTGCAGAAACAAGGAAGCCCAGCTGGTGGTTCTCACTATATTCATGTGCAAAAAGTTGATGATATTGGCCATCTGTAGCAAAGCTGTCTTGAATACCAAGAGGCTGAACTTACTTCAGTGGCATATGTGAATTCCAAGGGTATCTCTGTGTGCAGCTGGTCAGGATGATGCAGCCACTACCTGACTTTGTTTCTGTTTCTTACCTGTAATTCACATACCTCTGTTTATTTGAAGGTGCTGAATGGAAGATGCCTGCATGCGATTCTGGTCTTAGCACTGTTGATATTCTGGTATTTTTTCAGATAAGAAGTTGGAAAGTATCATGGGGTTCAGTATGTTCTAAATACAACTCATTGTTATGTTAAAAACTCAGCTCTTTTTCCCCACAAAGGGATTGAAAACATAAGTAGTACATAATCCCTTCACAATTTGCGTAACTCCTTCATTCAAATAATTTATCACTGTTATAGTAAATTAATTCTGAGATGAACACAGAAGCAGATGAGAGTGAGAGAAATGGAGGGGGAGCAATGCAATGAACTCTCTCTCTGGTAAGGGATCCCATTTCTGCATCTGTCTTCCATGGTGTGACATCTGGGGTTCCCCTCATGGCCCTTCTGTTGTGTGGGGACCTTATTGGTGACACAAAAAAAGAGCATCGCCGCACCTCAGAGAGATGGACATCTGTGCGTGAGATGGCAGGGGATGGCTCTGGCAAAAAGGGGCAGAAAGAGGTGCAATAATGCAAGATTTTTTCTGAACTATTGCAGTGGATGAGAGGTTTAGGGACAGAGTCAAAGGCAACATGAAGTATTTTATCCCTTCATCAGCTATCAGGCAGGCAGCACTTGGACAGTCCTGCTAGTTTCCTCAGCAAGTTAGTTGGTTCATTTGCCACTTAAAAATAATGATTCATTTTCTAAATGTGTTACAAAGACACTGACAGTGCTTGTCAAGGAATAATTGATTTAGACTCTGCTCAGAGAAATAGCTACTGATGCTTCAACTTCCACATGGCGTCAGAAGATAGAGCAGTTGTGTTTACACAGCCTGTGGGCCACTGTGCTGCGAAACCCCCTCCTCGATCAAGAACTGCAGCAGCAGAGCAGTGTGCCAAAGGCACCATCAACAGAGTGGAAAAAGATTTAAAGAGTTCAGTTCAGCCACATGAAGTTTAATGCACTGGTGGGATGCTAAGGAAGGTTTGTCATGAAGAGATGATGCAGTGGGAATGTCTAGAGATAAGGAAGGGTGTACTTCTTCTATGGCTTTTGGGGGTTTTTGTGCAGACATTGTGAAGTTATACTCATGTCAGAATTCCAGTTAAAACTCATCAAAGATATCCAGAAGGGTGTATAAATCCTACATCTCCAAAAGGAAACTGATGAGATTTCAAATATCTTCTTTCTCCAGAACAAAAAAAAACCAAAAACAATAAAACAAAAAAAGAGGCTGAGAACCAAAGTGAAATTCTGGTCTGGCAGCAAGTTTTGTGTCTGTAAACAGAACCTATGCGGTTTTCTCATGCCCAGTGGCAGGTTTTCTGGCCCAGACTGGCTTTAAGCAATGTGGTAACAAAATTTGGGCATAATTCTGGAAAAAAATGTGAAAGAAATAATGGAAATTCATCTTGTAGATTAACAGAAACATCCTTGAACATTTCTTTCCCTTCTTGTTGTTGATTTAACAGGTCTGGCTGGTAAACTACATTGCAAGTATCAACTAAAAATGAAATGCAGATTAGTTGAACATGCCTTCTCAGGATTGTAGTTGGTCAGATTGTAGTTGGTTCATGCAAAATCAGATGCCATTCTACTAAAACTGAAGCGAGCAGGCAATGGCCCATTTACATGAACTGTAAAATCACTGTTGAGTGTAGTAGGTATTTTTCCTATTCCATCACATACATGAACTTGCTTTTGTGCTATGGAGCATTCATAGCTGTATCTAAATATTTTCATTTGAATATAATTTCAGATATCACTTGGCTATGAGATTTTTTTCCTCTTAAGAATATGGCAGAACATGTTTTTCTCTTGAGAAAATAGTCATGAAGACTCCAGTCTGTTTGATTGTCCATGACTGTTGATGGAACTCTGGTTTTAATTCTGCCTCAGGCTGATAGATAATGAGACTGTCCATCCTCTTCTTCTAAATTTTGATGCCTTAAGAAAAGACCGAGATTCCATGACATGGCAGTGCTATTGACAGGTGTATAGATTGGCAAAGGGAGGACCAAGAAGGGATCAGTTCATGAGGATGTTCAGGTTCCAGTCACAGCTCACAGATTCTGTACAGCCATATCTCAAATTTCTGCAAGGGGAGAATGATGATGATGATGAAAAACAGTTCTTATAGTGCTGCAGAAACAGGACACATATTCTGCATACTTTGAGGGATATGAAGAGTGCTTTTACGGAGTTTGAAGAAGGTGAATTGTGTTGGAAGATTAAAGAGTTCTGAATTGGGTGAAAACTATTTCATTACTTTACATGAAAAAATTCACAGATTTGATTTTCAATGACACAGTCTCTATGAGACTAACACAGAGAGAAATGTTTTTATTCTGATGCTGGGACAAGCAAGTCAGACACCTCTCGANTGCCACCACCCCTCGAAGCGGTTAGGGGCACTGGGGTAGCGCCGGCTCTGGATTGCCTTACATCCGGGTAGGCATTCCAAGTTGAGCTCGAGCAGCGACACTCTATAAGGGATTCTGTCTATTCCCATATTCTTTAGGTTTAAAGGTATGATTTCAGGACTGAGAATGGATTTATGTGAGGCAACGATGCAGTTCATGAACACAGGTATATGTCTAACTAGTTTTCAAAATGGACACATAACTTATTTGGAATATACAAAGCAGAACTAAGTCTCATTTTAAAAAACTGTAACAATGAAGAGAATTTGAACAGATTGGGTGGAGACTGAAACTACAAGTTTTGTAATGGCACGTATTGACTTTTTCATCTCTCATCTGGATGTAGATGGTGCTTCATTGGTAACTGTCTCAGTATTCCTTGTCAGCCTTTCTGAAATGAGCTTGGGTTATTAGACTGGGTCTTCAAGTAGAACATCTGTTTAGAACAAATCACTTGGCTAGCAGAGTAGCTGTGCTTTGCTTTTATTCTTTCTATGCCTGTTCATTGGACCAGAACTAAGCAAGATAGTAGGAGGATGGCTTGAGGATTGAAGTGCAGCACTGTACAAAATTCTCCTTATTATCTGCTCAGGTCCTGGCATGCTGCATGAGATGTTTTCATGTTATGTCCATTCATGGTTTCATTCACAGGTTCAGCCATGCGCAGCGTTGTGGCAGATTGCTCATGACACAGAACAAGGCTGACTTTACAATACTTTTCCTCCATACACTGTCTTCTTGTCTCCTTAAATGGAAATATTCACACTCAACTGTGTCAAGCACCATCAGCTCACACCAGAACACAAAACCATGTGCTGGTACTGGTAGGGCTGAAAAGAAGCTGGAGTTAAATGGAAACATTTATTGAAAAATTTTAGTATGTTTTAATTATGATTGAATGAAGTATCTCTGCTTTTCTTACTTACACATGAATTATTCCAACAAAACATAGTCCTTTTTGCTGAAATATTTTGTCAGGAAAAAATACATTGATACTCTGGACCTGAAAAGAGGGAAGCCAATGTGAGAGGGAAAATAAATTCTCTTGGGCTGTCCAAACCAGCTCAAAAATGCAGGTAATCAGTGTAGAAATTGCACTGAAACTCCTAACGATCACAGTATGTTTCATTGTCTGCTTTTTCATTACTTTTTATGTTTTAAATTTATGCCTTCCCACAGCATGTTATTTCATAGACCAACAGATATTACTATCATTGTTATTATCAGCTTTCCATTTCCTTTCCCAAAATGTATTCTAGTATAATTTCTCATACGTATCAAATAGATCCTTGCTCTGAATGGAATTAAACATTCAGATACATGCAAAGTATTAGTTAAATGGACAAGAAAGAAGGGGGAAAAAAACCACAAACAGATAATTTTGTGGTTACTTATCTCTTTTAGAAATTAAATTCTGGCAATTGTCCTCATATCTGGAAATTCTCATCCCTCATATATTTGTTTTCTCTCTCTCTTAGGGCACCCTTAACCTCCCATTTAAAATGTCAAAATAATTTGCAACAAGCATGCCAGCATCCCTTTAGTGGTGATAATTAATTTGATTGGGGGAGGTGGGGTGAGGGGGGAGGAGGATTTAGGAAAGGCTGCAGTGGCTGGATGGTGTTAGGACTGAAGAGCTCATTCATTCTTACTCCCTACTTCCAGGGAGTACAGGAAGAAATTAAGTGAGGGAAAAATTGAAAAATCCTCAACAGGTGAAAAATATGAAGGCTCTTCTTCCTGTATTTTTTTACTTAGCCGTCTGTGTTCTCAATGCCTTGTCTTGCCTTTAAGTACTTTTCATAGTGGAAGAGTGGCTCTTCATTTCCAGAAACTACTGTGTGGAGTCGTCCCTGCTGAAAAGAAATTGCTGAAGCCAGGAAGCAGAGAAGCAGCATGAAAACCTGCGATAATCTGGGTAATCTTGACCTTCATAAGTGCCAATAAAACACAACACTGTTATTTTTAAAATTAAACATAGGTGCAGCTGGTAGGTGTGTTACATGAAGATGCTGCACTGCGTTCTGCCAGCAAAGGCACCATTGTCCTACATACGGCCCATGAGAGCCCTTGTAAGTGTGAGGGTCCATGCCAGAATATGAGACAAAAGGATTGAGTGTCTGCTAAAGCCCTATGGTCTTGTTCTCCAAATTTGCCGCAATTTATTTTTAATTGACTTGTTCAACATTTGGAATAGGATTAGTGAACAAAAGTGTCAAGACAGACCTTTGCAAAATTTAACAAAGGGCATTCTTCCTCTCCTGGCATTATGTACTGGAAATAAGTGGCAATGGAGCCCTAATAATATGATTATCGGGGATGGTTGTGTGTAGGGACAGGAGCTGGACTCAGTGATCCATGTGGGTCCCTTCCAATTCAACATATTCTCTGATCCTGTGATCAAAAGTCATTCTCATTTTTTCTCTCCTGCTGTAGGTCCTAATTTCTCTGTGAGGCCTTCATTGCCTTACAGACTCATCTCTGTCAGGACTAGGGATGTCAGTTTGTTTTTCTGCTTTTTAAAAATAGCCTTGTTCAGTTTTGCTGCTTTAAAATGAACAAAAATGCATTTTAAATGTTCTTGCGGAAACACAAATCTTTCCATACAAGATGCATAATCAACCAAAACATTCTCAATTTTTTACAGATAAATATTTAGAACAAAAATAATATTACTTGGAACAGCAATTCTAAAATAAATTTATTTTAAAATACCTTTGTCTTTGTGTTTCCACCACATCATGGACTCTGGACCTAAAAGTCATTCCCTGGAGACAGAATTTGCTGGGTACTTGCCTTAACTATGGACCCTGAAGAGGAGCCACATTCACCTTCAGCAAAGACTGAATCCCTAACAGAGTTGCACCTACCAACCCATTTGTAGAAATTAATCTCTTTTAAAATAACAGCCTATTTATGAAGCCTATTTCTTTCAGATTGGGTGGATTCTTTGCCACATCATGTAATGCTGCAGACGGAATGCTGTAAGAAAGCAAGGAAGGGAATAGGATAGGAAAGGATAGGAAACAAAGCTTTGTTTTATTTTCCAGATTTAAAACCTGCCTTGCTCCAATTCTGCAATTAAATAGATTTTTATAAGGAGTATTAAGAGAAGTGAATTCAGCTGTGCTCTATTAGGCAAAATTAAGAACTATCTGTAAGGAAAATGTACATATTTTTTCAGACATCATGTTTTACCTCTCGCTTTCTGAAAAACAAATTAAAGCTGACAAGGAATTAGAACAGCTTGAATCATTTGGCTAAGCAGGAAGATGAACCCATTAGTATTTGTAGTAAACAGGATGTATTTATGTACTTGGTGGTGCCCTTCATCTTATCTTTGAAATCAAAACAGAGCAAAAATTGTTTTGTTCTTGTTTATTCCACGCTGAATGTTTATGTTGCATGTAAAGTAAATATCTGTTGTCTTCTCCTCCTGAATTAGAAACCAGGCAAAATTACCAAAAGGTGTCTTTGATTATCCTCAGATGTTTTATTGTAACTGAAAAAATAAGGTATTTGGCTTGGATTCAAAGACATTACTATACCTTTTATAAACCCTAGTTTGAAAGGAAAAATATCTGCTTTGTTGCACACTATTTAATCACTTTATGTGTTTATCTTACTAAGCTAATCTGTCAAGATGAATCTGTCATTTTTTTTTGCATTTGTAATGCCTTTGTCACCACAGTAGCTGGGAAGCGAGAACTTAAATAGAAAAGGCTCCAAAGCAATCATGCTTCCCAATCTTCATTGGGTTTTGGTTATTTAGTTTTTAAGAGCAAGATTTTTCCAAAGTTTTGTGGAGAGTTTAAGGGTTTTTTTGGGGGTTGCTTTTACAACCAAATGAATATTCATTGCTGTCTGAGAGAAGTAAAACCTGAGCAGATCATTCTTAACTCTGTACCATGGTCATTGTTTCAATAAATGTGTTTGCTGCTAAGGAAAGAAATGTTTATGATTGTCCTATACTGTAAACCAGGACCTTGCAGTGGTATCTACCCTGGGCTGGGACTGGTTGGAAACCGTGTACCAGGTGTGCACTCAGTGCCAGGTGTGCTTGTTTTAATTCAGGAGGGAATCATGGGCAATGGTCATAACTGGACTAAAAGGGAACCTGCTGTTCCTTTGTTGTTGGCAGTAAATTGTAAAGAAACTCACAACGTTAATGAGTGTTGTGCAAACAACAGC
The DNA here is from genome assembly GCA_013400955.1 of Drymodes brunneopygia. NCBI lineage: Eukaryota > Metazoa > Chordata > Aves > Passeriformes > Petroicidae > Drymodes > Drymodes brunneopygia. Next base: position 15,667 of record VZTZ01037389.1, on the reverse strand, counting down.
AGTGGGAATGAAAGCAGGAGTTTCTCCAGCTTTCAAGTACTTTCTTTTGTCCTTCCTGATTTTTAAACATAGGCTAGGTTTGGAGCTAACAAAAGTGCCTTTACTCAAAGCTGATGAAGCAGCAGCATTTCAATGTCTATTTTCCAAGAGTTTAAAAATTTTCTGAGTCTTTTCAACTGAAATTAATTCAGGAATTGTTTCTTTCTAGAAGTTTTCAATGTGCATGTTGGTGAGAGGATTTTACATTCATAAAGCTGGAATGTTTTTGTTTCAGCCCATTGTGGTAGTGTACAATAAAAAAGCATGTTTCCTGCTTTTTTGTCCCAACAGGCTTGTATTTTATAATTCCTTTCAACTGTAGTGTTTTAAACCCTTTCTGTTTTGATGCAATAAAAGCACATTCACATGAATTCATGGTGAAAGCTCTTTTAAGCAGCAGTAACACTGTCAAGCCTGGTCCTCTTATGTCATGTACAAATGCCCCCCCTGTTTTTGTGTCCACGCAGTATTTTGGTTTGTACCAACAATGTGTCAATCCTCTCTTAGTGGTCAGCCTCGCTCAGTGTATGTCTTAAAACACTGAGAAACTGAAGATCAAGGAGTTTGTGGTAGGGCTTATGTTTATTAAGGCAGCTAGAGTTCCATTTATTTTTTAATGTGTTGAGAAAATAAATTTGTGCTTTTTAGGGGTATGGGGGAAATGTGACAGAATTTTTGCAAATGTCAAATTTGTGTTTTACTTGCTGCAGTGTGGATATTGTTTCCTTTCCTCTGAAATGCCTTTCACATCTCCACCAAATGTAGAACTCGATCAAAAATTTTTCAACTTTTTTGAATAAGTATAATTTTGACCAAAGAAATCAGATTTCTCTGGCAACTATGCATGTGAACAGTCTTCAATGAGCAAGGAAATGTATTTCATTCAAACAGTAAAATGTGTTGTAAATATTACAACCTTTTAATTCTTATCATCAAACTCACAAATTTTTAAATTTTTTGTTAAACAATGTTTCACTTGGCTCCACTGGAATATTGAAAAATGTTAGGTAGAATTTGCAATGCAGGAGGTCTGAAGGTCCTGAAGTGCCTTGTGCATTTGCAAGAAGCAAAATTATTAATTAACTCTGTATTTATGTTTCTATTTGGTTCACAGGCTTGAATGGTTCACTCTATTTAATGATTTGCATGAATGTTCTTGGGACTACATTACTGCATAATAAGCATTTATAGCCAAGTGGCAGTGTTTCCAGATGGATACTGCTTGGAAAATTACACTCAATTTTGTCATGAGGAATATGCAATGGGTGGAAAAGGTGCAAGTTCACTCTCTTTGCTGAGCAGGACTGGATCTGAGGTAAATTTTTATCTGGAGCAGGAGGAGATGATCCAGAGTCACACAATAGGCATGAAACATCCTAGTGTGTAAAAGTTATGGTCTTGTTTAGCTAGAATAGGTGAGGTCAGAAATTTATTTTGCCCACAAGTAGCCCATGAACTACTTTGTGTTGAAGAAACCTGACTTAAAACACAACTGTCATATCTGCAGGGAAAAAAGGGTTCTCTTAAGGTAATTCTTTCCTTTGTTTACTAAGCATTTTCACTAATGTCTTGCAAAAATTCCGTTACAGAAAACACTTTAAACAAATCCTTTTTCCCTTGAGTAGGCGTGGCAGGACAACTATCCTATCACCTCNTTTTGGGGTGCTAGTTACCTCAATAAGGTTACTACCTACTGCCAGAGGCCTGAGCAGAAGGTAAGGACTGATTTTAACTCCCACATCTACTCGTGACAGTAGGGTCAGCTTTCATTTGTCCCTGGACTTTCTCTTATAGGTTGGTGTCTGCTAGCTCTCAGCTAAAGAGAGCATTTGAATAGTTATATTTCATGTTCTACTATAAAAGTGGCTAGAGAAAACAATTGCCAAGCATTCCACTGCTGAGGAATGGGGAATATTTACTTTTTTCCTATTTTGCATACTTCAGAACTTTCCATATTTGGCATATAATTTGTCCTTTTCGACTTGAGATCAGACTTTTAAATTGTGCAAATGATAATTTTCTATCTAAAGCCCTTCAACAGATCTCTAAGTGGCTTGGGATATAAGTATTCACAAATATCTCTACTGTGCCCAATCCACTTTATAAAACTACCAAGACAGTAGTTAAGAATCCCTAACAGCTAAACACAGCAATAGTGAAAGTGCTACTCAGAGCTTCATAGGATGGTCTGGGTTGGAAGGGAACTTAAAGATCATCTTGTTTCAACCGCCTGCCATGGGCTGGGTGACCTTCCTCTATCAGAATGGGACACTTAAGATTTGGCTAACAAGGAGCTAAATGAAGTCAAAGCCTTTTTCAGTCTCTCTTGCTGTGGGCTCTGTTTGCAGAACAGGCTGACACACAATAGATGTGAGGAATTTGGGTGTGTACAGTCTCTTGGTGGGTGGTTCTTCAGCAGATTTCAGAGCTGTCTCTGCCTATCACATTAATGTGACCCAGAAAGGAAAGACGGCCAAGTCAGCTGAGGTCATCATCAGAGCTGTAGCCTTCACTGAGGTCTCCTGTTTCCCTCAGGTTATTCTGAACATAAACTCCCCTTTCTTGAGCAAAGTGCATCAGGCTTTATTTTCTTCATGTTTTGTCAAAACACATTATTGAAAACTTGGTCTACAGTAGTGTTATGAAGTTCATAATGATGAACCAATGAGAAACGCAATCCAGGATCTACTGTATGTAAGAGCAGTGCAGGAATGTTGAGTCACTTTCATCAGTGGCTGCTGCAGAAGCAAATGAATATTTAAACTCTAAATCATTTCATCAAGGATGACAATTGTCAATTATTATTCTTTTCTGAAGACTGTGCAATTTGCCAAAGTTTTCTTCTTAGCTCTTCCAGACTGACAATTGCTGTGCACAAAACATGATCTGAAGTGTCCTGGAGCAGTTGGTACAATTTTCATATGACTTTACTAGACTGGTCTTGCTGTATGGGGGACAATCACACTGTTGTGAGGAGGAGACACAACACAAAGTCCTGTAGAGAAATTTCATTACATCTTTCTTTAAGAGACATTTTAGAAGTCTGATTTTAGAAAAATATTTCTACTTCTGTCATATTAGGTTAAAATATTTGTGGAAGAAATTATCTAATATAACAAACAAGCTAAGTGTTTAAATAATTCATGTTGCCATGATGATTAGATTTGAACAATGTATTTTTTCCTTTTGAATCCTACAGACATAGAAGTATGTTCATTATTAGTCTTAAACCCTTTCCCCGCAGGAATTTAGAATCCTGCAATAGTTTGGATCCTGCAATGGCTTGGAATCCTGATGTCTCTTGCAAAACAACAAATGTTTACTACAGTATACCTTTTGTCTCCCTCTGAGGGAGTACCTGTCAGAAATGTCTCTTGAAATTCCACCATCCAGAGATCTTTGTGAATCACTAATTAAAGTGAATTGCTGCTGTGGGTACAAAGTTCATAGTTGCTCAGAATTTGGAGCTATTCCTCCAAATGCAAGAGCATGAGTTATAGGCAATGCAAAGTTCTCAAATGTTTTGCTGGTGGAAACTACCTGCTCAGACACTTTCACAGTCACCCACCCCTGAGCTACACTTGGAAACTCATTACACAGTTTAATTGGGGATCCACTGACATGGCATTTTGTATGCCAAAGCACCGAATCAAAACTCCAGTGCAGACTTCATGCTTGGGCCTTTCTGATAAAGAACAGAATAACCTACGTCACAAAGAGTTTCTGAGGAGTGACAGAAAAAACCTGGGATTTCTAAAACATTTCACAACAAAGTCATGTTTTATACATCCTGTGTGAAGACAATGCAGTGCCAGACAGTTCAGATTAATATTTTTAACAATATCTAAGATAATCTGACTTGAACCTAACATCAAACATGCAGAAACACAATTTCCTATATAGTCCCACCAGCTCTAACTCAGGGAAAAAAAATTTTTCTGGATTAGCTGTTTAGTGCAAAGGAAGGAAAGCTGTGTCCTTGTTCCAGCTGAGAACAGAAGAAGGAATCAGCTAGCTACTTTATTTCTCTACATATTTCAAGTATAAAACTGGTCAAAAGAGACTGAAAATTCTTAAATTATTAGAAAGAGATTGATAAGAAAAGATTTGCTAGGTTAATGGTTTATTTATGGAGTTAAACTCTATCCACGTTCATGTATGTCTGGACTATTATAGCCAGAAGAAATTTGACAAGAGAGTCAGACAATGCTCTGTGGTGTTTGCAATTTTCTAGGCTAGTATTTCGGGTTAACTAAAGTGAACATGAGGCAGGGAGTAGATTTCAGGGAGATGAATTGTTAAAAATATCACAGAAATAGGTCAGTACAAGGAGGCAGAAGAAAAGAATAGGTATACAAAAGAAAGGATGTGAAGATTTAGGATAGGCTTCAAAAGCAAATGGGAGCAAGGCACCAGCAGAATTGTTAGAAAAGAAGTTTAATGATATAATTTCTAACAGAAGATCCTGTTTTCAACTATCTGCTGGCTCCTGCTGACCCAAGTGTCTTGCCTCTACCCTCCATCTAAACTCTCAAAATACCTGCTGCAGTGAGGCTGCCAGTTAGTTATTTTAATAACTGTGTCATCACTGTTATACGTGCTGCCAGAAAGATCCTCCCGCACTGCTAGATTTCCTTTCCTTCTAAAGCATCATTATTATTAAAGAAAGCTGTTTAGGTGTTTGCATGGTTTTATTTGTGGAATATTTCTACATACACTTTTCCCAAGTACTTCACCCTCTGAAATTCATTCATTTTTAGAAAAGGGAAGGAGTGGAAAGATTTGAAGTGAAGTTGTTCTGTTGATCACCTTGAGGCAATTTTAATAAAAAATGACTTACAATGCTATGATTCAGATAGTAATTAGAATAAACAAACTAAGTTAATGAAAAGAATTTAGCTGTATAAACTCTCTGAAGTACTTAGGGTAAAAGTAAACTCTGATTAAATTTATAAAAAAACTTTCTTATGTACAGTACTAAATAAAGATAAGATGTATTTTAATGAAGAGGATTTTTGAATGTTAGTTAAGGTAGAAAAATCTGGAATTACAACAGCATGTGTTTGACAGTTCCTATGCCATATAGTTTCCTGAGGACTGGGAAAGAAGTCCGGGAGAACAAGTTTATCCCTGCTGCTTCAATGGCTGGATGGTCTTTTCTTCTCTAAGGCCAGCCAAGTTAAAGGTTTCTATGTAAAACCTAAGACTTGAGTCTTCATGTGTCTTATGTACCTAAGACACTGTGTTTTAAAAAGACTCTGATAATTACTCGCACAGGTGAAAACTAAGCCAGCTGCAGGCCAGGTGCAGACCAGTCCAGATGGGGTGCTGTGAGCATCATAAATCAGGATTACAGCAGGCTATTAGCACTATGTTCACACTACACTAACTTTTGCTTTTGTAATTATTTTCTTCTTAGTCTTCATGTCAATCACAACCTGCCCCTCACATGTTGATTTGTACTGCTAGCACCATGAGTTCCCTTAGTGATGTTTGGATATGAAGGGTGGTGACTGTGGACCAACAGGGAAGGATGACCAAGTTTCAACAATGACTCTGACTAAGCAGTGTGTTTGTATGCTGGGCCATATACATTCTTCTGTCGAGCAATAAATTGCTTTTGGAAAATGAAAAACATTTTTCTAAATTAATATACAATTAGATAGTTTTATAAGATGTATATTAGCAACTGAAGTAAATTTATTATGAGACGTATTTTATAACACAGCAGCTGTAATCCAGATTGGATATTTCTCCAGTGTCTTTTTCATTAACCCTGTAAGGGAAGCAATACAATTTCTAACCATTTTTCTGAAAAAGCTTTGCTGCTTGAACAGACAAATGTCCTTAGGCTGTAAACATTTTTAATGCTTTGGTTTACTTTGTAATCCCCTGAGTGATTGTCAACTCATTTTCCCATTAATTGTTATTCAGTCATCACTCTTTCTCAACTTCATTTTACTTGTCTTAACTACACATTTTTTATTACTGAGGCCTCCAGTCTTTGGATTGCTGTACTTTTATTAGTGAGTTGGTTTAAATGAAAAAGAGAAAAAATAAAATAGGTCTTTGATCTTTACTCAAAATTTAAATGGAATCCATTTATGTTTTAAAAATTCAGGTAGTTGGATAAATACTTGTTCATTTAACACTAAATAAGCTTTCTGGCTTATTTTGACATAGAAAGCAAAAACATTGAGTTACATTAGGGGAAACTTCAGGTTTATTTCTGATTCAACATAGTGCAGAAAAAACTGGAAAAAAAACTTCATACTGTCACTGATAATTCTGTGTCTCTAGCTTACTAGTCCTCTGACCTTCTCTCAGACAAATTTGTGAGCTATCCTGTTAAGTCATGGGAATAGCTCTTTTCATGTGTGCAGTGACTGGTTGATGGCTCGACCTCACAGTGAGATAAATAAGTAATTCTATACCTTCAATAACAATCCCAACCCATTTGTTCTACTAAGCATTATCTCAGTGGCCAGGCTTGTGTGCTCCCTCTGCTCTTTTCCAGTTTTTACTGCTGAAGCCAGAATAGAAGGACAGATGGACCCACCAGTCTGACCTTACAGGGCAGCAATTTTTCACCTCTTTTGAGGCATTGCGACTGGAGAGAAGGGAGTGATAAGAATCACTGCAGGCGTACAAAGTATGATTTCTGAAAAAATAGAGGATTAACCAGTGCTGCATTGCCCACGGTAGAAATGAAAGCAGGGTAAAGAAAGGAAAATATGGCAATAATCTTCAAATATGTGTGCGGCTACAGCCAAGGAAAGGAATAACCTCTTCATGATGACTGTATTAGTTAGGAAAAAAATTATATGTTTATGTTTTTGTGAAAGGAGTGAGGATTTGGTATCAGGTAAATCATTCTAGAAGAACAGGTTTGCCGAGAGCAGCTGCATAATACCAGTGATTGCAGAATAGTTTAGAATAGGGAATGCAGAAATAAAACACAAAAAACACAAACATAGTTTTAGCTATGTCTAGAGGTTAGAGATGTAGAGTGGTTAGTTGCCCTTAGCTCAGATGTTCCTTTGTGGTTTTGTGAATTTAGGAAGATCAAATGCTCCTTCCAAAAACATTGCAAGTTTACAATGTAGTTACTAGGGTAATGCAGAGATTCAGGATGTTGTCACAGCCTTGCACTATGCTCAGATAACAAGTATCAAGAAAACAGATGCTAAAAGAAAAAAGAGTGATTACTCATATTAGTTGAATAAGCAACAAGTGAACTACCTTTGCTACTGGAAACTGCCTCATTTTCCAATAAATGCAGTGTTGCCATGTACTAGCAGTTATTTCTTCTACCTTTTTTTTTTCAGGTCTCTGGCATTTCTGCAGTAGAATTGCACCTCACTGAGGCCAATGCACCAAGCTGAGATGGAAGTTGTGTGTTTTGACTGCTTTAATTGCCTGGGTGGACTCAGCAGCTCAGATATCTCCATGTGAGTGATTTTTTCATCATTTAAGTGTAGGGGGTGTACTGGATCTGGCTGGGGTGAATTTAACTTTCTTCATTGGGTCCTTTATTGGGTTTGGATTTTTGACTGATAACACACCAATGCTTTGACTATTGCTGAACTGTACTTGCACATTGTTAAGGCCTTCTCCTTTTCTCACTCAGTAGGCCTTGGGTAGGGAAGAGGCTGGGCACAGACACAGACTGACAATTGACCCAAACTGTCCAAAGGTATATTCCATGCTATATAACATCATGCTCAGCAGAAGAAGCTGGTGGGAGCAGGCAGAACTTTCCAAGGCAGATGCTGCTCAGGGACAGGGTGGGCATTGTGTGCTGGTGGGAAGTGGTAAGTGATTGGATCTGCACCACTTGCTTGGTTTTTTTTCCTCTTCCTCAACTTATTAAGCTGCATTGAACTCAACACACCGATTTATTTTATTTTTGATATTCAAATTCTTTCCCTCATCCTGCTGGGTGCATGGAAGGGTAGTGGAGAGTAAATGAGTAGCTGAGTGGTTGCTTAGTTGCTGGACAGGATCAAGCCAGCACAGGAGGTGTGGGTGCAATCTGGCTCTGGGATGATGTGGACTCTGAGTTGGACCAGTGCTGTGTTTTAGTGATGCATGGCGACACAATGAAATTCTCAGATGAAATATGGGTGGAAAATAGTCTGGCTGCCAAGGCTCTGTACTGTCGTAGGCAATGGGGATTCATCCTTGGACATGTTTTTCTATTCAAAGTCAAGAGAGAAAATTATTTCAAAACCCTTGATAAGACCTACTTTACTGTGGTAAAACAAGAAAGAAAACAAATCACATGATTCTTCCCTAAAACCCCAAAACTATGCCGTAAGATAAAAAGAGAAAAATTTTGAATACATACGCTGTTTGAGTAGCTTGTCCAAATTAAAATTTACATAAGACTCTCTGAGTGAGTTGAGCTAAAGATAGAAGTGTTGCATCTTGGGGAGAAGACAATTTATCTTCTGTCTGAGAAGGGCCATGAACATCTGAAGGCTGAAAACATATTCCCATATATTATGAAATACTAATTGCTTATCTAAGATGTGTTTTATTTCTGTTCCAGCTCTGCACAGCAGAGGGTGTTAGAGTGAACAGTGGAGCCATTCCCACTAGGAACTGTTGATTTGGGTTTGTTATTCTATTTGAAGGCTTATACAATGTCAGAGTGACCCTGAACAGTGTGTACGACCAGGTGTTTGTGTAAGATTGCATCAAATGAACATAAATGCTGTGAAATTTCTGAATAATTACTGCCTAAATGAATAAAACTGCCTGTCTGGATTGGTTTTCACATTTGGAGTGGAAAGAAAACTTCAGGGAACATCAGGAAAAAGCAGAAAATCAGCTCTTAACACCACAAAATATGCACATAAATCTTTCTTGTGTTTTCCAAACATGCTGATGAGTCACCGAAGATACTGCCGTCTCCAAATTTCAGTTTTCTGGATGCAAAGGACTCCACCCTCAGTTTCTTCCAAGGAGCTAGGGTCTCAGAATGTGATCAAAAATTTGGATAGGTGAGACACTTTATCTGCTGCATGGGCTTCCTCCAAAGAGAGATGAGTAATTATAAGAAATTCATAACCTCTTTTACAGAAAAAGATCCTTTCCTTCTAAGCAAAAAACACAGAACTGCATACCAGATCAGAAGGTTAGGAGAGGAAATAATGACATACAATATCCTTCTTATAACTCCAGCCACATAAGAACACCAGTGTTCTCAGTTGCTTTTATGGATTGTTTAAAAATGTTCACAATTTGACAAAACTAAGAGACTCTCTCTCTTTATCTTTCTCTCTCTCTCTATTTGTGTGTCTATGTATATATGCTTTCTTGGTTAATATATAGAATTCTTCGTAACCCAAGACTCCGTTTTTGAAATTACAGAAGAACTCAGTAATTTTCAGTGGTGAAATAAAAGTCAACTCATAGAGTTTGTTCATGTGGAGGATATGGAGCAATAACAAGTGAGGAACTGAAAACAGCATTGGCTTCCAAACAGATAGAAATAAAATGTGTTTTCTCTAGTAAGACCACTGTTATCCTGGAGCTTATACTTGTTGCTCCAAAACAACCATGACAACATGCAGAAAACATTGTGAAATTCTTTATAAACATGATGATAACTGTTTTACTTGTTTAGACTTTGTTCAGGTTATGGTGACACCGAGGGGTGAACATGACCTGGTAGTTAGGGTCCATCTCAGCAGCCCCAACCAGGGAGCACGGTAGGCTGGAGGCAGGATTTTTCAGGATGTTTCTGTNAGAAAAGAAAAGAAAAGAAAAGAAAAGAAAAGAAAAGAAAAGATTGTGCAGAGGAAAGGGAGTGCTGTCATGAAATGGAGGACTTGAGTGTGGTCTGCATTCTCCATATTATAGAGATGTGTTTTATCTACCAGTCTCTCTTCTGCTGTCATGTAGCCTGTGCTGGTGGAGGAAAATGTGTCTTCCTTCTGCACCTCACCTGTGCTCACCTTGGTCAGTTTTTACATGCAATTGTCATCAGGATACATGGTCCATAGGGTTTTCCAAAGCAGGGTTGTTGTATACTGCTTGCTTCTTAGCCAACATTCATGTGGCTTTTTATTGTTGTTTCATGAGAAATATCTGCTTTCTGTCTCCGTAATTAATTGCTTTCTTTTACACAGATGTGTCAATACATGTTTCTTTGTTGGGGTCCCTCCCTTTCCTCAAGTGAATTTTTATTCAAAAATATGCTAAGAGAACTAGAGAGGCCATTTGTTCAAAGAGCCTGCAATATGTTGATGTTTTAAATGGCCAATAAGACCTTTGAAATAAAATGCAATCAGTTAAATCTTTTTATGGAAGTATTTGTTAAAGTCTGTTCTGAAATTAATTTCCATATGATAACTGCATTATGGATTTTTTATGATTTATGATTTATAATTAAGCTCCAGTCTTGAAAAATGCTATATGGTTATTTGCCTGTGTGAAATACTCAGTTATCCATCTTATGGCCAAGAGACAATACCTGAGTGTAGCAGGTAAGTGGGTTGTTACAGAAATGAGATCTCAAAGGGACATGTTTGGAAAAGTGCCATTTTTGTACTGTTGCTCGTACTTTACTACAGTGAAAAGGAAAATAGCTTACCTGTCTTAGTATATGGTACATTTAAAAACTGGAGATATCCCATTATGAAATCTGGAAGGGAGTGTGAAGAGTGTGCGAACATCCCCTGTGGATGAGTAGCTGAAACAGAGAATTACTGATGCTTCATCACATCACTGATAATTGTGCAAGGCAGGAACAGAGAGCATAGCAGCGCTGTCAGCAACTTTACACTGCTGAAATCTCATCCTTCTCAGTGCAGGAGGAAAGTGTTTGCACCCACAAATGAATCCGAAATTTCACAGAGACAAGCCAGTGTCAAAAATCAGTTTCCAAATAATTTTTGCTTAGAAAAGTCCAGAACAGGGACAAAGCTTTAGGAAAACCATAATGTGTACCACAAATAGTTTGATTGATGGACTTTGAATTACCCAATCTGCTGGTTCTTGTGTAAAACTTCTATAATTGCAGAGGAAAAAGTATCATTGCTACAGCCTCTTGCTATATAAAAAATACTTTCATTTGTGTCTGCACATTTCATACACCTTGATTTATGACAAATGCCATCCCACAGATTATTTTCTGTAACATACGTATAAAGGAGCAGGAGACCATTCTACACTTTAAAAATCTCCTTCCTTCCAGGTCTCAAAATACAGGCAAAAAAAAAAATACAGACAAAGCTAACTTTTTTTCCCACTACTTTCATACTTGTGGCTTTCTTTCTTGTATTTCATGGGAAAGGAGGATTTCTCATATGCAGTTGTTTGAATCAGAAAAATCTTGCTACCAGCAAGTCACCATGCTATCAAGGTTTAAATATCTTAAAATGTAACCAATCCAAACATTGTCTAGGATTTTAATGTCTTGGAAATTGCTGTACCTTTATTTTTTTTCCCTTGTGTTTTTAGCTTTTGGTTTCATTGCCTCATTTTTAGGTATCTTAGTTCTGCAATCATTCAGATTATTAAGTTGTGGCATTTGTAAATTGCTTTTATTACCTAGCTGATAGCCATGTGGTTGATTTTTAAAGTGTTTCCTAAATTTTAGGGTGATTGGATATTTTTCAAGATGATGCATAATAGAAATATTTTGTCAGCATAAATGCAGTGAGGAAGGGATTTATATTATTAATGAGTAGCTTAAAATAATAATCACAAACATAACAGCAAAATAATATTATTCATCAGGGCTTATAATTTATAATGAGGACAGCTGTGACAATTTACAATTTTATGGCTGAGAGAAAGATGAGCCTTTGAGGGTGGTGTGAATGTGGAGGTTTGAATGTCTAGGCCTTTTGCATGAAAATTGCTGTTTGCTAATTAGATGAATAAAGAAAGCCAGTGAGCACAGAGGTGAGATGCATGGTCGGCCATACACTAATCTCCATTTTGCTTTAATATGCCATCGGGGTGAGCCAATATATCACTATTCAGGGGCCTCTTTCTGATGTAATATGGTAATTTACTAATGAAACCAGCTTCCTGACACTGAGATTTTCTTGGGAAGGGCTAAACTCTTCTCTTTGTCTCAGCCTTCACGACTTCTTGCTGTCTTGAAAGATTAGTTATACTTTGGACAATGACAGTCTCAAAATTCCAGCTTGCAGAACAACTAGCCAGAAGTAGGTGGGACATTACCAACAAACCTCCAGTGCATGACTTTTCATTGTGAATGCACTTGTTCATCTGTGCTTCAGGAAAAGAGCAGAATAACATCTCCTTCAATCACCCTCCACTCCATACAAACTGCTTCTTCTCTCTAACAATTCCTCAAGGTACTGCATCAAATGTGTTGCACTTCCATGAAGATAAGTATTTACTTTTTTATCTTTTTTTTAGGTAGAACACAGCATATTAGGAAATCTGATGTACATAAAGATGATTTATTGTGAATTTTTCAAATTATATTTACTTGTGATCTATTTGGCTGTGTTTAACATCATAGCCTTCAGATCACAATGTAAAGAGAAGAAGAATAGAAACAGAAGTTTCAGGTGCACATCCATAAAAATGAAAAGACCTAAAATGATGTTTGGATGTGAAACTTCATAACCCCAGCTTGCATCAAAGTCACATCATGAAGTTATGTTAGTCATCTGTGAGTTTTACGCAGGGCCGGTGGGGACAGAAAGGTTGTTTTTACTTACACTAAAAAAGATATGGAAAGGTACAAAACTATTGTATAACTGTGTCTCTTTGACAGAACATTGACAAGTGACGTTAATGGGAAGAAAGATGTCTACCTCCTCAGGAAGTAAGGTCCCCTGTGGTTACTTGCCTAAATTTGGACACAACACAAGACTTACTCAGGTACGTAGTACTAAATACTCTTACCATGTTTGCCACATATCCTTTAGTAAGCTGAATGGAGAAAATAATCTTGAACTTTTTTTTCAGGGCTAAACTATTTTCATGCAGCTTACTCTAACAGCCTGTCATATTGTCTCTAGGTGAAGAAGACTATTTTCCTGTCTCTCCCTGTTGTGGATTGAACTAATGATGACACCTTAACCATCACTTATAAATGGGGCAGCCCAAGTACAAACTTACCATGGTCCAGACTTAGCTGCAAACATCACTGCCATAGTAAGATTACAAGAGTTGGGGCTCATTCTGTGTCAAGGGCTGAAGCTTGTGATGGCAGCAGAATGTGCCAGCAGCAGAGGTGTTGCAGAGAAATCATGTTCTAAGAGGAATATTTTGGGTGGCCACCAACAGAAGACAGAGTTAATTGAGCTTATCTACTGTTCTCATTAATGCCAGAGCAGTGTTTCACTTTAGAAAGACATATTTTTCTCCACTGGGTTAATATTCAAAGCACTGGCAGCTTAAGGAGGATGGCCTATTTTAGTGACAACAGCCATTTATTATGGGGTGGCCAGTGGGTGCAGATAAATGGTGTAAGGTTGAATCAGAAGCGAGTCTACTCCAATCCATGTCAGGCATCTACAGATGAAACAAATTCATACAAATTGTGCCCCATGGAAGGTCTGTAGAGTGCAGGATTAATGTGATTAATGGTCTCTGGTATATAATAACTGGAGCATATGAAGGAGTGAAATATGGTTGATCGTTAAACTGTTCAGAAATAAGGAAGTTCAGCCCCAGGTCGAAAGTGAGACAAACAGAAAGAGAATTAAGCACCATTTGATAAACTTCACCAAAAGCCATTCTGACTTCTTGAAAGCTAGTTCTGTCAATTAGCAGGTACTGTGTGTTCATCTCTTAGAAAATATGATGGGAGATAACAATAATAGCCTCGAGTGACTTCAGGAAAGCATAGCCTATGGAGAAGCTGGATGAGTTCAAAGGGTAAATAACATTTCTTATGAAAAGAAAACTCCGTAGTCCTGATTATAGTTATTGTCCTAAGTGATGAGGAAAGAAAGAAAGAAAGAAAATATTTTAAAAAGAAAGGAAAAAAGAAAGAGGAAACCAAAAAAAAGAAATCAAAACTGTAATGTTACAAAACTGGTATTGTTTTTCTATCTAGAGCAAAACTAGGATTTGAGGAAGAAATCTCAGGGCCTTTGAATATTATGTGATAATGCAACAAAATATAATGCAATAAAAGATATGCTTCCTCCGAGGCTGAAATGTTCTGCAGAAGTTGTTTGTTGGACAAATTTCTACCTGGAAGATTTTTATGTTGTCTAAGCAATGAGAGCAACTGAAATTTATATTCAGTTGACATAAATTTCACCTAATTTATTTGACTGGGTATAGCCATAAAGCACAGAGAAGCAGCCAATAACACTACACATATTTTAGGACCTTGATCTGGTCTCCCGTCAACGGTGTATCTTGGACTCTCTTGGGCTCAATGAATAGGGCTGAGCAGCTCTGTGACTAAAGGAGTGAAGGAGAAGCCTGCATGCCTACTGTGTGCACTCTAGGCATCCCTGACAGACACGGGCAGGACATGGTTGTGCTTTGTGACAAAATGTTCAAAATATTCTGGGTAGTTCCCATACTTAAAAAAGAGGAATTGTATTTTCAAATTTGAAAAGCTCGTCTCCATGCACATTCTTCCTCCTTCATCATCAGCAAATAAACTTCAATCATTTGGCATTTTCCCTGTTTAAACTTAATATCAGACTAATAATTAGTTTGTGTTTGCCCATGACCTTATATGCTACAATGTAAGAGAACTCTTTTAATGTCAGAATTTTAATCTTTATGGGTCCTTTTGATCACTGACTCACATAAACACAATGAACTCCACAAAATGCAATAAGTGAAAACTTTTATTATGGATCTGAACTGAAATAAACCTCTGATTTTATTTATTTATCTTTGCAACTGCAATTGAAATCTCTTTTTAGACCTGTACAAGGAACTTTCCTTATGGCTAAAATATTTCCCAAGCAAAACAGATATAACTGTTACCCAGTCACTATTAGCAGCTTTATCTTCTGTAGGAAAAGAACAGATTCTGTCAGAATTGTTTGATGCTCAAGGATTTGATAATATAGTAGAAAAAATAATGATAATGACATTTAGACTTGTTTTTGTTGGTTGTCAAATGAAATCATATTGTCCAGTCACTTCTACTTAGGCACCACATGTGCTGTAACCCCTAAATATGTTGGTGATAAGTGACACATTTGGCAGTCTATTACAGGAGAACCAAAGGCAGACAGCTGCAAATTTTGTATGGAAAGGCAGGGCATTTCCCCTTCCCAGGCTGGTTCTTTGTAGGTGGCAGAATGAGGTGTGACTGGGAAGCAGATCAGAGATGCATTCTGCACCTGTGGGTGCAGACCTGTGACTAGAGCAACAAACCAATTTGTGATTAGGCTTTCCAACTCTTTCATAGATGGGAGGAATTAAAATTATAATTGTTTTATGTAATTTAGCATTCATGATAGATTTTGCAGAATGATGCTGAAATAACATGTCAATTCATAAAGTTTCTTGTGGGAAAAGTGTCACTTGATGGAGCAGTGAGGCATTTTCCTATTCTTTCTGGCTGCAGTGTGGCTTTTATAACCATATCTTTTTCCTGAAACTGTATTCTGTCTCACTTAGAAAGGGACGGCTGACTGTCCTGGGTTGACTA
>VZTZ01037384.1:67164-79191 GCA_013400955.1 Drymodes brunneopygia | reverse complement strand
AAAAGGTGTGGATTGTCCAGCCTTGGAGCAGTTTGGAGCTGAATTTGCTGGGATTTTTGCCTCTTAAATTTAAAAATAAGCTACCCCAACGCTTGGAAAAAAAATAATCCTGTCCAGCGTTTTCCATTTCTTTCCCTGGAAAAGTTGGCAGGAATGAGGTGTTGGAAAAAAATAATCCCTGTGGTGTTTGCTCAGTGGGTTTTTTTTTTTTTGGCTGAGTAAATAAATGGGAAGAGCCAGAGGAAAACTTTTCCTTCCTTGTTCAAATACTGGGATTGAGTGGAGGAATGGGGGAGATAAAAATGTCCAGGTTTTGGGAAAGAAAGAAAGAAAATAAATCACAGAATAAATCCCAGAAATTCTCTGTNTTGCTCTTGGAAAATCCTGACAAAGGAGAGGCAGGAGGAGACTCTGAACCACCAGATTTTCCAAGGAGCTCCTGAACCAGGGCAGGGCAGGACCCAGAAAGGTTCAATCCCTAAAAAAAATCCACCTCCAAGGCAATTCTCTGGGAAAGCTGGAGGGAAGCAGTTTCCTGGTGGAGCTGGGCTTGTCCCAGTGTGTTGTTTTTCCCTGGATCCCAGCGTGGGTCAGCAGCCAGAGCCCCTTTCAGCTCTGGGTTATCTCTCCCTGCTTTCCTTGGGAGCAGATAAGCAGGGAATAATCAGCCTGGGAGCTGTTCCTGCTGGGAACAGCTGGAATCAATCCCTGGTGTTTACAGCTCCTGCCGGGAGCAGGGAAAGGGAAGGCAGGGGCTCAGCAAATCCTTTTTCTTCCACGAGGATTCTTTGCACCCAAAAATGGGTTTTTCCTCCTCAAATCCTGCCGTTTTTCTGGGATGGGGAAGCACCTGGAGTGCTCACAGGCTGAGCTGAAGCTACACTGGAGGTGGGAGTGGGGATGGGCAAGGGGAAGGTGGCTCTGGAAAACAGGAATTCCTGGAGGGAGCACTGCAGGGTGTTTTGCCTGGGCTCAGCCCCTACCTGGATGTTCTGACTTCCCTAATCCTGGAAGGCTGGGAGGGATGGGAATGTCCAGCCTGGAGAAGGGGAGATTCCAGGGGGACCTCAGAGCCTCTTCCAGGGCCTAAAGGAGCTCCAGGAGAGCTGGAGAGGGATTTTGGACAAGGGATGGAGGGACAGGACACAGGGAATGGCTTCCCACTGCCAGGGGGCAGGGATAGATGGGATATTGGGAAGGAATTCCTAGCTGTGAGGGTGATGGGGGATTGGAATGGAATTCCCAGAGAAGCTGTGGCTGCCCCATCCCTGGAAGTGTCCAAGTCCAGGTTGGATGGAGTTTGGAGCACCCTGGGATAGTGGAAGGTGTCCTGTGGAAGGAATTGGAATGGGATGACCCTCAGAAGTCCCTTCCCACCCAAACCTTTCCCTCACCACCTGGAAAACCCAAGGCACAATCCTGTGGGAAAGCTGGGCTTGGATGCACACGGATTGCACTGCTGGATAACTCAGGAGTGGGAAAAATAAATTCCTGGATGAAAAAAAAAAAAAAGAGGGAATTTTGGTCCCTTGGTTTCTTGCAGGGCCACCAGCAACCACAAGGTGAAGGAGACGGTGGCTCTGGAGCTGAGCTACGTCAACTCCAACCTTCAGCTCCTGAAGGAAGAGCTGGAAGAGCTCAACAGCAGCGTGGACGTGTATCAGAACGAGAGGTGGGTCTGGGAAGAGCAGCCTGTTCCCTTGGGATTCCATTTTTCCCTCTGTTACGGAATTTTTCTGGGATCAAGGCTCCCCTCGGCCTTGTCTGTCCCGTGGCCGGGGGTTGGGATGACCTTCAGAAGTTCCCTTCCAACCCAAACCTTTCCATGGATAAGGGACCACGAGGTTGGTGGCTGGAGGATAGGGGAGGATTTGGGCGTGGGCCAGAATTCCTGGGAAGTTTTCATCCTGGGAATGTCAGTGGTTCCCTTCTAGAGCTGCAAGGTGAGAAAAATCAGCATTTCCTGTGGGATATTTGGGATGTTTTGGGATGGATGGAGCATCCTCTGGACACCGATTATCCCAAAGAAGGAGGAATAGGGAAGAAAGAACCATCTTCCCTTGCACTGTCCCCCTTTTCCTGAGAATCCCACTGGGAGATTTTGGTGATGGGAATCCCCCCCAAAAAAACTGGAAGTGTCCAAGGAATGACTGGATGTGGCACTCAGAGCTCTGGGCTGGGTGGGATCGGTCACAGGTGGGACTGGATGATCTTGGAGGTCTTTTCCAACCTAAAGAATTCTGGGATTCTGGGATTTTTTTTTCCTCATTTTCCTGTCCTGAGGCAGATGGTGTTGGATGGTGACGTGGCTGAGGGATGGGATTGGGTTGGGATGGGATGGGATGGGATCCAGAGGGACCTTGATAATCAACTCCAGATGAACCTCATTGGCTTCAACAAATCCAAGTGCAACATCCTGCACCTGGGATGGGGCTTTTCCAAGCACAAATCCAGGCTGGGGGATGAAGGGATGGAGAGCAGCCCTGAGGGAGGAGGATTTGGGAGTTTTGGGGGATGAAAAGCTGGAAATGCCTCATCCCTGTGTGCTCACATCCCAGAAATCCCCACCTGCCCCAGGCTAATCCCAGATCATGGGCAGCAGGAAAAGGGGAATTCTGCCTCTCTGCCCTGCTCTGGTGAGATCCCACCTGGAATTCTGCATCCAGCTCTGGGCTCCAGCAGCAGGAGGATGTGGAGCTGCTGGAGCAGATCCAGAGGAGACCATGGAGATGCTCCAAGGGCTGGAGCCAGGCTGGGAGAGCTGGGAATGTCCAGCTTGGAGAGGGAAGGATCCAGGGAGACCTCAGAGCCCCTTCCAGTGCCTGAAGGGGCTCCAAAAGGGCTGGAGAGGGACTTTGGATAAGGGATGGAGTGACAGGACACAGGGAATGGCTTTAAACTGGAATAGGGCAAGGTTAGATGGGATACTGGGAAGGAATTCTTCCCTGTGAGGGTGGTGAGGCCCTGGAATGGAATTCCCAGAGAAGCTGGGGCTGCCCCATCCCTGGAAGTGTGGAAGTCCAGGCTGGACAGGGCTTGGAGCACCCTGGGATAGTGGAAGTTGTCCCTGCCCATGGCAGAGGGTTTGAACTGGATGATTTTTAAAGCCCCTCCCAACCCAAACCATTCCATGATTTCCACATTTCTGCATCCATCCACGTTCTTTTCCAGGCACATTCCCTGTCAGGGATGCTCAGTTTCCCCAGTTTGCCACTTGCTTGCCCTGGTTTGAAAAGAAATCAGGAGCAGCAACAACAACAACAACCTCAAACCCTGCCCCGGCCAAACAAAAACCCCCTTTGTTTATTCCAGGCATTGGATTCCAGTGGAATTCTCATTAGGGAATGGGCAGTAATGGCTTTCTGCACTAATTATAGCTCCTGGAGCTCTTTGTTCCAAGGAAAACATGGGTGCAAATTCCCTGCCCCGCTCTCCTGGTTTTCATAACTTCCTTTGCCTCTTTTCCTCCCCAATTAATGATTAATTAACGAGTTATCAGCAATTTGGGGGGATAATGGGAGGGGGTTGTTGTGTTGGTGAGGGCTTGATCCTGCCTTGCCCAGCCAACATTCAGGATTCCTCTAAAAAGCAGGAGCTGGAAAAATAAGATGATTTCAGGGTTTTTGGTTTGTTTGGTTTTTTTTTTGCATCTCTCTTCTTGTGCTGCCATTCCCAAATCTTTTTGGGAAGAGCATTTTTCCATGGGAAGTCTCTCTCTGTCTCAAGAGGAGCAGCACAAGCCCAGAGCAAGGAGCTGCTTCCTTTTAATCTCCAACCCATCCACAGGATCCATCCAGGATTTTTTTTAATCCAACCACCAAACAGGTCCTTGTCTTCTTCCAGTGAATCCATCAGCGTTCCCATGATCCCTCTGGGACTCAAGGAGACCAAGGAGCTGGATTTGCTGGGACCACTCAAGGTGAGCACTGGGGTTTCTTTGATCGATGTTGAAGCAGCTGAAATTCATTTTCCAGTTTGGAACAGCTGCCAAAAAATGAATTCATGTAGATGACCTGGACTTTAAAACATGGGAAAGTGGGAGGTGAAGGTCTGGAGATGCTGGAGAGCAGGAAAGGGAGGAGATGTTTCTTTGTGGGCAGAAGTGGTAAATTCTTACACAGAATTGCCAGGAATCTCCCTGTAAATCATAAAAATCAGGATTTTTCTCCCGTTTCCCAATCCAGGATTTCATCAGCGAGCACTATGGAGAGGAGGGGGTCCTGTTTGAAAAGGAAATCAAGGAATTCATGGAGCTGCGACAGGTTGGTTTCCCTCGGATTCCAAACTTTGGCTTGCCCAGGATCAATCCTCTCTTTTCCTCTGGAAAAAAAATTTCCTCTCATTTCCTCTGGGACTCCCCTCATCCTTTCTCCAAATTCCACATTTATCCTTGTATTTCAAGGTGCAGCATTCCCGTGCTGGAGCAGCTTGGGCTTGGTTTACAGGTTCCAAAATACTGCAGATTATTCAGGAATTGTTCATTTTCCCTGCCCTCGATGCCCTACAAACGAGCAGCAATAAAATTTATAGCACAATCATTATTTATAAATATTGATTCACCCCTGGCAAGGCTGAACAACTTCTCTCTCTCCAGGTAGGCCTTGGAGAAGAGGAAATTTAAAGCACTGTGGGAAAGGAGGGGGAAATCTTAATTCCCTAGGATTTCTAAAATCAGAATTTCCATGAGTTTTTCCAGCACAATTCCCAGGCTGCTGCTGCTTCTTCCAAATTTGGGGTTCCCAGCCTCCAAACTTTCCCCATGGATGAGCCTTAAAATCATGGAATGGTTTGGGTTGGAAATGCTCTCAAAGATCATCCAATTCCAACCCCTGCCATGGGCAGGGACAACTTCCACTATCCCAGGGTGCTCCAAGCCCCATCCAACCTGGCCTTGGACACTTCCAGGGATCCAGGGGCAGCCACAGCTTCTCTGGGAATTCCATTCCACGGCCTCACCCCCCTCCCAGGGAAGAATTCCTTCCCAATATCCCATCCATCCCTGCCCTCTGGCAGTGGGAAGCCATTCCCTGTCTCCTGTCCCTCCATCCCTTTTCCCTCTCCAGCTCTCCTGGAGCCCCTTTGGGCACTGGAAGGAGCTCTGAGGTCTCCCTGGAGCCTTTTTTTTTTTCCCAGGCTGGACATTCCCATCTCTCAGTCATTCTTTGAGGGCTCTCAATCCATCCCAGGGAGTTTCCTCCTCTTTTTCCCATCCGTGTCTCCTCTCCCATTCCCGCAGGCCATGCGCACCCCGAGCCGGAACGAGGCGGGGTTGGAGCTGCTGATGGAATATTACAACCAGCTCTACTTCCTCGACAGCCGCTTCTTCCCTCCCACCAAAACCCTGGGCGTCTTCTTCCACTGGTGGGTGCAGCTTTCCCCATCCCACCCGGGTGGGGAGGGAGCCAGGATCCGAATTTCCTGGTGGACACCGGGGTCTGGATTTGCTGTTTGATGGGGTGGGGTAATTTGGGGAGGGAGGGGGGAACAGAAATCCCATGGGATGTTCCGTGATGGGAACGGTGCCTGGAAGCTCAACAGGAGCACTGAAAAGCCTTCAGGCTCCTCCTGCATCCGTGGCGATCAATGGAGAGGTTTGGGTTGGAAAGGAACTTCAAGATCACCCAGTTCCGAACCCCTTTCCATGACAGGGACACTTTGGGGACCATGACAGGGACACTTTGGAGACCATGACAGGGACAATTTAGGAGACCATGACAGGGACACTTTGGGAACCACGACAGGGACACTTTGGGGACCACGACAGGGACACTTTGGGGACCACGACAGGAACACTTTGGGAGACCATGACAGGAACACTTTGGGCACCATTACAGTGACGCTTTGGAGATCATGACAGAAACACTTTGGGAGACCACGACAGGGACACTTTGGGAGACCACGACAGGGACACTTTGGGAGACCATGAGAGAAACACTTTGGGAGACCATGACAGGGGCGCTTTGGGCACCATGACAGTGACACTTTAGGCACCATGACATTGACACTTTGGGGACCATGAACAGGAGTTGGGCAGCTGTTGGCTCTTCCCTTCTCCAGGTACGACTCCCTGACGGGGGTCCCATCCCACCAGAGGGCTCTGGCCTTCGAGAAGGGAAGTGTCCTCTTCAACCTGGGAGCGCTGCACACCCAGATCGGAGCGCGGCAGGACCGCGCCTCCCTGCCCGGCCTCAACCAGGCCATCGATGCCTTCCAGAAGGCAGCTGGTACGTGGCTTTCCCCTCTCCCTCCTCTTCCCAGGAAGCTTTTTCTGGATGTGGGAATCACCCACAGAAGTGCAGGAAGGGGGTGGGAGCAGTCGTGGGAAGAGGCGTCTCCAAGGGATCACAGATGGAGCACGGGGTGGCTCCACGTTGGTTGTGTGGGTTGGGAAGAGGAGTTGGGATGATCCAAGAGCCACCCAAAGGGTTGTGAGGAGAGGGGAGATGCTGATCCATCTCCCCATGGAAAAAAAAGGAGCTTGGAACTGGGATCATCCAGGGCTTTGGAGGAGAAATTGGGCACAAGGTTGGTTTGGATGGCAAGGGTTGGACCCCAGATCTTCTCACCCACCACTGACAGTGAGATGTTTGATGTTCTTGGAGGGAAACCTGCCTGATCCCAAAGTCTTGACCCTCCTCCTCACAAGCCTGGTGACTTCCAGGAGCTTTTCCCCTCCTCCAGGTGCCTTTAACTACTTGAAGGAAAACTTCTCCAACGCTCCCAGCCTGGACATGAGCGCGGCCTCCCTGACCATGCTGGTGAGGCTGATGGTGGCCCAGGTCCAGGAGTGTGTTTTTGAGAAGATGACCTTGCTGCGTGCCCAGAACGACTTCCTGGCCCGCCTGCAGCTGGCTCAGGAGGCAGCAAGGGTGAGGATTTTGGGAAGGAGAGGATTTGGTGGGATTTTGTGGTGTGTGCAACCTTCCAGGAGGGCACAACCTGCTGTCGCCATCTCCTGAGGGACATTCCTCATCCCAACTCTTTGTCCCTTCCCTCTTCCCAGGTGGAAGATGTTTATTCCCTGGTGCACCAGACCATGAGCCAGCCCCACGTCAAGGATTACGTTCCCTTCTCCTGGACCACCATGGTCCAAGTCAAGTCGGAGCATTTCAAAGCCCTCTCCCATTATTTCGCTGCCATCGCCCTCTGCGACTGCCCTGGTGAGTTTGATGTCCATCCTGGAGGGAGCTTCCTGTTCTCATCCAAGTGTTGATTCCATGCATTTCCTGGTTTTTTGGGTGGGATTCCCAAAAAAACAAGAGGTGATTGGTACCACACATGAAGTTTTTGGAATGCTCTGAGCTGTAGATGTTGGTTATGGATTCAGCAATTCCATCCCCAGGGTGGATTTTCCCATATTTCCCGTTTCCACAGGGAAAAATCCTAAGGAGGGGAGGAAAAAGCTGCCAGAGGGATGTCACCTGCTTGTCCCCTTTGGGGCTGGGTGGGAAAAGAGGGGTCACCTCCTGTCAACATCCTCAGCCCAGCATCCTTCAGGTCACCTCGTGTTGGGCCAATCAAATCAAAAAATCAAAAGTAAATCCGAAAATACCTCGGATTTAATTTCCAGCCTCAAGGATGGATGTCCTGGGAATCTCAGGGTGGTGGCAGGATGGTACCATGGTTCCATGGAGTCATTTGGAGCATGGCTTCGAGACGTGACCCTTGATGTCCATCTGTGCCACCACCCGACACCCTGGGAGCAATTTTGGGATGGAGCAGAGGACCCGGGGGTGGGCAGCAGATGCTCCTGGTGACCTTTGGTGTCACCTGGTGGGTGGCTTGAGAGCTTTTTGAGGGCTGGCTGCCAAAACCGGTGCTGTGACAGTGACACCAGTGGCTGCCAGACTGTCCTCACACCCTCCCCCGCTCCAGAGCCTGCCCAAAAATCTTCCTGGTGCCGTGTGGGCGTTGCAGAATTGAGCAGGGGAGATGGGAGAGAGGGGGATAAAGTGGAGCTGGAAGGGTTTAAAGATCCAAACAGGAGAGGATGATGATGATGGTGATGGAGATGGGATTCCATGGGCTTCCAAGGAGCAGGGCAAACCTTCTCCCCTAAAGTTTTTGGTGTCCTTAGGCCCTGAGGGGAATCTGCAGGAGGTGCCTGATTTGGGAATTTTTCACCTGCTGTTGGGGATCTCGCATTCCTGCTCCCACCTCTCCCTTGCCAGAAAAACAAATCTTTTGCTTCCATAACCAGCTGGGAATGAATTCCTTGCGGTGCAGTTTAATCCCTCAGGGATACTGACACAGGGCAGGAGCTGGCACAGGGGAGAGCCAGCCCTGGAGCTGCCAGTTCCCAACCCTCTGGATCCCTGTGCTGGGCCAGGCTTTGGGATCCTCTGCTGGGAGCAACAAAACTCCCTGGAATATCCTGGGCTGTTTCTTATCCCGCTCTGTGTCCAGGGAAAGAGGCTGCCCTGCAGCCCTGAGTGAGCCAAAGAGGATTTGGAACAATTTGGGCTGGAAAAAAGGGATTTGAAGAGCCCAGTGTGGGGTTTGGGGAGCCTGGGAGAGCTGCATCCATCTCTGTTTTTCCATGGAGTGACCCCCTTGGATGCACTGTGGGCTGGAGAAAAGGATCCAGGGAGACCTCAGAGCCCCTTCCAGTGCTTAAAGGAGCTCCTGGAGAACTTGAGAGGGACTTGGGAAAAGGGCTGGAGTGCTAGGACACAGGGAATGGCTTCCCACGGCTAGAGGGCAGGGTTAGATAGGATATTGGGAAGGAATTTTTCCCTGGGAGGATGATGAGGTATTGGAATGGCATTCCCAGAGAAGCTGTGGCTGCCCCTGGATCCCTGGAAGTGTCCAAGTCCAGGCTGGATGAGGCTTGGAGCCAGGTGGAAGTGTCCCTGCCCACGGAAAGGGGTTGGAATTAGAGGATCTTGAAAGTCCCATCCAACCCAGACCCTTCCAAGATTCCCTGATTTTGTTGTCTCATTTGTCTCCATGTCAGTGACCTCCAGGTGGGCTCTCTGTTCCCAATCCTGCTTCCAGATTCCAAGTCCAGAGGGAAGGAAAGTGGAACAAAACTCTTTTTGTCTCTGTGTTCAGGACAAATCCTGCCCCTCACTTCAGATCCTGGTGCATTCCTGACTGGGATCATCCCTGTGTCCATCCATGATTCCTTCCAGGCTGTGCTTGGGTGACAGGAAGGTGCTGCTGGGGCCACCTGAATGCAGATGTGGCTTCCTGGTCCCCTTGTCCCCACTGCCACGGGGGGCTGGGTGGCCCTGACCTCTCCCATCTCCATCCCTAATCCCATCTCCATCCTTTTGCTTCCCGCAGCTCCCTCGGATGCCGAGCTGCTGGAGCAGGAGAAGGCTTTCCTGCAATTCCACGTCACCATGCCAGAGGGGCCCTCACTCCGTGTCCTCCTGCAGGATCCCGAGGAGAGGAGGAAGCTGGGTGAGCACAAATTCCTGGATCCCACCACGATTCCCACAAGTGATGAGGTTTTAGGGGGAATCTCTCCATGCCAAGGGGAATTTCTTCTCCTGGGAAGCAGGAAAGCATCACAGTCCCCCTTTGAAGGGTGTGAGGACCAATTTGTGGTGCTTGTCCCAACCTGTCCAGCTCTGACAGGAAAAAATTCCAGGTGTTCCGAGCCGGGTAACGTCACCCAACACTACGGAGAAATCTGCAGGGACACGGAGATCCTGGAAGCTCCTTGTTTTTGGGCTGACTTGGCTGGAAAACAAGACACAGCAGATGCTCAGGGGGTGGCTTTTTCAGCTGCAGCGAATCCTTGGGAGACGAGATCTTCTTCCCATGCGGAATTTCAGCTCCAGGGAAAAGAACAGACGCTGCTTATTCAGCTGAAGTCGTGTTTTGGCAGCCCCTCCTCAACGGGGCTGCATCAAGAGCAGACTCAGCACTCAGAATTTGGGGTGTTGCCTCCCCCAGGAGCTCTTTTCCCTCCTTGCACACGTGTGGAAGGAGGCAGATCCCACCAGGAATGAGTTTGGCCTCAGCAAAGTCCTTCAGGATGCTTGGCTGGATTTCCCTGCTGGGTACCTCCAAATGAACCCCAAAATCCAAGAGTTTTATGGTGACCCCACCCCTCAGCTGTTGCCACCTGGTTTGCATCAGCTTTTCCATCTCTGCCTGATTTTCCTGGGGGAAATGGGCTCTGTTCAGCATTCCTGCTGAAAAAATGGGTGTGCAGACACCCAGCTCAGCTTGGCTTTAGTTAACAGGAAGGGAAAAACCCAGAGAAGTTGTGGATCTCCATCCCTGGAAGTGTCCAAGACCAGGTCAGACAGGGCTTGGAGCAACCTGGGATAGTGGAAGGTGTCCCTGCCTATGGAAGGGGGTTGGAATGAGAGGAGCTTTAAGGTCTTTTCCAACCCAAACCATTCCATTACTATTATTATTATTATTATTATTTCACATTTTATAGATTTGATAAAAATTCTGAGTGGGGAGGAATCTTCTCCTCTTCTCCCCTCTCTGTTTCCCACCCAACCCCAAACCATTCCCTGGGGCTGTTCAGTTCCTCTGCCTGTGGAACTCCGGGAGCCCTGGAGCAAACCTCGTCTCCCTGGATTCTGTTGCCACCGTGTGTCCCGAGCGGGAAATGCCACAGGCACGCGTGTTTCCATGAGACACACGCAGAGAGAGCTTTTTCTGGGAGTTCAGCCTTGGATACGGCTGCCTTGGTTGCTGTTTCCCACCGAGGGGATGCTTTGCGTTGACATCCGCGGGGTCACCGGAATTTCAGCTCCTCTCTCTCTCCCCGGCCGCTTCCACATCCCGAGGGTGGGAACTCTCCGAAGGCAAGTGGAGAGAGGGGCAAAGAGCACAGGATGGAGAGCAGGAGCTGCAGGGCAGGGAGAAGGCTTAGCCTAGAAAACAGGGGTGGTGTTGCACCTTCCCAAGGAGGACGGGGCTGGCTTGTTCTCCGCGTTCCCGTTCCCGAGGGATCCGAGGCGATGGAGAGAAGTTAATTTGCTCAGGAGATGGAGGTTAAAGCGTGAGGAGGGACGTCGGGGGTGGTTTTTCAGGAACATCTGCCAGCTCCGGCGCCCCGGGGGAGCGAAGTAGGTCACCCTTCAAGGTCCCTTTCCCAGCCCTCCATCGGCTGGGACCGACCCCATTTAGGGCTGGGAACGTGACTGGGCTGTCCCTGAGTCACAGCGGNTCCAATCCAAACTATTCCAGGATTTGAGGTCCTGGCTCTTACGGGGTCACGCTGTCCCTCTTTGGGATGGCAGCAGCTGCCCCAGCTGCCCGAGGTCACCCCCTGTCTGTGCTTTTCTCTCCCTCCCCTCAGCCAAAACGCAGCAGAAACCCGAAATCAAATCCCCCAACTTCTCCCAGGTGAAGGTGACCGACCTCTTCCACAGGCTGGTATGTACAGCTCCAGGAATGGGAATATCCCAAGGGAGCAGCCGTCTCCTCCTCCTCCCCTGCATGCTCTGCTTGCCTGGATTCCTTCCTCCCGCAGCCTCTTCTCCCTCTCTCCGGTGGTTTTCCTAGGAGGAGGGCTGGGATCAGTCTCTGTGACACCTAAATGGGTCACAAAGCTCCTCTAGTGACAGGGAAGCAGGCACAGGAATTTTGGATGGGCTTTTCCCCAAGGGACCCTTGGGAAGAAGGGTTTTGGTGGCAGGAGGCACCAGGAAAATCCCACTGGAGCTTTATCCCCGTCCTCTGCAGGTTTTTGGGGTCCTGGGGAGCAGGACTGGGATTCAGGACTGTGGTAGGATCATCCCATGAATTCCCCAGGGAGAGCTTGTGCATCTCAGCCCCAGGGCAGGCAGGAATATCCTGCCCCTGTGGGAATGGAAAAAGCAGGAAAAAGAGGGGAAAACAGGAAAGAATTGAGGAAAAGTGTCCCTGAGGTGGTGACCTGTCCCACCACCCTGCTCCTGGACCAGCCCCTGGTGGCATCTCCCAGATCCAGACAGCTTCAACCCCCATCATTCCTTCTTGGATGATGGGATGGTTTTTCCCTGCAAAAGACAGGAAAAACAATCTCTGCCCCCTCCCCATCCCTGCAACTGGGATTTTTTTTTTTTTTTT
>VZTZ01037384.1:44387-58199 GCA_013400955.1 Drymodes brunneopygia | reverse complement strand
ATCCCATCCCATCCCAAATCCCATCCCTTAAATCCCATCCCATCCCCCATGTGTGATGCCTGGGGAGTGCTTGACCATATTCCCATGGGTGGGAACAAGTGTTTTCCATAGGGAAGCAGGTGAGGCCTGGCCCAGCTGGGGCTGGCCTGGCAGCAGGACAGGGATGGAGAAGGGAATCTCCTTGGATCCCTTTTTTTCTGTAGCATATCGGTGGTTTTGAAGGGTCTGTGCTCTGTAGTCCAGAAGAGGAGGGAGGAAGGTGATGGGATGGGGAAATAGGGATTGTGGTGGGAAGAAGGGAATTTTAGGGAGCTGGAAGTCAATGGGGATGCTGTCATGGCTCGGAAAAAGCCCGGATGGTGTCGCCTCACTCTGCATGGCTGGATCACAGAATCATGGAATGGTTTGGGTTGGGATCCATCCCATTCCAGCCACACCTTGCCCTATTCCAGAGCTTCATCCAACACGGCCCTAAACACTTCCAGGGATGGGGCATCCACAATTTCTCTGGGCAACCTGTGTGGCTGGGCCAGGCAGAGATCCACAATTTTGGATCCTACTCAACTCCTGGAAACCAGGGAAAACCAAGGAAAACCAGGGAAAACCAAACTCAGCAGCAGCTGGAAAAGCTTCATCTGCAACACCCAGCGGGGCTTTGGGATGAAACTCCTGCCTCGCCTTCCTTTTTTTCCGATTCCTGCCGTGCCCTTAGACTCTCCCAACAACCTCATCCTGTATTTTTTTCCCATCTCAGGAGCAATCCTCTTCTTCCCTGCAGTCACCCTTTCGCCGGGGTCCAGCCTTTAATGGGAAGGACAGAACGGAGGCGTTCGGAAATGGCTCCTGAATCTTTAATAAAGCAAACATTGCCTGGGCCATAAACATGGGATGACAGCTCCAGAGGCTCCCAGGATTCCTTACTTAACTCTGCCGTAATGGCTTTAATGGCCCGGCAGGGAGCTGAGGTGAAAGTCCTATTAAAAAATGGATTCCTGAATTTAATTGAGGCTCCATCTGTGGGGGGAAGACGGAGGAGAGGTCGCTCCACAAGAGAGCTGGGGAAAAAAAATAAAAATCCTCTTCTGCAGCAATTCCCAGCCCAACTGGGAATGTGGGATTTTCAGTGGTGCCTCCCTGGGATTGTGCCTTGCCTGAGAGGGGATATCCCCCAGTGGATGTTCCCTTTGCAGGACAGGGGATGAGGATCCACAAAGCCCAGCGGGAAGTGCTGGAAGCGCCTCCATCCATACTGGGAAGCACTGGCCTCACAGGAGGGATGAGGGATTGTCATCCCACCTGCCCGACCTGTGTGTGGCCTTCCAGTGACCCTTTGGTGTCCAGCTATTCCCATGGGATTCCTGGTCCCATCAGCGTCATCAATCCGTTCGCTCCAATCCCAACAATATCCGTTCATCCATCAATCCATTAATTCACCTCTATCAGTTTTCTGTCCACCAATCCAGCTCCCTATTTATCCATCCATCCATCCATCCATCCCTCCATCTCTCCATCCGTCCATCCACCCATCCACCCATCCATCCATCCATCCCTCCATCCCTCCATCCATCCATAGATCCACCCAACTCCATCTTTCCACTGATCCATCGCTCCATCCATTTCTCCATCTATCCCGAGCTCTTCCCCACCCAGGGAAGCTTTGCACACTGAGTCTCCAGGGATGAGCACAGCATTCCATCTGGGAGACACCCCAGTGTCCTGGATCATCATGATCCAAGGTTTAACACCCGGAGATGGGGTTATTTTTCCCAAGAAAACTGTTGGAAGCTGGATGGATAAAGGGGCAAACAGAAAAGCAGCAGATGGATGGAAAGGAGGAGTGAAAGAGGAAAAATTCGGGATCAGGCTGGAACATCAGCGGGAATCAGCCACTCGTTAGTGAGGAAGAGGAGTTGGGAAAGGAGGAATTCACTCCTTCCTCCCCCCTCCCGCTCCTGGCGAGCCCCACCCTGAGTCAGCAGCTCTGCCGAGGT
The DNA here is from genome assembly GCA_013400955.1 of Drymodes brunneopygia. Taxonomy (NCBI): domain Eukaryota; kingdom Metazoa; phylum Chordata; class Aves; order Passeriformes; family Petroicidae; genus Drymodes; species Drymodes brunneopygia. The sequence goes on along the minus strand of VZTZ01037384.1, from coordinate 56,208 downwards.
CACGCCACCCGCGCTATTAATTGGATTAATAAAGATGTTCGTCATGGAGGTAATTAGCCGCTAATTGGGGATGACAAGGTTGTCAGGCTTTGTCCCTCCAAGGGACAATTTCCCATCCCAGGCCCTCCCCTTTCCCAACACGCTCCGAGTCAATGGCATTAATTAAAAATCACGGAGTCCATAACCTTGTGCTGCCGAGCCCTGGGGAAATTCCCACCCCCGGAGCCGGGGGACAGGGCAGGGTGGTGGCATTGTCACCTCCGGCCACCAGCTCAGCTGTGTATCCCAACTTTTGGAAGGAAAACCAAACTGCAGCCCCCACAACATGCAGGGAACTCCTTTCTTCCAGGCAAAGAAAAGCCCTTTGGAAAATGTTTTGTTAAAAGAAAATTCCCTGAGGAAAGATCTCATCCCGATGATATCTCAGGGATGAGACATTCCCACTCTGCCCAAACTTTCCCTGCCCTTTCCCTGCAGTGAATCCCTGTCGGTCACCAGCTGTGGATCGTCTCTGCCTCTCCCAGGAGTCCTTTTTTAGTGGGAATGCCCGACATTTTTTCCAAAATAATTCCAAATCTGTTGCCTCATAACGGCCAGAACGCCCCGGGACAATCCCGCACAGCTGGATGTGGAATCCGGGAATGCTGTGCACAGCTGGATGCTGAGCTGGGCATGGATCCTGCACAGGGATGAGGAGCCTGGCACAGCTGGATGTGGCTCTGGCACAGCTGGATGTGGCTCTGGCACAGCTGGATGCTGAGCTCTGCACATCTGGATGATGGTGGGGGCTGACCCTGAGCTATGCCTGGGCTGGTGTCGAGTCTCCCCTGGGAACAAGGAGCCTGGCACAGCTGGAAAGCGAATCCAGAACATCTGGATGCTGAGCTCCACGTGGGAATCCAGAGCCTGCCACAGCTGGATACCAAATCCAGCCCAGCCCCGCACATCTGGATGCTGCCCAGCCCTGCAGGAAATCAGGTGCAGCCTCAACACGGCCTGGAAGTGCTGAATTTTCGGGGTCAAATAACAAATCCAGGCTTAACTGGGAGAACGGAGCAATTCCCACGGTGTGGGATGTGAGGAAAACCAGGGAGTCACCGCCTGGCAAAGCCAAAAAATTACCAGCAGGTGGGACTGGGAGGGTTGGGAATTCCCACAGCTGGAACTGGTTGGGACAGGGGAGAGTTCTGTGACTTGCAAGGATCTGAGTGGGTTTTCCTTAGATTCAGCTCAGCCCCGCCTGAAAATTCGGCTTTTCCCATTTCTGGTTGGCTTGGAGCCCCTAAAATCCCTTGGATTTGTTCCACAGGGATGGGAAACTGAGGCCCCTTGTCTCTTATCTGCCCTGATCACCAGGCCGAGGGATGGGAGGTGTTCCCTCAGCTTTTCGTGGGATACAATCCCACCTTTTAATCCTTGCTGAGCCCAAATCTGCCTCCCTGCCCTGGCTCCGTGTGCTGGAAAACATGGATATATTAAAGTGGATCTTAAATCTCTGGAACAGCCATTAAAAATTGCCATCCACGTGGAATGCTGCTCGGATAATGACCCTACGGAGACTTGGATTTCTTAATTACCCAATTTGGGATGTGTTGACTTTATCCTGATTGTTTTTTAATACTTATTTTTTTTTAATCTTTCCTTTAAATCAGGCCGAGGCAAACACGATTATTCCTGTGGTTCTGGTATCCCAAAATAGCCTTTTCCCTTCCCTATCCACAGGGAAACGCTGCAGGTGTTGTGTCATCCTGATGTGGCTTTTTTTTCCAGCAAAACTCAGCAGAAAGGGAAGGGGAAAAGAAGCTGGGAAAGTGGGAAGCTCATCCAGCTGGATTTCTATCCTGATCTCAGGACAGGTAGAGCAGATGATGGAAAGAAGGGTTTGGATCCCTGCACCTGCCTGTTCCAAGAGGTTTGGGTTCTGCTTTCCATGTTTTTCTCCACAGAAAGGAAGGGAAAAAATAAAAAACATGATTAGGGAAAACAGATCAGGAAGATTCCAAGGCTCATTCCCAAAGGATGAAAGGTGAAAAGGAAAACAGGGAAGAACAAGCAGCGCTGTTTCCCCAAATTCCTCTGGGAACACCTGCAGTGGATGGCAAGGCCAGAGGGATGTCACAAGGTCTGGAATGTCCCTTTTCCCTGTTTTTTAAACCAAGAGCAGCTCTGGGAAAGCTCTGGAATGAGAAGGGCAGGAGGCTCTGAGGAAAATCACAGCCTGAGAGATAAATCCTTGGAGCGGGGCTGATGACATAATAATGGAGCTATGATGTCATCCCAATCCTTCCCATTGATTTTTTTCCCTTCTTTTTTTCCCACTTTTCCTCTCACTTTCTCATCCATTACCCTGCCCGAGCCCACGGGGACTCTGCTCCTGTGGCTCGTCAGATCCAGAGGTATCGACCTTTCCCAAGGCTGGGAAGGGTGGAAAAGAGGGATCTTTGTGTGGGTGCAGGATCCTGGGAGACCCTTCCTGAGGCACCAGGATGCTCCTGGGAGCTGGGAAGTCCAGTTGGGCTCTTAAACCTCATCCAGAGGGAACAGGAGGGTCTTGGCTCAGAGCTGGGCTGGAATTTTTTGCGATCCCTGAGCTCATGGAGTGGTTTTGGGAAGGACCTTTAAAGATCATCCAGTCCAATTCCCTGCAATAATCAGGGATACCTTCCCTAGATCTGGTTTTTTAGAGCCTCATCCCGTCCTTTCCACATTTTGCCTTGGAATGAAAGATTTTTCCCTTTTTTCCCCCTGCAAATCCAGGTCAGCATTCCCACAGCACCGACTTCCAGAGCTGCTCTCCCTTCTTGCCGTGAGGAATCCAAGCTGGAGCCCCCAGCACCTTCCCCCCCTCACCTTGCAGGATTTTCCCTGTTCCCAGCATTCCGGCTCCAGCAGGAAAAGTACCAGGCGAGCCGGCTCCTCTGGAGCAGACAGAATTCCATCAGAAATGCAAGGACAAGCATTAATCCTGAAGCTCCGTGGAGCCCGGCTCTGCCAAGCAGCAGGGAGCAGCTTCCCAGCAGATTCCCTGCTCCAGCCCCACTGTCCCCTTCCACCACCCCTTTTCCAGCCTCAGCGACAGAGGGAAAAACAGGAGCCCCTCTCATATCCAGCTTTCCAAGGAAGCAAAACCCATCCCACAACTGGGCTGGTGCCCAGAAGAGTTTTCACATCCAAAATGTGGGAATAAAAACACGGATGTGAAGATGAGTCCTGGCAGGTTTGGAAGCATTGAATCCCAAGAGGATGTCCCAATTTCCTGGGAACAGCTCCTCTTTTCCTTGTGCTGTTCCCACTCCCAGGCTTCCTGAGCCTTGGGGAAAGGCCATGGATGCCAAGCTCAGCTGGGAAAGGGAAAAACGGGGAGCAAGGAGCAGCTGATGGATCGGCCGAGCTGCTGCCAGCAGTTTCCTGCCGGGAAAATCCATCCATCAGCCCGGCACGAGGAGAGGAGCCACCAGCAGCTGGAGCCACCAGCTGTGGAGCACATCTGGCACCGGGGCAGGGGGGACAGCCCTGTCCCAGAAAACCCCTGGCACAGTCCTGATTCCTGGGAAAAGGCACCTGTTTGAGGGATGGAGCTGCAGTGATCCTTGCACCAGGATCCCACCTCAGGACGGGAATTGGGATGAGATGGGATTTTTCACCCCGGATCCCAACGGATGCGATCCAGGGGTGAGGAGGGACATGGATGTCCCACACTGGGATCCGCTGGTGGCTCAAGGAGTCCTGGATTGCCAGCAGGGTTTGGGAATGGTGTTCCCAAAGCAGCACCCAGGGCTGAGCGAGGCCTTTGGAGCCTCGTCTGTCCCTCTGGATCATGGACACATTGCTGGGAACATGGAATCTCCACCCTGGGCCATCTCCTCATCCTGGCTGTGCTTTTCCAAGTCCCTTTTCCCCCTGGAGCTCAGCAGATCCTACTGAAAAATCCCAGATTCATCTTCCCACCCCTTCTTTGTCGTCCTTTGCTTTTCCCTCCCTTCCCAACGCCGCAGGGGGATCCCATTTCCACATCTCCCTTGGAAAACCTCGGAGGGAGACATTCAGAGCTGGATGGGCTTGGAATGAGCACTTTGGAATCCCCACCCAGGCAGCATTTGAGGAAAACCCCTCCAATTCCCTGCGTGTGTGTGTGCTCAGCTCTCGCTTCCACGGACGAGCTTTTCCTGCAGGAGTGGGGCTGGATCCAACCCCAAAAATTCCCTGGGAAAGTGCTGTGCGTGCAAATCCATGTGCAGATGGTCCCTGCAGCCGGCTGGTCCCTCTTGGAGCATTTTTAGGGATGCAGGGATGCCCCACGGTGGGATGCAGGGGGGTTACGGAATGTGCTCCTTTAACAGGGAACGGGGATTTTGTGGAGTTGGCACTTTGGAATGTTAAAGCTGCGGTGGGAATTGCTCCCTGATGTTGAACAGGTAAATAAAGCTTGGAAAAAGCCTCTGGAAATGGGCTGTGGATGAGGCAGAATTCCCGGGAGTGTCCTTAACCCCCACTCCCAGCCCCACAACGGGGAGGCCCTGAGCAGCTCCCGGTCCTCTTAACCCTTTGCTCATCCTTTGGAATCCTGGAAACACAAAATTCCCGTGCAAGACTCGGATCAGGAGGGGCAGGACCAGTGAGGTCCAGCTGGGAAAGGTGGGGATGGTCAGGAATAATCCTGGGAATGTGCACACTCCCAAAATTCCCTGTTTGCCCGTGGAGCTGCTTTGTTTTGGGAGCTGCTTTGGAGGGGGGAAAATCCAGGATTTCAGAGATTGGAGGGATCCAGAAGTCTGGAATCCTTCCTGCAACTCAGGCACAAGGTAGGGATGAATCCCATTTTTCCAGAGCTTCCAGCAGCAGGAAAGGATCTGTTTCCAGCCTGGGAAATGAATCCCACAATCCTGCCCTCTTCCCAAATCCTTCCCACTCATCTCATCCCTCCCCATGGAATATTTTCCTTGTGCCCATCCCTGAAGGTCTCCCTGGTGATAGCCAGGAAGAATTTTTGTGGTCTGAGGAGATTTTCATGGATTTAAACTGGAAAAGTCTGGATGATGCTCCCCAACATTTCCATACAAGCACCACCACCCCTATTCCTACAATCCCAAAAATTCACAGCTGGAAAAATCCCAGCCACATTCCCGAGTCCCACATTTATGGAGTGGTAATGAGCTCATAATCCCACACATCCTACACGATCCTAGCTGGATGTGAAACATTCCAATTCCACTGAAAGGGAATCACAGCCAATATTTTATTGGGATCCATTCCTGGAATTCTTAGTGGGTTGTCCCCACTCACCTGGTGGCCCTCAGTTGTGGAATTTGGGTGGATTCGTGGTGGATTTCCTTCAGGAATATCCAATAAAAAAGATGATTTATTTTTTTTTTAATGAAAAAAAAAAAAAAGGAAAAGAGAAATGAAAATAAAAGTGAAAACCTTCTAGGACTTGAATAAAAAGGATTTGGGAACTGGAATTTGTTATTTAAACAAAATTCCCAGAAAAAGTGGTGTTTGGCTGGACTTTGAAAGCCCAAATTCCACAGATAATCCAATGATATTATGATAAAATAATATTATTTCTGTGTCTTTGTTTAAAGCCAAATGCTTTCCTCTGGGGGATTTTTAGGAAGTGTTTCCATTTGGGAAAAGCTTGGGAATCGAGGCCTTTTCTCATGGAAAACACAGAGAATTTCAGGAAAAGTAAAGATGAATGAGAGAAAATCCCACCTGGGGTAAATCCACAGATTTTTGTGCCCTTATTAATGGATTTTTAACAAATTCAGGAGTGAAAACGGGGCTGGCCTGGATCCAGCCTGGAATTCGGTGGGATTAAAATCCACAGAGACGTTTTCTCAGCGCAGAAGGAATTTTTTTATGGATCCACTGTGTTTTTCCATCCTAAACCCAAGGGAAAAGCGATGCCCAGAGGAAAGTTTTCCCTCTGCTCACGTGATCCTGCTGCCAGCTCACACCTGGAATTCCAACCAGCTCAGCAGAACGGACACAAAATCCCCGGAGTCGATGGGGGTGGATTGGGATTGGAGACACTTTGAGGGATGATGCCTCTACTTGTTCCCAAAAATGTGGGACACCCATCCCAGGAACATCCTTGTGAGTGATGGAAAAGCCATGAGGACATGGAAAACCTCAGGAAAGGTGGGGATTTCCTGGATCCTTCTTCTCCAGGGATGGAAAGCCCAAGTTTCCAGTGGATTCTCCATTTTGGGGAATTCGCTGTTGTTTGCCGTCTCTCCATCACCCCAATTCCTGATCTGATTCCTGCTGATCTTCAGGAGAATCAAAAAACCTGGATTTGGAAGAGATCCATAAGGATCATCAAGTCTAACTCCCGGCCCTGCAGAGGACAACTCCAAGAATTCCACCATGAAAGCATTTCCCAAACTTTTCCTGAGCTCTGGCAGCCTTGGAGCTGTGACCATTCCATGGGGATCCTGTTCCAAGGAGGGGATGCCTACATGGATTTATCCTCCAGGATTTCAGCATCATTCCAAAGTTCCCGGCCTGGCCCTAACCTGGCAGGACTCACTGCATTCCCACCATTTCCCAGCTTTTCCAAAGGCTCTGGAAGCAGAGCTGTGTCTATTTTTGATGATTCCAGGATAGCTGGAGACTTCCCACCGGCTGTGACACGGACACATCCCAAAAAACCTGATGGTGACACAACTCCTTCAACTCAACCATATCCCATGGGAAGGTTCTGGTCTCAATCTTTCCCTGAATCCTCTTCTGGCTGCTCCAGCCCCTCATTTTCAGGCCAGGATTACACTGGAATTTTCATCCCAATATTTCTCTGGGAATCCTCCTCCCCAGCCACCACTTCTCCCTTTTCCTGCCCTCCATTCCAGCGTTTTTGGCACAGCAAAGCCAAAGAAACCTGAGCAGCTCCTGAGGACACCACAAAACCACCTGGATCTGTTTTGTCCAGGAGATGAGTCCCAAAATATTTCCTTTCTGGGCATTTCCACCCTTTTCCAAAACCACCAGACTCTGGAATGTGACGTGTCAATGGTGAAGAACCACAGGAGAAGGAGCTGAATTTTCCAGCTCCGAGCAAGAAGCACAATTTAGGGAATGGCTGATCCCAAGGTTCTCCCTCTGTCTTCCTCCTGAAGGTCCCATCCTGGAAGACTTGGATCAGGGATTGTGCCTGGAATTCCTGCTTTAGGGATGTAGGAAAAGTTGTCCTGAACATCTCAATCCCAAGGCGCCCCTCACTGCACAGATGTCCCCAAGACAATTCCAGAGGGGACGCTCACCCAGTGCCACCTATCCCAGATTTCCTCCTGTTCAACTTCAGGGATGACTCCATCCAAAATTCCTTGCAATTCTGGCTTTCCCTCTTCCCTCCACCCATCCCACCCCGGTCACACCACACTCCTGGTGACATCCTGGTGTCCCCAGCCCCACGTGGCCTCCGCAGGAGCGCCGTCCTTGGGACGTCCCCCAGATCCTGCTGAGGAACCAATTCCCGAGCTGCTGACTTGGCTGCGCCGAGGAATTTTGGGAGCAGCTTCCCCACCTGGGCCCTGGAGCTGAAATCCAACACCAGGCTGACCCTTGGAACGGTGCTGAGTGTCCTGTCCCTGCCAGGATGCTGCTCCCGAATCCTGTGATGGGATCAGGCCAAGCTTTCAAACGTTCCCAGCTCTTTTTCTAGACCCGTTTGGACCCAGGAAAAAACCCTTCCCCTGGACAAAATTCCTTGGATTTTGATGCAGTTTAACGCTGCTCTCAGTGCCTCTGCCAAGAGCATCGCTGGCTCCTCATCCAAGCCCTGGAATGAGAAGATCCACAGGGTCCTGTTTTCCTGGGTTTTTGGCCAAGATGAATCCGCTGTTTCATGCCAGGGCTGAGAACGCTGCTCTCGTTCCATGGAACACATTCCAGAACATCCTGCCTCATATCCAGGGAATGCTGTGAGCAGAGGGAAGAGGCCAAGTGGGATGTTGGAATGTTTTATCCAGGATTGAAGCTCCTGCAGCGTGTCCAGACTCCAGAGAGGGAAGAGAAGGGAGAGACCCCACAAGAGACGGGGAAATTCCTGGGAGGGTCCTGGCAGGGCAGATCCAGCCATGCTCCCTCTCCCAGTGCCTTTCCCAGGCAGGAAAAGCTGGATCAGGGACCCAGATTCATCTCTCCAACCCCCTCCAACTTCCCAGGAGGAAAAATTCCCTGGAAAAGTGCTGGAAAATCCTCAACCCCGAGCTGGACACCACTGGATCAGAGTTATCCCTTGATTTTCCTTGTTCTTCCTGCTCCCTACATCCACCTCTTTTCCCTGTGTTCCCAATGGGAGCTGGTGCTGTAGGAACATCCTGGGAATTCTTCTCCATACCATGAACTTGCTTTTTCCCTAATTCATCCCTTATTTATGGAACAGGGATAATAATTCTATTTCCTTCTCCTTCATGGAGATATTTCCTGCCCACGCTGGTGGATTCTCCTCTCTGAAGAGGAAAAATTGGAAGTGGAGACGGATCAGGTCCCATCCCACCATCCTGCTCCACATCAGCGGGAAGATTTTTTCTTTTATGGAAAAATTTAAATTCCTTTGGAGTGAGACAAGCAGGAAATGTTCCCAGCTCTTTCCAGAGGTTTGGAAAACCTCCTCAAAGGCAGGGATTTGCCAAAGAAGCCTGATTTTGGTCAGCAAAATGATTTGAATGATGAAGGGTGAACCAAGGAAATCAGGGAATGGTTTGGGGTGGAAAAGATGTTCAAGATCTTGGAATTCCACCCCTTTCCATGGGCAAGGACACTTGCACAATCCCAGGTTGCTCCAAGCCCCATCCAACCTGGACTTTAACACTTCCAGGGATTGGGCAGCCACAGCTTCCCTGGGCAACCTGGTCCAGTTTTTCACCACTCTCTGATTAAGGAATTTCTTCCTAATTTGAAGGTTTTCCCAAAAAATGGGGGAAACCAGGGCCACCAGAATATTTCTGAGCCACAGGATGTTTTTGCCTTGATTTGTTTGAAAACAGGAAAAACCAGTGGCTTTAACCCACGGCTGGATCAGGACAAGCAGGGAAAAAGCAGGGAAAATGAATCCCGAGGAGCTGCCTCAGTAACTTCACCCCTTAAACAGCCATAAAAAAGGGCCCCCACCTTCCAGGCTCCTTCCCCACTTCCCTGCATGGAAATAATTCCTTTTCACTTCTAAAGGGTCAAAGTTTAGTCCCTCCAAAACTAAAAAAAAAATCAAAATAATTCCAGGTGGGAAGAAAAAAAAAAAACAAACAACAAAATCCTTGCTGTGCTTTGCTGGCAGAAAACAGCGAGGGGTGAGGGGTGAGGGAAAAAAATCAATTTGAGCTTGGGTCAGCGGCGTGTGCCAGAGAGACCTTTGGAGCAATGGAGATTAATTTAGTGGGAGAGGGAAGGCAGAGTGGAAAAACAAGGAAGGGGGAGAGGAGAGGAGAGAGCCCAGCCCCACTCCGGGGGAGTCATGGCCAGGTTTGGGATGTGCTGGCTCCTTTAGGAAGATCCTGGCGATAATTAATCACTGCTTCGTTAGGACACAGATGCAAAAGTGCCACGTCAGGTGCTGCACTAAAGGAAAAAAATCCTTGGAGCTGCTGTGTCCCAGAGCCGCCTCTCCCAGGAAAAAGGGCCTGGATATGATCCCTCCTGTTTGTCCCTGCTGGAAACCCTTTCCCAGATTTTTTTGGGGGGGTCAAAAGGGTTTTTTTGCTGTAGGTGAGGGTCCAGCAGCAGCAAGGACCTCACCTGGAGCAGAGCTGGGATCCCTGTGGATAATGGGAAGTCTGGACAGCTCCAGAGCCTCTGGAAGCGCATTAATGTCATGGGGGGATGGATCCATCACTCATCTCCACCTGTCAAAAAAGCATCATCCCTGGATTAGGCGTTGCTATAACTGGAGAGGGATAATAACCCCTGATCCGACGTCTGTCCCAGCCTCGGAGCATCCCGGTGGGAGATGAGCTCCCGAAAATCTGTCCTGCTCACCTCGGCCATCCCGGCCGTGGCTTCGGTGACGTGGGCATGGCCCCGAGCTGCTTAAGGGCTTATGGAGCCCAGCTGGCTCCTCAGAGGCACCTGCCAGGGCCTTGGGATGGGGAATAGGAATGTTTGAAGGGAAGGGATGGGAGATGGAGGCAGAGCAAGGAAAAGGTAAAATTGATTTATCCCAAAAATTCACCCCGCAGTGGGATGTGGGAGGCCCGGCCTGTGCCTGCTGGGAATGAGTCATTCATGGACTGATTGATTTTATCCCTGATAACCCCTGGAAATTATTCCAGGGGTGAATTCTGACTGGATTGACCTGGCTATCCAAAGCAGTATTGACAAGGATGAGAATTGCTCTGGACAGCATCCTGGAAGGACTGGGATGACAGAGGGAAAGAGGAGATAGACCAAGCCTTGCTTTTCCTAAAGATCCTCCAAAACTGCCAGGAATGCAAGGAATAATCCCGAGTGGGAAAAAGAGAGAGCAAAGGGAGACTCAGGACATCTTCCCAGCACTTGGAAAGTGCTCCGAGACTGATCCCAGGATGGGTTGGAAAAGCAACCTGGTTCACCAGGATGGGTTGGCAGGGATTTGGGAAGACTTTGTCTTCCTGTCCAAGCCAGGAGACGTTTGGCCTGTGCCAAGAGCCATCCCAAAATGTGTCCTGCCTTCTGCCATCCATGGGGAATGTCCCATGTGGATGTGACAGCCTGGAAGGAAAACCAAAGCAGCTGAAAGGATCCCATTTTATGGAGCTGGTTAAACCAGCAAGGGGAAGAGCCGTGTCTTGGAATCATGGAATGGTTTGGCTTGGAAAGGACTTCAAGCCCATCCCATTCCACCTCCTTCCATGGGCAGGGACACTTCCCACTATCCCAGATCACTCCGATCATGGATGAAAAGAAAACCCTCCACAAGGAGAAATTTCTGTCTCAACCCCTTCGTGCCTCACAGCAAGAGATAAAGATAAGCCCGGCTTAGCGCTGTACTTGAAGCTTTGCTGCTGCAGCCTGGGCCCAAAGCTGGGTCTGACTGCTCCAGGCTCCCGGGAACAGTGGGATCTCACCCAGCTGGAGAGGGAAATTTTGCCAACAAAGCTCCTGTCCAGCAGGATTAATGACTCCCGGAATGACCCCAGGCTTTCCTTGTCCTCGCTCCGCCAACCCCGCAGCGGAAATGAGGAAAGACTTTTTTAGTGGTGTTTAAAACGCTTTTAGGGGAAAAAAAAAATAAATAAAACACCTCCCAAAACACCCAGCAACTCCCCCAAAACCTTTTAATTGAGTCTGCAAAGGATTTAAATGCTTGAGTGGTCGGGAATTGCTTGGAAATTACCTCAGGAGCCACGGGGACTTCCCAGCGTGGGCTCGGAGTCATCGAGCGGTTCTGCCTCGTGACATTCCCAAGGTTTGTTCCTCGTCGTTGGAGGATGCTCATCCTCCAGGAGACCAGGATTGGGCCCCAAAAAGTGCCAAGCCAAGAGCTGAGCAATCAGGATCGCTGGGAACGCAGGCAGAGCTGCAGTGGCTCAGTTTCCCCCCAGGCCTAAAGTGGATTAAATTGGGAATGAGGTGGATGGGAGAGGGGGATCAGCTTAAATATTAATATTTTAAGCCAAAGCAAAGCCCTGTCTTAAGTCTGTTTTGCTCACACACATGCACCCATAACCATATCTATAATTTATCTATATCTGTATTAATTTCCTCCTCAGATTTAAGCTCAGTATGAAAGCAGCCAAGGAAGAGCTCCCTCTGCTCCCAAGGACTTTGTTCCCCACTTCCCTCAGGAAGAACACCAAGATCCATAAAATCCAAAGGAGAAAATCATCTTGAAGAAGGAAAAAAA
>VZTZ01037384.1:25820-40918 GCA_013400955.1 Drymodes brunneopygia | reverse complement strand
CCAAGTTTATTTTTTTCCCCCTTTTTTTTTTTTTTTTTTTTTTTTTTTGGTTTTATTATTATTTTTTTTTTGGTGCTGGGGTTGTCTGCGCCGCCTTTTCCGGATGATGAATGGTCCTGTTGGAGGCCGCTCCGCTTGTTTGAGCACCGTGGAGTTTTCCAGCCCTCATGCAAAAGAGGAGCCCTGGCCATTTTTCACTCGGAGAGATGAGCGACACGGGAATAAATTTTCCTGCTTAAAATCTGCTGGGCCCAGGGTTTCTCGGGAAGGCAGCTTTGACAGGCTGTCACTTTGTTGGATGTTTGGCGCTCCCGGGATTCTGGGGCCTTTTATTGCTTTTTAAAAGATCCCAAGGAAACAAAAGCCTGGCGCATTATGACATTTAGCAGGGTTGATGTGTGGAGCTGACTCTATCCAGGCATCGCATCCCAACATGCCAGGTCCTGATCCCACCCTTTCCAGAGCCTGGTGTAAATCAGGAAGGAATCCGTGGCTGTGCAGGAATCCCAGGGATTGTGGAAGCTGTAAAGAAAAGGGAGGTGAGATCAGAGCAGCTCCAAAAGTACAACTCGCCTCTGGCTCCTGGACAAGAATGAACGTTCTGCGCTTTTCCACAATGAGAAGATTTTTCCAGGACGGATAAAAAACAGGAACATCCAGTGCAGGATGCAGGAGCTGGATGAGTTTGATCTGATGATCTCCAGGGATCCTCCTAAATGAGCAGCAATTTTCCCTTCAAGGGAAATATTTTCATTTTAAAGCTGTGAATTCAGTCTCTGTTGTTTGACTTCACTTTGCCAAACACTTGGACTCTGGTTGGGTTTCCTGGGAAAGCAGAATTCCCATTCATTCATGGGATGATCACTCGTGATCAGGACCTGCTGGGCAGTGGGAATGGCCCACCTGACCCCACCTCACGCTGAGCAATGCCTTAGACAAATTTTCTCCTTGGAATATCAGGCACTTTGCAGGAAAATGTGTTCTCTTCCATCTCTGGGACTCAGTGTCCTAAAGATACCAGGAAACACCACAGTGGGATGTAATTCCCACAATCAGGACCTTCCAGAAGATGGGACCACTCCATGGAGAGTCAACAATGGAGGGAGAATGACTCAAACTGGCTTTTCAAGGTTTTTGCTGTTGTTCCAGTTCCTCTCCACGCTCCCAGGGAAGAGCCTTTTCCCAATATTTAAATTAAACCCACTCTCATCTTGAACCCACTCCCCCTTTTCCTGTCACTCCTTGCTCTTAGGAACAGCTTGGCCCCATCTTCCCTGTAAATTCCTTTCAGGAACTGGAAGGCCACAGTTTGGCCACCCCAAAACTTCTCTTTTCCAGGCTGAACGATCCCAATTCAGCCTGAAAAAGCTGGGAAATGGGGAAGCACCAGCACCCAATTCCCAGTTCCCCAGAGCCATCTCCAGTCTCCACAGCTGGATCAGGCTGGGCATGGAACAGGATCAGCCCCAGGATGGGCAGGGAGGAGATTAAGCCAAGCTCTGCTCCAAAACCTGGAAAGTGGAGAGGAGAGAGGTCAGACCTTAGGAGAGTTTTTTGGGGTGAAAGCTGGAGTTTAGGGAAATCTGGAAACCATCAGCTGTCGGAACGGAGTCATCCCAGCCCTGCCTCAGCAGGGTTTGTCCTGGAGAAGGGGGGGAGAAAAGGGAGCAGAGGATCAATTCCTCCAGGCTGGCCCCGGAGATGGGCACTGGGGGAATGTGGGCTTATAAATTCTTCATGGAACCCTGCAGGGACAGGGATTGGTGTCACTTTAAAAAGTAAACATCGGCAGCCTAATGAATGAGTTATATCCCAGGCGCTCCATTCCAGGAGAGGTATTTAACAGGAACTATTGGATTCTCCGCTATCTCTCTATCTGGAACCAGTGCATTATGACCATTAATGGATTTTTGAGGCCGGATTGATTTTTCATTAATTTGGTAAAAATCTTTTCCCTCTCCCATATAATTCTGTCTTAAAACGCCGGCCCTGACAGAGCGATAAGTCACTCACCTCATAATGCAAGGCTGGCTCATAAATCCCGGGATCTGAGGCCTGTGAGGGAGCAGACGGAGCAGGGGGGAGGAGGGGGAAAGGGGGAACCTCCGTGGGGCTGGACAGGGCTGCCAGGCAGCTCCCATTACATGGGGAATGGGAAAGATCCAGCAGCAGCAGAGTGAGGATGTGGATGTGGTGTTTGTGGGGGCTGATGCTCATCCAAGAGCTGATTCCAGAGGCAACCTCGTCTTCCCAAGCTTTGGGTTTGTAGGACAGTGCTGGGACACGCTGGGATCCACTCAGTGACCCCTGGTGAGGCTGATCCATGTGGTCCCCAAACTGGCAGAGGGGTGGAAATTCCTGGCACTATTTTTATCCCAGGAATTCCTGGCGTGGATTAAGATTTTTTCCCTGTGTGGTTTCACCTCTTTGCCCCAATCCAAGGTTTTTTTTCCTTCCCAAAGTTGTATCCAATCCCTGTGGAAGGCAGCCAAGCAGAGAAGAGGCAGCCCAGGACCTGTTTTCCTGAGGATATCTGGGATACTCTGGGGCTGTGAGATCCCAGATCCAAACTCCAAGGAGCCCCAAACTGAGGGAAGGATGGGTTTGTCTCCATCCTGGCACATCCAGAAAGAGATTTTCCCCAAAAAATGAATCACATCCTCTCTTGAGTGACCCATGGAACAAATTCCTGAGGGATCTTCGCCCCTCCAAGCAGAATCTCCAGACAAGGAGGGAGCTGCCAGAGTGGGAATCCAGGACATCTTGGAAAGAGGTGAAGCGGTTTCTGCGCTCTTCGGAATCTGCTGCCCCCCAACACGATCCCCACAAATTCCTGTTGGCTGCAGGAAAGTGGGAGAGCCCCACTTTAATTCCACTATTGGATTTCCTGCCACGTCACCGGTGCATTATCACCGTTAATGGATTTTTGAGGCCGGATTGATTTTTCCATTAATTTGGCCCCCAAGAAAAAAGAGGAATCTTTCCTTTTTCCCCCACCCCTCTGTAATTTTGCCTTTCAAAGCACCCACAGTGCATCAAGGCGAGGCTGTGCTTCCCATTGGGAAGGAAAAGGTGGAAAACTCACATTCCAGAAATCCTTGGCTCTTCCAGGTGGGAAACCAAGCTTAGCAAGGCTCTGATGAGAGACCTCAAGCACCTCCACACCCACCCTGGCAGCCTCACCTGGGCAAAGTCTCATTTCCAGGCCTGACCTCCTGCCTCTGATCCTGACAGGATTCCCTCCAGATCCTATAAAAAATTTTGGCAGCCTCAGTAAGGCATCCCAGATTCCACAAAGATGTCACAGTGATGTTTCTGAACTGAGCCCATACTGGAATTCTGGAGGGAAAAGGGAGGAGAAACAGAGGCAGGAGCTGAGTTCCCCATCCCAAATCCTATCCAGCATCCTCACTGCCTCCATGTTCCATGGATTCAGGGATGCTGGTCCTGTCCCACCATCTGGGGACCAAGGAAGAGACAGAAAAGCAGCTCCTTTTTTCTCCCAGGGTGGAGATTTTTCTACATCCACAACATTCCTGGGACAAAGGGCACTCATATTCCCATAATCCTGGAGCAGAGCTTATGGACACAGGGAATCAGTGACTTCTGGTCACATCCAGCCTGGAAAACCCAAGGATCCCACTGAAAGTGAGTGGAATTTTCTGAGAGGCTTCAAACTCTGCAGTTCAGGCCCAATTTTAAGGAAGTTTTCAGGATTTGGGCACATTTTGGAGGACACCACAAAGCAGAAACAAGTTGGGCTCATAAAAATCTCAGGAAATCAAATCCAAGATCCAATTTTCTCCCTGGAAGACCTGCAAATGAACATAATTTTTTTTTTTTTTTGGGATGTCCTATCTGAAGGTGAACAATGTCTCCCAAGAAAAGCTTCTGCTGGCTTCTGGATTATCTTCCAATGGTTGATTAAAACCCATCCTTAATGAAGACTAACGAGCAAATAATCAATACCCACCGGGTCACCCAGGAATAGATAAGCCTCAATAAGCCCTTGGGGATCGGGATCTTTATTAAGCAGACAATTAAGTGGGTAATGATTATTTGGGCAATTTAAAATTAATAAGATGGGATCGCATCCCGTGGAAATGGGAATTGATGAACGGAATCACACACGGAGTTGGGAAGGAGTTTTGGGAATGGGTTTTAACCCCAGAAATGGGAGGGAAGGGCCAGCACTCAAAATCCTCATTAATCTCAAAAATTCAAAGCCAACTTTGAATTTTCCACAGTTTTTTTTGTCTAAATCGTAGAATCCAAAGACATTTGGATGGAACCTCCGGCAACCTCCTGTGCAAAGCTCTGCTTAAAGCACCTCAACATTGAAGATAAACTCAGTTTTAAACTTAGAACAGGATGCTCAGGGTTGGCCTCTTCTCCCAGGGAAGAAGGGACAGGACAAGATGAAATAGCCTCAAACTCCACAAGGGGAGGTTCAGGTTGGATATCAGGGGAATTTCTCCATGGAAAGTGTGGTCAGGCACTGGAAGGGGCTGCCCAGGGAGGTGGTGGATTCCCCATCCCTGGAGGTGTCCAAGGAATGACCGGATGTGGCACTTTTGGTCTGGGTGACAAGTTTGGGATCGGCCACAGGTCGGACTCAAAGATCTTGGAGGTCTTTTCCAACCTCAACGATCCAGTGATTTTCCAGCTGAGACCTGGAGTCCTCCAGGGATGGAGATCCCACAGCTTCTCCAAGTCCCTGGTCTAACATCTGATCATGAAAAGATGCTTTTGGTGCATAGGATGAATTCCACACGGCACATCCTGGGTTTTTGGGAGTGTTGTCTGAGTCCTTTCATGGAAGACTTGACCTCAACTTCCAAATGTATCTCTGTCCTTCTTGGACAGAGATGGAGAAGGGATTCTGCATTTAAGCTGGAAAATATCCCTGGATCTGAGCAGGTAGAGGGGGATACAACATTTGCATGGAATGTTGGTTGCCACATCGTGGAAGAGATTTGAGCAGGGAGAATGAGACAAGCACAGAAGCTCCTTGCTTGGTAGGTCTGTTTTAATTGGCTGTCATGGATGATAGATCCCTGTTTTTTGGGCATTCCCACCTGCTCTGAACGAAGCTGGATGGATCACAAGACCATCTTGTGGGGGCTTCCTGCTGCATGAAACCTTTGTCCACTGCAGCTTTCCATGATTTCCTTTTCCATGATTTCTTTCTCCATGATTTCTTTTCCCATAATTTCTCTTTCCATAGGGTGGCACCAGTTGCTGTCAAAGTCTGATCATGATGAGGGATAAAAAACACAAATCCCAAAAAAGCTGAGCATCCCTGTGGGACATTCCCGGGTGCGAGGCCATCAAAGGAGGCATCGGTGACAAGTTTGTGTCACCTCAGGATGGCAAAGCCCCTTCCTGTCTCCCTTTCCTCTTCCCAGACAGCTCATTAGAGCTGGAAGTACTGAGGAGGGATCAGTCCTGGAGTCAGGAAGCTCCATCAGCCCTCTGAGCCTGGCTTTGATCAGCAGAAACCAAAGGTGTGGCTGGGGAAAAGCTGTTCTCTAGTTGGGTTTTGGTTATGTGGGAAAAACAGCTTGGAAAAAGAACCTGGAAAAGAGGGTGGAATGGGCACTAAAGGGTTATGGATAGGGCTGGAATATCTCTGCTCTGGATCCAGGCTGGGAGAGCTGGGAGAAACTGGAGAAGAGAAGGCTCTGGGGAGACCTCAGAGCCCCTTCCAGTGCCTAAAGGGGCTTCAGAAGAGTTGGAAAAGGGCTTGGATAAGAGCTCGGAGTGCCAGGACAAGAGGGAATGGCTTCCCACTGCCAGAGGGCAGGGATAGATGGGATATTGGGAAGGAATTCTTCCCTAGGAGGGTGGTGACACCCTAGAATGGAATTCCCAGAGAAGCTGTGGCTGCCCCATCCCTGGAAGTGTCCAAGGCCAGGTTGGACAGGACTTGGATCAACCTGGGATAGTGGAAGATGTCCCTGCCCTTGGAACTGGATGTTCCTGAAGGTCCCTCCCAAACCATTCCATGAGTCCATGGAGTCATTTCTCCTCCTCCTCAGGGCAGGAGTAGCAGGATCCAGGCTGCTCTTCCAAGGTTTTGCCTGACCTGGTCCAGAACTCTCCCAGTGTTTGGAGATCCTCCTCCTTCCCAGACATTCCTTCACTCATTCCATTTGGGAACCTTTGCCAAATGTCCAACCCAAATCTTTCCTGCTGTGTCATCTTCTAAACTCCCCACCAGGAACAGAGACGCCAAACCCTTTCCTCCCTCTGGCTGGTTTTTTTTTGGATTTGAAGGATGGATTTCTTCTCTTAGCCAGAAACAATCCGAATTCCTGCAGGATTTCCCTGTAGTTCCTGCCCTGCAGCTCCCTGATTCCGGCTGTTTGTCTTGGAATCCATCCCCTTTTGCCCCAAACTGGATTCTCCACCAACATTTCTGCTCCCTGTACTTTTCTCATCCCTGGTGCAAATTCCATCTCTCCAGCAACATACCCTGATTTCTGTCTTTCCTTGAAATAGGACATGTATCTGTTGGATCTTGGACTCCTGCTGGGAGAGAAAATTCATTTTCTTCCACCCTGCTGTCCACAGACAGATTCCAAACCCGGCTGCATGAAAAACAGGGAAAACAAAAGCTTGGAAGAGAGGGAGGAGGTGTTTGTCTCACTTTGCTGACTTCCCTGCAGCCGGGAAACCCACCCCATTTCTTGGAGGTGAAGTCACTGGAATTCAAGCATGGAAGAAGAAAGCCAAGAGCTGATCCTTTGAGAAATGCACATTTCTTGAACAACAACAACAAAAAAAAAAAAACCCCCAAACCACATTTGGGAAAGCAGCTGTGATCTGAGTCATCTCCTCGTTCCATTTGTGGAGTGAGTGATGCAAATGCTGCTCCAGAACAAATGGAAATCGATAAAAATGTCAGTTCTTATCTCGGAGAGGGATGGGAGGAATTCCGTCCAAAACCACTCCGTGTCCTTCTTTACACCTGCCCACCTCAGCTGGGCTCAGGAATCAGCAGCGTTTGCACTGTGAGCCACAGGAGCTCTGCTGGATGCAACGTCAGGAGTTATCCTGACTCCCAAGCCAAACCTTTAGAGATCCTGAGCCTTGCTAGGCTGGATTTATTGGGATATGGGGACAAGGAATGTGTCCAGACCACCTTCCCGGCTTCTCCAACTGGATTTTGGTTGGAGAGCAAATTGAGAGTTGTTAACTCTCAGCAATTAACCTGTTAATTTTCATTTTGTCTCCTAAACCCCAGCTCTTTATTCCCGGGAGGCAATGGAACACAGTCCTAACAGCCTGACCAGCCTTGCCACGACTTCCCAAGTCCTTTTATCCAATTGTTTGGAGGAAAATCCCGGTAGCCAGATGGGAAATAAATATGAAGCCTCTCTCCACGCCAAGCTGGGATCAGCAAAACCATTCCTATCCCTGCTTCAGTCATTAATACTCAACTGCGGACTCTGGGGCAGGAAAAAAATAATCATAAAATTAAACTGTTATCCAGTGAAAATGCATTCCCTCTCTCCCTCCAGAAACGTCTGGAAGCTCGGGCTCTCCGCATCCAGTGGTGGGATTATAACTCACAGCTCTCCTGGCAGCTGGAGCTGTAGCTCCCCATTCATTTTATGGCTGCGAGCATTAACATTTCTGCAGAACATCGGGGTAATTTTCTGCAAAGAATGATCATTTTTTTAGTGACTCGCAACAATTAATTATCTGCCTCGTAACAATTTCCCGGGATGAGTGATCGCCAGGGAGAGGCCCTTGGGCACTCAGGGAAGCGCCGAGTGTAATGGCTCAAGTGGCAAGAGGTGAAGGAAGAATATCCGACAGTTTGGGTGAGAGGCTGCTCTGGAATTGGGGTGGTGATGGGATTGGAAAACCACACAGGTGACAGGAAAAAGTGCTTGGAAAATCACCAGGTGACAGGAAAATGTGCTTGGAAAACCACACAGGTGACAGGAAAACGTGCTTGGAAAGTCACCAAGTGACAGGAAAATGTGCTTGGAAAACCACACAGGTGACAGGAAAATGTGCTTGGAAAACCACCAGGTCAGCCCTAAATGTCCCTGGAAAACCACCCAGGTGACAGGAAAAAGTGCTTGGAAAACCACACAGGTGACAGGAAAAAGTGCTTGGAAAACCACCAGGTGACAGGAAAATGTGCTTGGAAAACCACACAGGTGACAGGAAAAAGTGCTTGGAAAACCACACAGGTGATAGGAAAAAGTGCTTGGAAAATCGCCAGGCAACAGGAAAATGTGTTTGGAAAACCAGCAGGTCACCCCTAAATGTCCCTGAAAAACCACCCAGGTCACACCTAAACAGGTGCATGGTCAGGGACCTTCTTGGATCTTCTTGGAGGTGTCAGCCAGGATCTACGGAGATCCAAGGTCTTCTCCCCACTGGTTTGGGAGCAGCTTCCTAGGATGGTTTGCAAAATGATTTGGTTTCTTTTTAGTTGGTGCCAGGCCCCTGTGGGAAAAGCTGGATGGAGGCTTTTCCATCCTGTTTGGGATGCAATTCATGGAATCCTGTATTGGTTTGGATTGGAAGGGCTCTTTAAGATCATCCCATTCCAACCCCCTGCCATGGGCAGGGACACTTTCCACTATCCCAGGTTGCTCCAAGCCCTGTTCCAACCTGGCCTTGGACACTTCCAGGGATGGGGCAGCCACAGCTTCTCTGGGAAACCTGTGCCAGGGTCTCATCACCCTCACAGGGAAGAATTCCATCCCAATATCCCATCTAACCCTGCCCTCTGGCAGTGGGAAGCCATTCCCCCCTTTTCCAGTCACTACAGGCCCTTGTGAATGATCTCTCCCCATCTTTCCTGTTGGATCCATCGAGAAACACCTCAGACATTTCATGGAATTCTTGTCATTCCCTAAGAAAGGCCAGACCAGCTCGGCCTGGGAGTCCATCTCCCACCAGGATCTTACAAACACAAGATGCTCTTAATGCAAACTCCCCAAAATACCATCCGTGTTTCCCAAACTGTCCAGTTTGCAACTCCAGAGCCAAAGGCGGTCTCGTATTTCACAGCCCTTCACAGATTTTACCCGGCTTCATCCATCCAGTTTTTCTTTTCCCTGTTTTCTTAACCCTTGTGGAGCATCCACAGCATCCCAGCATTAACTCAGTGTTTCCTGAAGCTCCACCTCACTTTTCTGTTCATTTCTCACCCTTTTCTCTCCCAGTTTCCAGTCCCTCCACGTGGAAGACCCCACAGGCATTTCTACCTCTGAGGAAAAGGTGGGGGTTAATCTTGAACCTTCCAGACTGGAGACAGAATTTTCCTGTGATTTTCCTTTTTCCGCCTTTCTGCTGGCTCAACCCAAACATCTGCACCCCCTCCATGACAGGAACAGGGAACATCTCCCAGTTTGGCACCACAAAACCTCAGTGTCACCCACCAGCAGTGACCAGCAGGTGACACCAGGAGTCAGTCCCCTCCTGCCAGGCACTGCGGGAACACTCTCAGGTTATTCCAGCTCTGCAATGCCCTCCCTTCAAATTCCATGTGGGATTCACGTCCCCCTAAGTGCCTCCAAAAAGAGGGAATGTTTATCCATGCCATTATCCAGTCCTTGGGGCTCAGGCCATCATTCATCCGAGTGGGACAAATGTTCTTTGGGATGACAAAATCACGGAATCGCTGCCCTTTGTCTACTGAGTGCTCCCAGAGTGAGGTCACACATCCATAACTCCATGAGGATGTGCATTAACCCCATTCCCTACCCTTTCCACGTGGGAATACGGGCTCACACCCCACAGTCCCATGGGAAAAGTGGCATTCCATGATTTTAAACCCCCAAAAAGAGAGAGAGAGCAGGGACTCCCTCGGGATGGCTGTGGAGGGAGCTGAGCGTGGCAGCAGGAGCCCAGCCCCGCTTGCAGCCTCAGTCTGCTGAAGGCAGCACATTCCTGCAGCCTAAGCAAGTTTCCCAATAAAACCCTCTCCTAATCGAGGGAAAAGAGAGAGGGGAGAGAGGGAGAGAGCAACTGGGCCACGCTGTCCGTGTGGAATAAGCACTGGAGGTTTAAGTGGGAGAGAATTACCTTAAATATGTATCTAAAGAGGGAGAGAATCTATAGGTAAGCTTAAAAAAAAAAAAAATANGGGAGTGAGGAGAGGGGGTGGGAGATGGGGGCAGAGGGAAGAGGAGGAGGGAGGGGAGAACCATCCCGAATCGATTCCGCTGGCAATAAACAGCCAAAGCCAGGGGGAGGATCGTGGATAGGGAGGGGGAGAGAGGCTGGAGAGAAAACAGCAACTTAAGCAATTTGTTGCACAGTTCCCGGGGGTTTATTACGTGGGATTTACAGGAAAAACAAGGCTTGGTGCTGCCAGGGTTGAGAATCCCAGATAAAACTGCACGGACGGATCCCATCTCTCAGTCCCGGGATTTGGGGGACCTCTCTGAGAGTGGAAATTTCAGGGTGATTTTCAGAGTGATGGGGAGCAGAGCAAAGAGGAGAGAGGGGTGAAGATGCAATTTAGGGCTTCTGTAGCATCAGTCTCTTGGATATCTGATGCTCTCCCTTCCCTCCTCCTGCGTGTGGATCCAGGGAAAGGCGTTTCCTTCATCCTGCAAATCAGAAAAGATCAAATAAAGTCGGGTGCTCATTGATAACAACCGATGGGTGTAAAAGAGGCATAGATGTATTGATCCTGATCTGAGACGGATGGGCTCCGTCCAAATCCATCTCCCCGGCATATTTATCCACCCTCAGATCTCCCTCCAGGCCTTTTCCCATCTCTGCCATCGATGCTTATCAATTTCCCTATCAAATTTGATGTCTGTCAGGCTCCCTCCCTCCCACAAAACATCAACCAGAGAATGGTGAGGGACAGCCCGATGTATCAACAAATATCACCTGACAATGACAATAAACCCTCTTCTTGTCCCACAAGGTCTGGAAGAAGCTGCTTGGAAAGCCTCAGGTGGTCCCCAAATCCCAAGGTGGTCCCCAAAGCCGAGCTTGGCCCGAGGAATTGTAATTCCAACAACTGGGAGAAAAAGAGGAGGAAGGTGAAGCAGGAATCTCTCAGGGGAGCTGCTGAAATTCCTCTTGACCATGGACATGTCCTGGTTGGGGATTCAATATCCCTGGAAGTGTCCAAGTCCAGGCTGGGGATGAGGATTGGAGCAACCTGGTCTAGTGGAAGGTGTCCCTGCCCGTGTCAGGATGATCCAACCCAAACCATTCCATGATTCCATGGATCATTTTTCATGCCCAAGACCAGCTGAGAGTCGGGTTCCTATCACAGGGAACAATTTGGGCTCACCCCAATCCCTGTCTCCAGGTTGTCTCCAACCTTTTTTTTCTGCCAGTTTTGCAGGAAGATCTTCCTGACATTCCCATGTTCCAGTCCATGTAACTACTCCCTAAAGGAGCGAAACAAAAGTGGTTTTCTAAAATCCAGTCATAAATTCCAGCAATATTAATATTGACCGTCCAGAGCCGTAATGCAGGAAATATACGGATAATATGATCCCTTCTCCACAAAATACATCCTAATAAATAATTATATCATCCCATAAATCTTCCCTGTGCGCTAATAAGCAAATTTTTTTCCTACAGAAAAATCCTGAGCTTCATCCCATTCCCAGCAGATATATCCCTTTTTATAATTACACACGGTGTCGATTTCAAATCCAGTTAAAAATGTGCAAACTGAGTCAATTTTTACGCCGTAATTTTGGGTGATATAAAGTCCAACATCCAGACCCCCCTTCCCGGTGCTCCTCATCCCTGATCCCGACATTAAACTGCTCCACTTAGTCCGGGTACCTGGAGCCAGGCGGGCTGACCTCATTAAAATGGATTAGTGCAGGAGTAAAATCTAAAAGGTAATAAAAATTGCTAATATTTTTTATCAGGACACACATGGATTTTCCTTTTTTTTTTTTTTTTTTAAATTTTTTTCCCCCCTGAGTGGATAAAGCTCCTCTTCAGGTATCCAAATATCCTGCAAATATCCACATTTTCAATATTTCCCTCCAGGCAGGATGTTAGGAGGGACCTGGATATGTGAGGATGCGTTGCCTTTTCCTTCTTTTGCTGTTCCGGGAAATTCCACAGGCGACGGAGTGATGTGAGATGAGCTAAAGCTTATTAAAAGGAGAAATTCCTATGGAAACTTCTTTAAAATATTCCTGGTTTTATTAATCATATCAAGTCCCTGTAAAAACTCCTATTCCTCAAAACATCCAGATGAAAGGCAGGCAGGAATATTCAATTTGCCACATTGGTTTTTTTTTTCCTTCTTTCCATCAGAAATGGGTTCTGTGGGGTAATTCCAGGGATATCTCCAAGGAGTTTTGCTTCTTGGATCATAACCACAGGTGACTGAACAGAAAAGGGACAAGGATATGTGGGGATTTAAGGCCACAACCAGAGACACTTGAGCCAGGAGAATCCTGGTGGCACCAGCAGGAAGGGAATCCATTTCCTGGCCAGTGGAAAGGGAAGGGATGGACAAGATCCACCTCAACCATTCCAAGCTAATTTAAGCTTGGAATGCCCATTCCCACCAAATTTTGTCCAGCAGGATCAGGCTCTTCCAGGTTTTCTTGGGATAAATCCTTCTTTTTAGACTCAAGGGGTTGGAGGGGATCTCAAAGCTCATCCAGTGCCAACCCTTGCCACAGGAAACCTTCCACTACCCCAGGTTGATCCAAACCCAACCCAACCTGGCCTTGAGCACTTCCAGGGATTTAACACTCCTTGGTGAGCTCCTGGACAACCTTAGGAGGTGGGAATACACCTGGAATGTGGTTCCACCTTTTCCTAACCACCCCAGAGGCCAAATTGTGGAGTTTGGTTGATGCCAGTGGCCTGGAGGTGGCCTGTAAATCCATGGAGTGAGTGGGAGAGCATCCCACCTTAAACCAGAGCAAGGAGTGGGAAGTGGAGGCCAATTGTGCCAAGGGTTTTCTGGATGGGCTCAGACAGGAATTCCCTGATCCTGGAGAATTTTATCTGGGAAGGAAACAGGGATTGGCTCAAACCAGATATGGTGAATGTGGCTCATTCCTGGCCCTGGGAATGGCTAAAGATGAGGAACAAAAGCCATGATGAGATGGCATTATCCCAGGGAAAATTCCTGGTGGGATCAGGATTCACAACCCAGCTAGAGTTCACATTCCCACATCATCACAAAAAGGGGAGAAAACTGGAATTTGCAGCCAGAAAAAAACCCGGATTTGGCTGATTTAGCGGGATCAAAACTAAGTCCGGGGAGGGAAACCTTCAGCCTCCTTTCCCAGCTTTCCAAAACAGGAAAATAATGAGGAAGATGGGATTTTTTAGGTCCCTCAGAAGGAAGGTCTGGCCGTGGGTGACCTGCAGGCCCAGACTCCCCCCATTCCCAGCTCCTCCAGAAGGAATTAAAAATCACATCCTCCCTTGCCCCCGGCGCTCTGGGAAGCCCTGGGAATGATTTACTCGGCGCTGGGGAAGGATTTATCAGTTCTTGGAACCGGTGTTTATGAATATTCCTAAAGAGGAAAATCAATCCCTTCTATCATAACATTGCCATTTTTCTAAATGATAGAACAAGCATTTTTATCCACCTCGTGCTGCCTGCTGGAGAATCGATAGGAATTACGATCTTCTCCCTGGATTTACTCATGTCCTGGCATCAGCCCCTCCTGGCCCTGGAGCCAAGGCAGGGAAGGTGCTCAGAGACCTGGATTCGCTTCTTGTGCCTCTCCCCTTTTTTTCTCCCACTTTTGCCTCCTCGATTTTCCAGCCCAGTCCTCCCAGGCTCCTCAAAGTGAAGAGAAAAGGCTCTGGGAAGCACCAGGAGGTTCAAACCAAAAGAATTCCCCTCTCATCCATGCCAGCTTGGATTAAATACCTGGAGGCACAACACATCTGTGGAAAAAAAAGTTTTCCCTATTTTTTCTCCCACCAGTGAATCCAATTTATATGAAATTTGGGATCCCTGGAACCAACTAAACCCCTTAAAATTTCCAAGAATAAGTCACACTTTTGGTAAACTTTGCACATTTTTTTTTAAATAGATACCGGGAAGAGATTTTTTCCCTTACTTTACTGATCCCTAAACAAAAACAATTCAAGGGAAAAGCCATAACAGCACCTCCAAAATCCTCTCTCCTCTCAGGTCTGATCCCTGTGCTGCTGGATATCCATCAATCCATCCCTGGGAAGATTATTCCCCTCTCCTGGGTGTGTCTCCATATTTAGGAAGTTTCCCACTATGTGCTCCTACTCCTGGAATGACACCCAGGGCCAGGAAGCTCCTTCCTGCTGCTCTGAGCCATCCCACTCTGATTAGCTGGTTGTTTTTTCTTCCTAATGGAATCATCACTTTGTGTATGGAATCGTGGAATCCCAGAATGGTTTGGGTTGGGATTTCAGGATCATCTCATTCCAAACCCCTGCCATGGGCAGGGACAACTTCCACTATCCCAGGTTGCTCTGAGCTCAGACACTTCCAGGGATGTGATTCCACAACTCTGTGTATCTCTCACACATTTCACACCAGGATATTCAAGATATCCTTGGATTCAAGCAGGGATTAAACCGGGAAAAAACGCTCCTAATCCTTCCCCCGTTGATATTCACTTGTTCTGTCTCCACCTCTCTATTTTTATAACCTTTGGAGCATCTTTTTTCCCATTCCTGAGCATTCCTGGTTCCCACCTCTGTCTGGAGAACCTGGTTTAGGGATATTCCACATCTCCCTTAGGATTTCTGCCCAGATATTCATTTTGGATTCACCCGGGGTCACTCCTTGGGGGTGAAGAGGAGAGTTCAGAGCCTCCAGCCCCGAGTTGAGCCACTTGGAATTTTTTTTTCCTTCTTGGCAGCCATGGATCTTTGCAATAAGGGCCGGCAGGGCAGCCATAAATCCCACTAAAGGTAAAAGTGATTGATTTTAGAAGACACTGTTTAAGAATTTGTTTTTTCTAATGGATCCTAAAGTCCTGTCATCAATTTTGCCAAGCTCAGCGGTGCCAGGAGGCTGCTGCATCCCGGCCAGAGAGGAGGAGGGGGATGCAGAAAAGAAGGAAAGATGGAGTGGGTTGAGCATGGATGGAGAAGGAGGAGGAGGAGGGAGGCTGCAA
>VZTZ01037384.1:2139-25803 GCA_013400955.1 Drymodes brunneopygia | reverse complement strand
AAAAAAAAGGAGTTCATCATCTGTCCCTTTCCAGCTGCAATATCCTAAAATGTGGATTATACCCAACCATAAATACTAATCCATTAGTTGCTCTTTCACACGCTCCTGACTGGAATGCTGCTTCCACGAGAATCCATTTGAATATCAATGTGGCTCCATGTAAAACTGCTTCCCTTGGAGTTGCAGATGAAGGGCAGGCGTGGAGGGCCTGCGCTTTAGGGATAGGGCACCGTATCCGGGGTGGAATCAGGAGGTAATTATTGAAATCCCTCCTGGCTCCCAAAGCTTCCTCAGAGCCCACCAAAAAAGCTAAAAAAAATAATCAGGGAGAGAAAAAAAAAAAAAATTAAAAAAAAAAATAGGAGCAAATCAGGCAGTGTGGCCTCGGTCCTTAATGGGACATTAAAAGAAAGTTCTCTGTTATTTTTAATTCCATCCAGGGATTGCATTGATTTGATTCCTTCCCAGTGATGGGAAAGGTAAATGCAGCCAAGGGATGCATCCCAGGGGCTGCACTGAGGGGAGGGAATTGCTCCAGATAAATAAAATCCACCCTCGTTCCCTCCCAGCTGTGGGAGAGCCTGGAGGGTTCTCAATAAAATTCCTGCGATGCCGATCCCATCCCTTCCTGCTGTCCCTTACAGGGATTGGTTTTGTTTTGTGGGGAATGGGAATAGAGAGAAAGAAGCGACAAAATCCCAGAATCTGAAGGAAAATTGTCCTTGTTTATAAGGGCACAGAGAACTCCTCTGCCCGAGCCAGCACAAGGATCTGTGAAACACTTGGGATTATCCATAAAACTGAAAATTGTGGCCAAAGTCATGAGTCATTATCTCCGAATTTTACAGAATTATAGGATCGTGGAATGGTTTAGATCAGACTGGACCTTAAGGATCACCCAGTTCCAGCACCCTGCCCTGGGCAGGGATGTCCCACACAAGACCAGGGTGCTCCAAGCCCCATCCAAGCTAATCTTGGGCATGGATGTAGAAAAAAAGAGTTTCTTCTTAACTGGCTCTGAGGAGATGGGTGAAATCCTCATGGATTTTTCCAGACAGACCATTTTTTATTCATCCCAAGCCTTTCACAGAGTCATGGAATGCTTTAGGTTGGAAGGGGCCTTAAAGATCATCTCATCCCAAGCCTCCTGCCATGAGGGAGTTCAGGCAGACAAGACCCTCAGGGCTGTATCCATGTTCCTTCTCCTCTCCTTCCTGCCTTCCTCCAGACCCTGCTCCATGCCTGGATTTCTGGGGGAATTCTCTTCATTGTCCAGTTTTAAACCCTTCACCACAGGCCAGTGGCCCCTTCCTAGATCAAGCAGAATTTGGATTTCCGAGGATTTTTGGAGAGCAAGGGCTCCAAGCAGCTAAAAAATTTCTTGGGAGATTGGGGATTTAAGAATTTTGGGATTCAAATGGCAGCTGAGCTGAACGCTGGAAAAGCCTGAAGAGGAGGAATATCCACAAAAAGCACGGGGGATTTAAGGACTTTTAGGGATCTGGGCCTTTGTGTTTTCCCACAGATTTAAGGACTTTTAGAGATCTGGGATCTTGTGTCTGGGATCTCATGTTTTCCCAGCAGACAGAAGATTAAATATAGCACTTTTTTTCATGGGAATATCACAGAATTTACTGGAAAGAAAGGAATTTCAGTGGATAAAGAGTTTTGGAGTGCAGCAAACACGCAGGAAAACCCAACTCCCTGGCAGCACAGATTCTGCTCCCGGCTCCGAGGACTCTTCCAACCCGGACCTGGCTCTGCAAGAAATCTCCAGGAATGACAAGGACCTGATTCCCGGGCTCTGCTGCTGCACCAGCTGCTCCCTTTTTCCATGGAGCTGACGGAGGCCAGGAAGGAGAAAAGTCCCTCCAATGCCAAGCTCGGAGCACTCCCCACTGCATCCCTGCATCCCTGCCCTGCTGCCTCCTGCCTCCCTCCTCTCCCAGGCCTGGCAGAGGCTCCTTCCCTCTCCACGCCTCATCCATCAAGCCGGATTTGCCGGTTGCCCACCCCACATTCCTGGGCCTGTCAGTGTCCAGGGGAAAACAATGATAAATAAACTGGCACTGGAGGGATTCTCTCCCGCTGCTTGATTTATCTTTTATTTGTGTTGCAATCTCAGCCCCTTCTTCTCTCCCCCCTGCACCCTTGTCCTTAACTCTTCCCCCTCTGCCTCGGGCTGTTTTCCTACCTGTAGCTCCCAGAGCCAGCACGTGGATTTTTCCAGGGTTTTTATCATCCTGGCTGGATTCATCTCCCAAAGAAAATCAGATGTACCCACAAAGCCCTGGTGTGTGGTTAAAGAGGGGACACTGCAGGACTTAGGACCAGTTTTATGTCCAGCCCTCCCAGCTCCAAAGTGTCTTTCCACGTGCAGAGCAGTCTCCAAGAAAGTTTTTGGAGGAATTTTGGTACGGAAAGAGCAAAAAGCCACGTGCCACAGAGAAACTGCACTTTGCCAGGCAGACCCATGGCTGCCTGGATCCACATCCAAGAGAGGGTTTCCCTAATTTTCAGCGGAATTAATTAATTCTGTCACCTTGAACCTCTCACCCTTGATGGTGTGAGAAGATCCCATGGAAATTTTCCCTGCTGCTTCTTCATCCCCTCTCTTTATTGGATCATGGAATCATAAAATGGTTGGAGTTGGAAGGGAGCTTTGAAGGTCATCCCGTTCCTTCCATTGTCCCAGGTTTGCTCCAAGCCCCATCCAGCTAGGACTTGGACACTTCCAGGGATGGGGCAGCCACAGCTTCTCTGGGAATTCCATTCCATGGCATCACCACCCTCACAGGGAATAATTCCTTCCCAATATCCCACCTCACCCTGCCCTCTGGAAATGGGGTTTTTGAACACTCCCAGGGATGGTGATTCCACCACTTCCAATGTTCGACCACTCTTCCAGTGAAGAAATTCTTCCCAATTTCCAACCTGAACCTCCCTTGGTGCAACTTGAGGCCGTTCCCTTCAACCCACCACTGTTTTCCTGGGAAAAGAGGAATGCCAGGAGCCATGAAACACTTTGTTACCTGTGCAGGGCAGTTACTGTGCAGAAAGACTTCATCTCCTCTGCCACCACAGCAGGGATCAGAAACCAGCCAGGAAAATCCTATGGACACTCCAGCCCTATGGACAAGTTGGAAGATGGCTCAGGCTGGAATTTCCCTGTCCTGTGCATGGGTTTGGAAGTACTGGAATGTGGGATTGGAATGACACCTTTAGGGCTCCTCGTTTCCATCATCACCAACTGGGCCAAGGCTGGATCCTTCTCTCTCCAGGTGTGGACACCGAGGACCTGAGGTCTGAGACAGCAGCACCAGAGCAGAGGGGAATTATTCCCGATATAATTCCTTTTTAAATTTCTTTTTAATTTTTTTTGGAGGAAATCCATATAATCATGGAAATTTGCCACAGGAAATTTGCCACAGGCCTGTTGAAGTCAATGGGAGATTCTCAAGATTGAAAGTTTTGAGTTAGGCCATGGAGAAATCCCATCTGTGCTCTCCAAACCCTATCCCTGCCCCTGCTTGGTCTAGGAGAAGTCCTATTTTCTGGATTAATCCCGATTTCCAGTCTTGGTGTTTTCCAGATTCACGGAATTCTTCTGGACAGGCCCAGGAATCCTTCAGCCCTAATTAGTCTGCACTGATGAAGTCCAAGCTTTGCTCTCATGTCTGTCACCATGCCTGGAAGTGTCCAAGGCCAGGTTGGATGGGACTTGGAGCAACCTGGGATAGTGGGAGGTGTCCCTGCCCATGGCAGGGTGTGGAATGAGATGATCCTCAAGGTCCCTCCCAACCAAAACCATTCCATGATTCCATGATTTACTGTTTCTCATCAAAGCAGGGCCACTTTACCCCAAATATTTAAAAACCTCCTTGGCAAATATTTCATACTTTTTTTTGTCCAAAATTTCGGAAACCACGGTCAGGACACTCCACAGGGCATCCAGCTGCCAAATTCTGGGCTGGAGCCACCCACCGTTGGGAGCCGGGCTTTGGAATGTTACCTGTGACATGGAATCACATCCTGCTCCAAGCTTCATTTTTCACAGCTTATCTGGGCTAGAGAGGGATTCAAACTATTCCTCATAATCAACCCCCCGACCACCTTGCTCACGGAAAGCTCCAGGAAAACCTTGGCTGTTATAAAGATGTTTCTTCCCGAGGAAGGCGCTTCCGTAAGGCGCAGAGCGATAAAAATCTATGGAATGTTTAATCAAACATTCCCCTCCTTTATTTGCCTCTCGATTGCTGGTTATTACATCATCTCCATCCTTTCCTCCCTCCGCTTTTTTTTTTAAAGTGCCATAAAATTAAGTCTGGCTCTGGCAGTCTGGGAGTTTATGATTAATCAATTACTTAATCAATTACTTAGAGGAGTTATCTATTAAAAATCCGAATGTGACGCTCGCTGCACTTCCAATAAAGCCTCACCCAGCCAGAGATTCCTGGGCTAATCCTTTCCTCCTTATTCCCAGTAATTGTGTTCAGAGGATCACAGGAGTCATTAAATAAACAGGGTGTGTTAAAAGTGTGCGCGGCTTAACGAGGAAAATTACTTGATTAATGATAGATGGGGCTGGAACAGATTAATTGAGGAGCATTTTCCACCAACTTTCCTCGGCCTCATTCATTTCTTGCTTGGAAAATCAAGGCCGGGTTGGATGGGGCTTGGAGCAGCCTGGATGGGGATGGAACAGGAAGATCTTTCCAATCCAGACCATTCCATGATTCCAGGATGATCCGTGGCTCTGCAGACATGAGCTGGACCATAAACAGCAGAGGATGAGGATGGAACAGAACTCTGAAATCTGCACTGTGAGCCCAAGAGCTCAGAACCTCATTTTAGGCAAGGAGAGGGTGTTTGTGCTCACCTTCCCAAGAAACAGATCCCTCTTCCACATAATCATGTCCAGGAGGGGATTCCAGCTCTTCCCACAGCCTGCAGACCCCAGCCCATGGAGTCATCACCTCCAGGATCCCAAGGAGAGCTCGCGATCGGAGCTGGCTGGATGTCATCACATCCCAGCCCCTGTTGTCAGCA
Organism: Drymodes brunneopygia; assembly: GCA_013400955.1. Taxonomy (NCBI): domain Eukaryota; kingdom Metazoa; phylum Chordata; class Aves; order Passeriformes; family Petroicidae; genus Drymodes; species Drymodes brunneopygia. The sequence goes on along the minus strand of VZTZ01037384.1, from coordinate 20,754 downwards.
GCACAGCAAGGAGCAGACAGGGCCCGGTGCCTTAATTAGCCAAGACAGCCCCAAATTACCGAGAGGGGTTGGAATTCCCCCCCTGCCAGACATTCCCCCCTTTTTCCCCACATTTTGACAGCACAGCAGGCGGGAAGGGCCGGGGCCTCCCCCAGGCTCCGCATCCCCGCTCCCAGTTCACGCGGCGGGGTTGTCACTCGGCAGAGCTCATTTAGAGACACGGGGCAATTAAAGATCCCGCGGAATTCCCGTCCCCCTCGGAGTCTGACATCTCAGGAGAGACAGGGACCGCCAATTCCCTGTCCCCCTCGGAGCCTGACATCTCGGGAGCGACAGGGACCGCACCGCGGCTCTGTCCCCAGCCGGGCGAGTGCCTCGTCCCTGTCTTGGCCCACGCAGGCAGCGCTCAGTGGGGCTCATTTGTTTGCATTTGCCTGGTGCCTTGACATGATGAAGTAAAAAGTTTTTAATATTCCAGCCCCATGAATTTTTAATGCCTGGCTCCTGCTCCCGTGTCGTTATTTCGCCTGCGCTTCAGCACTTTCCGAGCGCGTTTGTTTGGATAACGTTCCCTTAAAGGGAAAAGGGAGTGAGGGGGAGCCTGTGCCTCTCTCCCCCGTAGTGACCATTAAATTCCACACCTGGTGTCCCACAGGCGCTGGCGATGCAAATTCCCCTCTGCCACCCTGCTTTGGAGCAAAAGGAAGGGGAGAAATCCAGCCTGGAGGTTGGAAATGAGATTCCAAAGAGATTTGGGGTGGACAGGCAGTTTCTGCTTTTTTTCCAGCTCTTCCTCAGCATTCCTCACACTCCTCCTGCCCTATGGCATGGGAAAGAGAGGGTGAGGGTGGCAAGGAGGAAGAGAGGGAGGGAAAAGAGGGTTTTGGAGGATTTTAGGATGAGGGAAAATGGAACAACTCCAGGAGAAGGTGGCACAGGCCTAAGCACTGTATTGAGGTCTCTTCCTGCAGTCCCACTGGCTGAGCTGGAGGAAAAATGGGATAGACAAGGATGGATCAGGTGGAGAAATGAGTGGATCAGTGCTGCATCAGGCAGGAGAGGAATGGGGTGGGTCCAGGAATTATAAAATAGCTTGGGTTGGAAAGGACCTTGAAGATCATGGAATTCCAATCCCCTGCACCTATGGTGTTGGACACCTTCCACTATCCCAGGATGCTCCAAGCCCCCTCCAACCTGGCCTTGGACACTTCCAGGGATCCAGGGGCAGCCACAGCTTCTCTGGGAATTCTATTCCAGGGCCTCACCACCCTCACAAGGAAGAATTTCTCTCCAATATCCCACCTGAACTTTAAGATGGACTTTAATGTCTCATCCAACCCAAACAATTCTGTGGTAAGAATTAAGCCTCATCTTTCCCTTCCACATCTGACCTCCCTCTCCTGAACCTTCCCACCAGCCAGTGATAGTCACACACACCTCCCACTTATTTATCCTTTCAAAATCACTGAGGAAGCTGTTGATGAGGGACCAAAGAATCATCAAAGTTGGAAAAGACTGCAAGGATCATCAAATCCATGGTTCAGGAGATGACACCTCCACTCACTAAACTTCCAGCTGGTAGCTCTGAGCCAAACTGAGGTAAGAAGGAATGGATCTGAAGGAGATCTGGTGGATGGATTTTTGAGGGAAAAGCAGCTCCCACTCTAATCCCTTCTTTAATTCGTCTTTCCAGCACAGTGGCTGAGAAAAGAGTCAAGAAGGTCAAGTCTAAAACGCTGAGAACAGGCCTGAGGTTCTTCCACGTGGATTTTCAGAGCCTCTCTCTGCATCTGGAGAGTCCAGAATCCCTGGGATCCATTGTGGGGATGTAAATGGAACCAATCCCATGGTGTGCTCGGAACAGGGAGCAGGGAACTCACCCAGTGCATTTCCTCTTCAGTTCCAGGCCTGGAAAAGGCCAAGTTGCCTTTCCTAACATTGGATCTCAGCACCAATCAAACATGAAATGATTTTAATGGATTTTCGTGAGCTGGAGATGAGCTTTTAGAAGGGCTCCAGGTTTTTTGAAAGTAATTCGTGGCTGGACAATGAATTGATCCTCACGATTTTTGTGGGAACAGGTGGAATCCAGAGTTCATGGGATTATTGTCCCCCTTACCCCAAAAAAAGGGAGTGTGGAAAAGATAAATTTTACCCTTGAGGACACGTCAGAGAGTCACAAAATCAGGGAATTATGGAATGGTTTGGGTCTGAAGGCACATTAAAGATCACCCAATTCCAATCCCTTTCCATGGGCAGGGACACCTTCCACTATCCCAGGATGCTCCAAGTCCTGTCCAACCTGTCCTGGAACACTTCCAGGGGTGGGGCAGCCACAACTTCTCTGGGAATTCCATTCCAGGGTATCACCACCCTCCCAGGGAAGAATTTCTTCCCAACATCCCACCTAAACTTGCCCTCTGTCAGTTTGAAACGATTCCCCCTTGCCCTGTCACTCCATGCCCTCATCCAAAATCCCTCTCCATGTTTCTTGTTGGCTCCTTCAAGCACTGGAAGGCCACAATTCGGTCACACCAAGACCTTCCCTTCTCCAGGCTGAACAATCCCAATTCTCTCAGCCTTTCCTCTTTTCCTCCCTTTTCCACAGATCCCAAGCCAACCATTCCTCTCTTTTTCCACACAGCTCTCCCTGCACCAACAACAGATTATCCCAGCAAGGAGCCGAGTGTCCTTTAGGAGATCTCTGGGCTTGGAAAAGCCAGCTCAGAAACACCAGGAACCTTCATCTCCCTGCGACCCCAGCCTGAGGGAGCTGCTGTCGCTTCCTGGTCCTTTAAAAGCTGGAGACAGCTCCAAATCAGGATGCCCTTGGCTCTTGTGTGTGTCAGCAGTTCCCTGCTGTCACCAGCCCCGTCCCACGCGGGGTCTGGTCACACTGGCGGCAAACTGGGAATTACATTTCATCCCTCTCCCTCCTTTATCACCGGGAGATAAGGAAAGCGCAGGCTCCATTAGGGAGCATTCTTAAGTTACCCCTGTCTCGGCTCTGGATATGTAATCCAAGGAAAAGCAGGTGCTGGAGAGGAGCACGGCCAGGTGATCCCTCTTTAAGGCCTGGGGATGAGCTAAGGATAAAGGAGGAAAAATAAGGGAGTTTTAGCTCCAACAGGGAATTAGCACCCTCTGAGTGCTGGTGAAGGATCCACAATCCATGGGCACGTCAGGAACAACCTCAGCTCTGATCCCTCTCCCTGGGACCGGCATTATCCCCCATTCCTGTTCTTTCCAACTCCTAATCCTACAGGAAAACAGGGAGGACGCACTAAAGGGAGGTTTGAGCCATGTGATCCAGATAAAAGAGGGATTTCCTTTGCTGGAGGAAATCTCCTTCTCCTTGGATGTGGTTTGGATTTGCATTGCTTAATTTTAAGGAATAAAAGCACCCATGTGCAACTGAGTGAGGTCTGGATTTCCAGGGAAGTCAGTGGAATATGGTCAGGGCTCCTCTGATCCAAGGAGGCACCAGCTCTGGGATGAGGCTGTCACATCCTGAGAACTGAGAACTCAAACCAGGGAGTTTAATCCATTAATCCATGTTAATGGGCTGCTGAGCACCTAAAATTTGGGAAGTTTAACTCCACACCTCAGAAAGAAGGGAAAGTGGTCCCGGGTGAGACCTGGCAAGTTCCTAGAGGCAACTCCCTGCTTTGCCAAGAATTTGGAATACAAAGCCTGGCATTTATGGATAACTGGGAGAATGAAGGATTCTACTGCAGGACATTCCAATACTAGGCAGCTTTTCCCAAGCCTGTTACCTGGCCTGCTTTCATCCATAGAGTTTCATCCCAGACCTCTGCGAGGAATAAAAAGCTGCTGCGAATCTTTCACCTGGGAATTCGATTTCTCCACTCTTCACCTTCACAATTCCCCACTTTATTAAAGCCATCAACCCCTCCCCTCCATAAATACCCTGGGAATGATCCAGTGGCCCTTCTTTAACAGACAGCAAGCAGCCTGAGACATCTCCATGAAGAAATTTCCCACAAAGCCGCTGCTTCCGCAGCGTTTCCGCCCTTCGGATACTTCGGGAGCTGTCACATTGCGTCTGGATCCCGGCTGTCCTGATTCAGCTCTTTTCCTCCTGCCCTTGGAAATCAATCCCTGCAGCCTTCAGTCATTTGTTCTGAGATGAACTCGCTGCCGTCTGACAAAATCTGTCTGGGAAGGAGAAGGCCAGGAACAGGCACGACTTTCCATGTGCATTAACGTCGGAGCTGCGTTATCCCTCCGGGATTTTGGATCTTTTTGCTGTTCGTTATTTCCAGGAGGCCGTGGGAGGCAGCTCTGCCTTGAAGTGGGAGCTGAGATTGGCAAAAAGAAAGGCAAACAGGGGCTTTTCCCGGATTTTAAGTCTGTTCTTCCACAATAAATGTGCCTGGATTGTCCCCTTGTTCCCAAGGGGGCAACCAGCACTGAACAATCCCAGCTGCACTTTTGAAATCCCTTCCCAAAATGTCCACGGCATGGGTTTGGAATTCCGTGATCTTTAAGGTCCAATCCAAGCCAAACCATTCCAGAATTCTACATAGTCTGTGGTGATAATGGCTGGTGTTTGGTCACAATTCCTCTCTCCTGGGAAGCATTTGAGAAAGGGCTGGTTATCCCGGGATTTTAGGATCATGTGTAGGATATGATGGATTTGTGTGGATCTGAATTTCATTCTTTTAGGGAGACCCCATAAAAGATCTTACAGAATTCCAGACAAAGGAATAAATGCAGCCATTCGCTTGCTCCTCGTGGTCGCTCCACCATAAAAAGCCATAAAAGGGTTGGTTAATCAATGTTTCTTTCCCTTTTTCCAGTCACAAGGAATTTCACCTCCCTGCTATGACCCTTCAAATATCATGGAGAGTGGCCTGACAGCAGCATCAGCCAATTCCTTCAGGATTCAGGTCCTACAGACTTGTGAACATCCATGTTCCTCAGGGATTTGTGACCTGATTCCTTTATGGTGGGAAGGATTTTGCTCCTCTTGTCCCCACCTCATTGTCCCTTCCCAGGAGAGGTGTGAGAAAAGAGGTTTCCATAAAAACTGTGGCAAAAAAAAGTTGATTATTTCATCCTTCATCCATTGTTACCAGCTTTCCAGCCTTGCTTTTCAGGGGGAATCGTTTCCTTTGGCTTTTTCTTGGCCTGTAGGAATCCTTCTTATTCCCTGCTGTATCCCTTGCCACGTTCAGCTCCGGCTGCACCTTGGCATTCCTGACCCCATCCCTAAAAAACCAAGCAACTTCCCAATGTTTCCTCCATCCTCAGCTTGAATCTGAGTCCGTGGCTGATGTCAACCCTGCTCTGCTGATATCCAGCAGAAGGGTGTTAATGCCCCAAAAAGCTGGGAATTCAGGGAAAAATTCCTATCTCCGTTAGCAAAGCCGCTTTCCTTGGGAGCCATACCCCTCTCTCCTCCCGGAGACGCGGGAAGGGACAATGAATTCATCAATCTGTCATTTAAGATTGTTCGCTTGACAGCTCCAAAATGCATCTTCAAAAAAAGCCCCGAACATTAAGGGCTTGAATAATTTAAGTTCCTCTTAAATACAAATCCTCGGAGTGGTTTAAACATTGGGAAGGAGTTCAACGCGGACAGCGATTTAAAGGCAAGATGGATGAGCTCAATTTGGCTGCGCGCTGCAGACCTGGAAGGCCGAGGACCTGACATCACTTTGCACTGAGAATCTCCAGGGATGTCCGGGTGAAACAGGGATTAAGTGGAGTGGGATGCAGGGATATTGACAGGGATAAGTCCAGACTGGGTAAGCAGAGACTAAGAGGTGTTAGGATTAATTTTGGTTGCTGCCTGGACCTAAAATCTGTCCAAACCTCAGTTTCCTCTGCTGGGAAAAATGACTTTGTGGTTTTCTAAGCCCGAGTGGTTCAGTGGTTCGGAAACATCTCGGGGATAATTTCTTAAAATCAGGGAATAATTTTGGTTAGGAAAAACCATCGAGATCATAGAGTTCAATTGTCACCCCAGCACTGCCAAGGCCACCACTAAACCTTGTCCCCAAGTGCCACATCCACAAGACTTTTAAATCCCTTCAGGAATGGGGACTCCACCCCTGCCCAGGGCTGGAAAGTTCTTTCAGTGGAGGAATTTTTCCTGCTATCCAACTCAACCTCCCCTGGTGCAACTTGAGGCAGTTTCCTCTCATCCTGTCCCTTGTTCCCTGGAAGCAGAGCCCAACCCTCACCTGGCTCCTGTCACGGAGTTGAGGAGAGTGGGAAGGTCCCCTCCAAGCCTCCTTTTCTCCAGGATGAGCTCCCTCAGCTCCCTCAGCTGCTCCAGATCTGTCAAGTGGGACAAGACACTCCATCAAAATTCCGGTTTTCTCTCCATTAACTCTAAGAGAAATGAGCTCTTGGATTTGTCCTTTGTCACCAAATCTCTTTATCAACTCTCAAAAAATGTGGTTACGCCTGTAATGAAATTCCAAAGGGAAAGAAGATTTTGTCCTCTATGGCAGGAGCAGATTTTCCAGCTCACGGGCAGAGGTTTGGGATAATGAAGTGGTGAAGGGGAAGAAGAAGATGAAGAAATCAAGTCTGTGGTTCTCCCACTACAGATACTTTAAAAAAAAATAAATAAAAATATGCAAGTGATTTCTGTAGAACAAAAAACACTTGGAAATTCTCACGTTGAAAATCCATGTTGGAATCAATTAAAACATGGGATGTATTTGTGTGTGTAGGGGTTTTGGGGTTGGGAACAAAGGATTTCAAGAGTATTCCTGAGGCCACAAAGGTCCCAGCATCACCCCACATCCCCACCCATCCCAAATGGCATCAAGAGACCTAAAACACATCGGGTTTTCTATCATTCCCACTTGGATTAAGACTGGGAAAATGATAAATTTGGAGCCAAATCGCAAATTAGGGTCTTCACCCCAGTTCACTGAAAGGAATCCAGGGTCCCCCAAAAGCTTTGTGGAGATGAAGAGCCCCAACACAGAATTGAAGCCAAGAGCTGCCACCTTCCCTAAATTCATCCCTGAGGATTAAACCTGATCCTGCCCTGCACTTTCCAGAGTCACCCCCAGCTAACAAGAGGCTGCTCCATCACTGACTGGAGGTTAAATTATCACCCCCATCCAATTCCTTTCCCCCCGTTCCCAGCAGTTCCATTACTCTCCATAATCAGACACCAGCTCCCATTCATCCCGATCTCGCCTCCCGTATCTCTCCATCAAAATCGCAGGTGAAGCCACGTCCCTGGGAATTAATTTTGGTAAGACAATGTTTGGATGAACCATTCCTTTATTGACTTCTGTTTGCCGGGTCAGTTTGGAAATTTATGCTCCCGCGGGATGCTCACATTGACCTCGGTTTCATCCCAGGTCAATATTCCTTTCCCAGGTCAATAAATCTCCAAACTGACTGGAGCAGAAGTCAATAAAATCTGCATATTCGGATATTATCTGAAGGTTGGGAATGCACAATTTTTTGTCGGAGGGGTGAGGAAGTGCCAGAGACACCCAGAATTATTGGATGAGGGATGAAAATGGAATTCTTGCTCAATATTTCTCCTTCCATCCATCTCCGGAGTCCGAGCTGCCAGCAGTGGAGAAAATCGTTGGGGGTGTTATTTATTTGGATCAAAACATGGGAATATTCCAGCTTGGAGAGATACCCTGGGAGCAAAGAGGAAATGGGGAATTGTAGGGTCTGGACCTCAAAATATTCCAGGTGGGAAAGGTCAAAGCAACGAGGTAAATGTGTGGAGGGTAAAGACCACAAACGATCAGGGAAATCCCAAAATATTCCCATCAAAGGAAAAATTGATGCTGGGATGAAAAGAAAACAGAGAGGCCACTTTGGAGGAGCCCATGGGAGGTTTAATCCAAGTCTGGGAAAGCATCAATCCGTCTGCATGGAAAACTGCTCCGTGAGCAATAACATCCCACTCCTGGGCCCATCGGAGATGGGAACTTCTGGCTGTGATTGAGAGATGGAGACAGACAGAGCTCAGACAGACAAAACCCAGGAGCTGATGCAGCAAATGGATCCAAAATTAAGCAGGAAAACTTTGTCCAGAGGCTCCAGGACCAGGATGCCTTTGTGGAAAGAGTCACTTATTGGTGGACAGTCCCACAATTTCTGTTTTCTTTCTGCTGGGATTTTTGGGAGTCTGGAATATCCACGTGGCCGTGGTTGTCCCCCTATTTTCCAATCTCCTCCTCCCCATCCCTTTCTGTCCAGCTTTTGCTCCATGGAGAACTCCAGGTTATTTTAGCCTGTTTGGGTTTTCACTGATTTTTCAGGAATTTAATTATTTAGAGCCCTCTTTTTCTGTCAGACCTGATGAAACCTGGGAATTCAGAGCTTACAGGTGCTGGGAATGGCCAGTAGGGAAATAAATCCAAACAAACAACCAGTTCCTGTCTGTGTCCTACAGATTCTGCTGGGAATGAGACTCCTCTCTCCTCCTGGATACACCAAGAGCCCTCCTGAGTCTCCATATGAAGATGGATTTTGTCCCAAAATCCCTGAATCCCACCTTTAAGGATTGTTCTGCTTCCCAACCTTTCCTTTAAATCAGTGTTTTGTCTGGAAAAGTGTATCTGGAATGGGATTTCCCTCTGGCATTCCCCAAGCCCTTGCGATGGGCAATATTCACCTGGCCTGTTAAAAAGTTATCACAACCGGGTTTTTCCAGAAAATTTGTAGGAAAAAGCTTTTATCCAAGGAAATACTGGCAGAACATGGATAAAGAAATAGGAATATTTGTCATTAAAGAGAAATCCTGAAGGATTTTGAAACTTATTCCAAGTCAACCCTTCAAATTATCCGGAGACATTGCACCTGATGACACATGGCAAATATTCCTGGAATGAGGATGAGGAAGAGCCAGGAGAGTGTGGATCCATTGGAAGAGGGATCAGAGGGATCCATGGAGCATTGCAGGATCAGTGTCAGGGTGCTGAAAATCCTGGTTTGGGAATTGTGCCATGCTGGGATTGACTGAGGATGGAATTCCCACCAGCGTAGGTAGAGAGGATAAACACCACATCCAAGGTCTGCTGAAAAGCCGGGAACAGAACTTGGAAAATTCCTGAACCATCTCCTTTGGTAAATTCCCCATGTCCTGAAGGTGCCCAGGTGTTATACCCACACCTCACAAACCTTCAAGCAACAGATTTCCCTTGGAGCCACCTGTTTTTCCCTTCCAACCAGGAGATCCAGGCTCTGTTTCCCAGGTGCCCTCAGGGCTGGAGCTCGTTCTGCTTCCCAAATCCTGGTCTGATCCCTGTTTCCCTCATCCCTGGTGTTGCTGAGCTTCCATCCCAAGGACTTTTTTGGGATGTAGAGCAGGAGCTCCAGGCTCTGTTTCCCAGATGCTCTCAGGGCTGGAGTTTGTTCTTGATCTGATCCCTGCCTCCCTCATCCCTGGTGCAACTGAGCTTTCATCCCAAGGACTTTTTTGGGATGAAAAAAATCCCTGGATAAGGAATACAAGTGGATTTCAAGCAAGTCCTCTTCCAATTCCCTGGCTGAGAAAACCCAGCTGTTTCCTGTTCTCTTTTCCTCCACAGCTCCAGAGCAGAATCCCAGATCCATCCACCAATCTTCCCTGCTCCAGGGCTTTCCTGACACATCCAATGATCCACCAGCCCCAGTTAATGGAATTGTAATGGCCAATTAAAATCTGTCCTGTTAATTGCAGCAGCTTGAAGGTTTCAGTGGGGGTAGGTGGGTGCTCCTGAAGTCTCTCCTGATGGAATGGATGAGGTCCTTCCAAGGAGGTGAATTTGGGAATTCCAGGTGTCTTGCGATATTTGCTGCTGTTGAAATCCCACCCGGAATTCCCCTCTGGATTGTTCAAGGTAAGGAACCAACAAAAAGCAGGAGAGCAGGATGGAAAGGGGAGAACATGGGGGAAACAAGCAGGAGGAGCCATCCAATATTCCATCAGTCCAGAGGGGGATCTTGATGGATAATTGGGAAAAACCCTGCAGATTTACTAATGCAAATAGTGGATTACCCAGAAAGGTTTGATAATTTATTTGTCCAGACTTGTCCTGTCAATCCAAGGGACTTTTCAGCTTCAGGGAAAAGAAAACACCTGGACAGAGCAAAGAAAATGGAATTTCTTTACTTGCAAAAGAGAGTAGAAACCATTTTTTTGTTGTTGTTGTTGTTTCAGGAACAAAGTGGTTTTGAACTCTGCAGAATTCCAGCTGATCCCACACTTCCCTTGGAATCCAAATTTCCTGTTGCTCTTTGCATTTCTTTCTGTGCCAAGAAGGTGCTTGGCTGTCCAATTCCACGGGGAAATTCCCCTCTCCCACTGTTCCCTGGGTAAAACCAAAACCTTTCTTCAAATCCAAAATATTCTATGGCGAAAAGTCTGGAGTGTGAGTCCTATGAGGAGCAGCTGGGGGAGCTGGGAATGTTTAGCCTGGAAAAAAAGGAGGCTCTTTCTCCATAATTCCCTGACAGGAGGGTGGAGCCAGGTGGGGGTCAGGATCTGCTCCCAAGGAACAAGGGACAGGATGAGAAGAAATGGCCTCAAGCTGCGCCAGGGGAGGTTCAGGTTGGACATCAGGAGGAATTTCCCCATGGGAAGGGTGGTCAGGCATTGGAAGGAGCCGTCCAGAGAAGTGGTGGAGTCCCCATCCCTGGAAGTGTCCAAGGAATGTGGCGCTCAGTGCTTTGGTGGGGATTGGCCACAGGTTGGACTCGAAGATCTTGGAAGTCTTTTCCAACCCCAATGATTCCATGACTCCGTGATTTATGGAGACATGGATAGCTCGGCCACACGGATCCTCGCAGAATCACTCAGCTCCCACCATTTTGCCCTCCCTGCTTCCCTCCTTCCGTACGATGTAAGCAACGAGGTCTCCTTGGATGAGGCTGGATGAAGAGTGCAGGTCCATTCCCGGGGGGAAAGGCTTTCCACGCTGACCACTTGGAGTCCTTCCAGATCCATCGCTGCTTTCCCACGGGAACATCCTGAGTGCCTCCCCTCCACCCCGGCCAGCCCAGGACCCTGCTGAGTGCACTTATCCTTCTCTGCTGCCAGGAGCCTCCAGGATCTATAGCAGGAGGAAATGAGCTCTTTGGCTGGGATTGGGAGACATCCATCTGCCGGAATGGCTCCGGACAAGCCGGGTCCGAGGGGCCCATTTATCAGGGGAATAACTCCATTTATCAGGGGAGCAACCCCATTTATCAGGGGAGCTGGAGACATGGAATGCTGTCAGGGGACAGCTCACCAGTGCAGGATTTGTCTTCTTTTTCTCCTGGTTTGTGTCTTCCCATTCCATTTTGAACAGGGTCTATCACAGTGGAATTACTGCGTCTTTCCTTTGCTTGGAATGTTCTTCCAAGGAAGAGATCCTTCTGGCACTTCCCTGGTTTTATCCTGCTTTTCTCACCCCATCCCAGGAGAAGGGTATCCATGTCAAGCCACCAAGGAGGACTGAAGTCCTTCCACAAGGTGGGATTTTTCTTGCCTCAATGTTCTTCTGCAGCTTTCTTCTGGTCACCTCAATCTTTAGATACCGAGCTGAGCCAGGAAGATTCCCAGAATCCCAGAATCATTTTGGTTGGAAAAGACCTTCAAGGTCATCGAGTCCAACCTGTGCCTGATCCCCACTTTGTCACCAAACCAGAGCACTGAGTGCCACTTCCAGGCATTCCTTGGACACTTCCAGGAGTGGGGACTCCACCACTTCTCTGGACAGCTCCTTCCAATGCCTGATCACCTTTCCATGGAGAAATTCCTCCTGATGTCCAACCTGAACCTCCCCTGGAGTAACTTAAGCCAAGGTCCCCTCATCCTGTCCCTTGTTCCTTGGGAGAAGATCCTGACCCTTGCCTGGCTCCACACTCCTTCCAGTGCTTCTTTATCCAGAGCTTCCCTGGAAAAAAAGTGGATACTTCCCTCCTGAACCCACATCTTCTGATTTGAATCCAAACGAATCCTAAAATGATATGAGTTGGAAGGGATCTTAAAGATCCTCTAATTCCAAACACAATGCATGGAAAGAAATCCATGGAAGTGGGGTCAGTTCCCTCTCTGAGTCCTTTTTCCTTTGTCTGACCACTCGTGGGGCTTTTGCTTTGTTTTCCTTTTTCCTTTATATAATTGGAATGTCCCTTCCTGCAACTTTCAGCCATGGAGATCCCAAATGCCATCATGGCCATTCCCGGAGTTTTCCACCATAAAACCAGGAGAAGGGGGATGCTTTTACACTTAGGATTCCTGATACAACCTGCCTTTGCTTGGAGCAGTTTTTCCCAGTCTCTCCCCTTCCCTGATTACCAAGATCTGAGGCCTTGGGATATTTTTTGGGATCACACCATCCCAAGCTGCCAATCAATCCAACAAAGAGTCCTGACAATCCAACCAATGGCCCCCAAATTAACGACTGAGTTTTCCAAATCATGAACCTACCTAAAAACCAGGACATTCCCCAGAGAAAATAAATACTGTGCTCATTTTTATTTTATTCCCTGACTTTGAGTCTGGACATTCAGTATTTTAATGTATTTATTCCCAATTAGGTCAATTAAACAACTGGGTCTGGAACATGACCTTGTAAAAATCATCAGAATTTTTAAAATTTAGCAATAAACACAAAGAAGATCCTCCTGACATCCCAAATCATGGAGTTGTGGGACTGATTCCCAGGGGATGCTGTGGATTCAGTTTTAAGAGGAGACTGAGCACATCCCTGGAAAAGAGATCTGCTGGATGTTATTCCATAGACAACTGAGAGCAGGCTTGGGAAATTCCATGCAAATTTGGGAATTCCCAATTTGGGAGCAGCTGGAATTTGGGAGATTGTTAGGAGAGGTTTGGCCTCTCCTTTATTTTTCCACTGAAAGGGCTTCGGGACACCATTGGAACTCTCTCCACTCTGGTGAAATCCCACCTGGAATGCTTCATCCAGGATTTCCAGCACAGGAAGGACATGGAGCTGATGGAACGAGTCCAGAGAAGGCACCAAGATGAGCAGAGGGATGGAGCAGCTCAAGGCTGGGAGAGAATTGGGAATGTTCAGCCTGGAGAAAAGAAGCTTTGGGATGACCCAATTGTGGCCTTCCAGTAGCTGAAGGGATCCTGCGAGAAAGATGGAGAGAGACTTTGGACAAGGGATGGAGTGCCAGGACAAGGGGGAATGGCTTCCCACTGCCAGAGGGCAGAGTTAGATGGAATATTGGGAATAAATCCTTCCCTCTGAGGTCAGTGAGGCCCTGGCACAGGTTTCCCAGAGAAGTGTCCAAGGATGGGGTTTGGAGCAACCTGGGATAGTGGGAGGTGTCTCTGACCATGGCAGGGGTTGGAACTCGATGATCTTGAAGGTCCCTTCCGACCTGAATCATTCCATGATTTTTGGAATTCTCTCTCATAAATCAGTGGTGTTGTTAAGGCCACGGAAAAGTGTCAGGAATGACCACTTTGCCTTTGGCCCTTTGACATCGTTTCCTCATCCACTTAAAACTGGTTTTAACGGGAGTCCAAGCCCTTCGGATTCAGGAGTTGGGAATCTCAGCCAGCAAAGCAGAACTGCTTTAATCTCATTAAATCAAAAAAGCCCCAGCCCCAGGCATCCAAAGGGATTTCTTTCCCTTCTGTGTCAGTTCCAGGCAGGATCTCCTCTGCCTGATTCCCCTTCCCCAAAGTTTTTTTGGGGGAGTGACTGGATTAACAAGGCCATAGAAAGTGTTTGTTTTTTGGTCATTTGAAGAGCTTTAACTCTTTCCATCTCCCCTTCTTTGTTCGAATGGCTCTTTGAGCTCATAGGATGCTCCACAGGGAAAATTCCCAGGCTCTGGAATGCTCAGACCCTGGTGGGCCCCAAGTTCACATCGTTCCCATCACCTACAATTCCCTGCTTGCCTCCAAAATTGATCCTGGTTTTCCCTTTTTTCTCTCCTCCCATATCACCACCCCACATCCTCGCCAGCCTCACTCGAGGAAAGATCCCATGGATTGGCTGAAACCAGTGAGGAAAGACTTGTTCCACCTTCTTAGGGATACTTGGTGACCCTGGTGGGCGGAAAAAGAAAATTCCTACGGACGACATCAATCCTTGAGCCTCCCCTGGGCGCTTGGGAAGGCAAAAGGGTGGTTTGGAATGGGGAATGTTTGGAAACTGGGTCAGGAACACCTCTACAAAGAAAAATAAACCTCCTGCAGGGCTCCCCTGGCTCCAGACAGGACACGGGGATGTCCATACGGTGCTGTCCCAATCCCATAAACCCCTCTGGATTGAAGCAGCAGCTGCCTTGCCCCGTGATCTCGCCAGAACATCCCACAGAGATCATCTCAGCTTAAAAAAAAATAAAAATAAATCCTTCTTGCAGGCATTACATCGCCCCAGAATCCCAGACATCCCTCCTGCTCGTCGGCACTGAACTGGAATACCTGGCTCCAAAGTCAGCTCATTCCATATCCAAGGGAGAGGGTCGGGCAGGGAGCCAGCACCTCCTGCTGCTCCCCCGTTACAGGGGATGCTCCCAGCAGCTTTGGACGACCTGGATCTGCTGCCTGGTTGTCCCTGTCCCCCAAAAAAAGGTCCCTCAGGTTTGTAGAGAGCAGTCTGGAGGGCACAGGGCTCGTTAGAACACGATAAAAGCTTGGATACAAACGTCCCTGAGGATTCCAGCGATCCTGACCTGCTCCCTCTCTCTGGCTCAGGTCTGTGTCAGCTTTTTCTTTGTTGTTCCTTTAAGCAGCTTTTTCAACTGATGCTACTGAGGAGAAAAAAAAAAAAAAAAAAACCAGGTTAAAAAAATCCCAGGAAAGGTTTGTTTGGCCTGTGGGGACTGTCCCAAAGCAGGCAGGACTCTGCCGTGGGATGAGGTCCCAGAGCATCCACAGAGAATTCCCTGTTCCCATAAATCCAGCCCTGCCTTGTGTTCCCAATCCCAGGCAGTGCCTGTCCCGAGATCCCTCCTTTCCTGGGATCCCACAGATCTCTACAGCCCCACATGGACAGATTTTGCCATCCTTTGGATCCGGGCAGGAGCCTCCAGTCCCACACACACGAACACACAGCGTTTCCCATCAGGAAAACTCTCCCTAAATCCGCTCCTAACGGGAACCAAGGATCCCACCCCACATCCCACCCTCATCCCTCTCCAAGGGCCTTCCCGTGCTTTTCCACCCCCAAAATTCCTCCTTTCCATTCGTCCTCTTTCCCGTGCAGCCACTAGACGGCAGATGAGGCTCGCGGAAAGGCTCTTCCCAAGCCGGGAAGAGCCCATTCCAGTCGATTGGGATCATTTGTCCCAGCCTTCCCAAGTCGATGGAGCTGACACTTGGCAGTCAAAGGCTCTGATTAAGATGCCACAGTTGAGTTAAAGCGCTCATTAAGATTTGATGAGTAATTGATCAGCGCATCAACAGGGAAAGCAGGGCCTGGAAAGAGGCTGGAAACACCTGGAAAAAAAAAAGCTCCATCCTTAAATAAAACTTAGGCGGGAGTTGGAATCTTAAAGGGATAATGCGGGCTTTGGAGGAGATGGGAGCGCTCCGGAGCCGCCGAGTGCAATAAACTTGATTTAATAGAAACGGTGATTTAAAATTCCAGCTCCCTCGGCATTCCAGGGGCGCATCCAGAGGGAGCTGGGAGCGGGAGAGAGGGGGCTGGGCTGGAGCTGAGCCGGATCCCTTTATAGGGATGGGAAAGTGCTGACGTTGATGGATTCGTTCCCGATTTTCCCCCAGCGTCGCTGGGTGTCTCTCTCCGGTCCAGGGGGGGATGTTTAGGAATGGGATGCTGATATCCAGCCTTTCCCTTTGCCTTTTAAATCACGGAATATTTTGTGGTTGGGGAAAAGGGAAGGAGAAGTGGCTGGAAATTGGGAATCGCTCCCCAGTTCCGTCAAAGCCACACTCGTAGAAACAGGGATTCACTGCCAGGAAAACGCTTCCCTTTAAACTCTGCCGTCACGAGAAGGGAATTTGGGAGATAAAATAAGCCTTTAATAAAAATACACAGTTCCTGCAGGGAAATCTTGATTTTCTTTTTCCACACATCCCCACAGCCTGGATGATAAACATGCACGGGAAAAGCTGGGATAAATCCCGAGCATCACAGGTAAAGGAAAATCTGTCCTAAGTCTTTGTCTCCTCCTCATTTTTAAAGAAGAAAGGTGAGAGAAAATCCGCTCCACATCATGCACTGAAATAATAAAATTATCCCTGCCTTAGAGATAAATCCAGGTTTTCCCTCCCCCCGCCAAAAAAAAACAAAGTTCTGGGGTCTGACATTCCACTGGAACCAGATTTTCCGAAGGATTTTATGATCCACATTCAAAGAATATTTTGATTTCAGGGCTCAATTTTTTGAATCCGTAGGATCCTTCTCCCACCCGCATTTGGGGACTTTATGTGACAATCCTGGGAAGAGCCATCGGATTTGTCCTGCCAAGGAGGGAAATAATGCCAGTGCCAATCGATTCTTGGGAATTGAGGCAGGGTCTGGCTCTTATTTTCCATTCCCTCAGCGGGTTTGGCTCCAGAGGACATCGGGATAAGAGCACAGAGAGAGGGACACGTCCTGAAGGTGCTCCCTCCCTTCAGCTCCAGCTCTTTTTAGGTGCAGAATCCCGGGAGATTTTATTTTCCGATGGAGTTCTGGGCTGGTTTCTGACTTTGTTTCATGTATTCCCATTTACCACAAAGAGGGATAACCAGCAAACCTCTGGAAAACTCCTGGAATTCGGATAATATTAGGGGAAAATAAATCCTGACATCCCTTCTGAAGGAATATAAAAAAGGTTCATTTCTTTCTGCAAGGCAGGAGGACTCCAAACCCTCTGGAATCCTTTTGCTTCCACCCAGGAATTTTGGTGTCCAAGATCCCCAGGACAGCAACTTTAGGATCCAATCGAGATTCATTTCCAACCGGGATGCATTTCTACCCAATTAATCTATTTAATTTAATAATCATTAATCACATTTCCATGGGATTATTTTCCTATCCCTAAATGCACATGGGGAAAAAGATCCTGAAAAAAAAATCCCGCTAAGATAAAAGTGGGAAAACCTTCACAGAAACATGGAATTATTTTTGGAGCTGTTGTCAAAGTGTGTAGCCCATCATTCTGCTGGAAAATGACATTTTTCCTCTGCCTGAAAATCCGGACATCTGGAAAAGGGGTTGGAATTCCAACACCAAAAATGCAGGGAGGAATTTGGGATTTCTCCTATGAACAAAATCAACCTGGAAAATTTTCATATGATCTAATTCAGTCGAATCAAAATATTCCAAGCAATGAAACATGGCAGGAATCTCAACCTCCTAATCCAATAAATTATCAAATCCAAAGTTTAACTCTAAACACAGGGAAAAAACCAGGCAGAGCAGCAGCAGGAAATTTTCCCCTGGAATTACAAAATATTTTACTATGACACACTTGAAACAACTCATTCCTGTATTTTTGATCCCAAAAACAACCCCCCCCCAAAAGAAAATCCTACAATCAGCCCTATCCCCGATTTTTTTTGGTTTTTTGGGAGATGTTTTCCCATAGAAAATTCCACTCTCCAAAAAATGCTGACCAGCTTTTTGTGGGATTATCCCAAAGGCACAGCTTCAAATAACACAGAGCTGGGGCTGAGATGCATCATTCCAACTGCAAGATATTCCCAGATTTTGCTCTGGGGAGGGGGAAAAGCACCTGAGAGGGATTTAGGGCATGGAGAGATGAGAGCCAGGCAAAAATTTGGGATCCGACTGAGGAACAGCAGCAGGAAAAGCTGTTTAAAGTAAAGAAACAACTCCCAAATCTAAAAATAAGGAGGAAAATGAATCCATAGGAAGAGGAGGGTGAGGGATTGAGCTGGGACAGATCTCCAGGGATATTCCAGATGAGCCAAAACCATGGATGAGCCAAAATCAAGGATCCCTGCCTGTGCTACCAGCTCCCAGCTGCAGAGATTCCTGGGATGTTCCCAATCCAGCCTCAGTTTCCCTGTTGCTCTTTATTTTCTGGATGCAAATGCCAGGATTGTATCCAAATTCAGGGTTGGAAAAGCAAGGGCAGGGGAGGAAACTGTGGTGGGAAAAGGGAGTTTTTGGCTCTGTGAAGGGAGGTAAGAAGACAAAAAGAAATAGAAAAATGGGAATTGTGTATGGATCTGGCAGTTCTGGTATGGGATCACCCAATCCACCGGGAAAAAAAAAGGGGGATATTGGGGTAAAAGTTGCAGGAAAGCCCTGCAATCCCAAAATTTCCCATCCCATCCTGATGTCTGTTTTTCCTGCTGGCTGGGAAGGTAACAACAAAGAGAGGCAGGAGGTCAGGGAACGACAAGGAAAATCCCAGCATTCCAGAAGCTGAGTTTGAAGCCGAAAAGCTGAAGGAAGGTAGATTTTGATGGGATATTGGGAAAAGTTGTTCCCTGTGAGGATGGGGAGGCCCTGGAATGGAATTCCCAGAGAAACTGTGACTGCCCCATCCCTGGAAGTGTCCAAGGCCAAGTTGGATCAACCTGGGATAGTGGGAGTTATCCCTGCTCCCAACAGGAATGAGATGATCTTTAAGCCTCTTCCAACCCAAATCATTCCATGATTTTATGATTTCTCCAGGGAAAAAAAAACTTAAACAACCTGACTTTATCATGGATTTTTTTTT
>VZTZ01037383.1:26731-40031 GCA_013400955.1 Drymodes brunneopygia | reverse complement strand
GAAAGAAAGAAAAAAAAAGAAAAAGAAAAAGAAAAATGATAGGTATGTGAGAGATGTGAGAGGTGTGTATGTGTGTGACAGAGAGAGAGAGAGGGCAGGAATAACAATAGAGTGCCTCTAAAAAGTCTGTACCTTACATTAATTCTTGGTTCAGCTTTGGGATGGACATAAACAGGACAAATAAAAATGGTAGGAACAGAGACCGGGAGAGCTGCAGTGAAACAGTGGAGTTTCCGTTGAGGAAAAGGCCCTTTGTTCATCCCTGCTCTGCCTTGGCACTGATCCTATGGGCTGCTTGGGAGCCACCACTTCCTGCAGAGCAATCACAATGGTGGCTGTGCAGCTGAAGAGCTGGATCTGCAGAGCAGTTTTGAGGGAGCTCTAACACTGAAGCTGTAGACTTCCCTGCATTCTCCTTGGGCAGTTTCCTCCCACTATCCCCAGGTGGAAAGGAACAGCTTTCTTCCAGCTGACCCCTCACTCAGCTCCATCACAGTGGTGTTTCATGCAGTGCAGATCTGGTGTGTGACATGAGGCTGGATTGTCAACATCATGCCAGTCAAGGGCTACAAAGGCATCTATCCACCATGGTAGCAGGGAATGATATTCAGCTGAACTGAACTCACACACACTGTGTGACTCAGAAAGTCATTTGGCAGGCAGAATATCAAACCTGCTGAGAAACGGGATTAAAAATTCTAGTGCTTAATTCTCAGTTCTCTTAGGAATTTTTGAAGGAGACTCGGAGTGTCCCAGAGGACTGTGTGGATATGCCACACTGTTAAATATGTCAAGAGCTGGTCTGAGGCTGTTATGATTTGGTTCATGGTGGTAGAAGGGAAATTTCACAGAAAGTGAAATTTCAAGAGTTGTAGGTTTTTGAAATTATACTTTATGTGATGGTTCCTTCATTGAGCTTAATTTTCTGCTTTTTTTTTTCTTGTTTTCTTAAATAAGATAATTCTGAGTTTTAAGTAACCTTTAACTATGAATAAACCCAAATTTGAGGGATTTTGGAAGAAAGACAAAATGTTTTACCCAGAAATGTACCAGTCCCATACTTTAACTCAGGTCAGGTGGGGACTGCCCAAAGACTGGAACCACTTGAGTGTCAAGCCAGAATCAGGTGGCTTCTGCCAAGATGAACCACATCAAACTCAAATCTAAGTGTGCATACTTGGTGCAGATAAAAAAAAAAGCAAAACGTCCCCATTCTCCTCAGGAGCATGGCAGTGTCACTGCACCAGAGAGCAGTGGGGCACTGCCAAGAAATATGTAACACTCAGAAGGTGTTGATTTGCCCTTTGGTTTGCTGCTCGATGCTCCAGCCAAATTCTACAACTCTCAGACAAGAGGCTGTAGCCAGCTGAGGATCGATCTCTTCTCCCAGGAAACAAGGGGTAGGAGGAGAAGAAACGTGCTTAAGCTGCAGCAGGTGAGGTTTAGGTTCACCTAGAGGGCAGTCAGGGGTGGTCAGTACTGGAAAATCCACCCACATCCATGTGTGGAAAATCCACACAAACATCACCATGTTCATTTCAGTGATGGCTTTAGGGTGTCTACAGCCTGGATCCAGAGCACCCTGGGGGTTTCCCAGGGCTGGCTTTGCACTCAGGGTGAGGATGCCCAGGAGCCGCTGAGGCGGCAGTGGGGACCAAGGCTGGGGTCTGTGGGCTGTGAGGTGTGTGTCCCTGGGGCTGTGACACGCAAGGGTGGGTCACAGTGGGAGCTGTGAGCAGGGCATGGCCAGCTTGAGAGATGTGGTTCTGCTGTCTGTGACATCATAGAGGACAGGCCACGCTGGCACCTCTGCCCAGGGGCATCAGTGGGCAGTTGGATTGTGGCAGCCAGTGAGTGCACACACAGAGGGAATGCTGGGCTGGATGGGGGCTGGGAAAGATGTTCTGGGAGTTTAAACCCAGAGGGAGAGCTGGGACCCTCAGGGGAGGGCACTGTCCCCACGGCTGGGGAAAGAGGGCCTTGGGGTTCTGAGTGTGGCAGGTGCCCAAAGAGGCTCTGGGGACATTCCAGGTATCCTCAGCCTCCTGCTCCCTCCCAGCCAAGGTGCTGAGCCCCCTTTCTCCCACCAGGCCATGTCTCCAACTCTTGCTTTCATCCTGGCCCTGTTAGCCACACCCTGTGGGCTGAAGGTGGATCTTCAAATTGACAAGGATGATGTCAAGCGGATGCGGGAGCGCGAGGAATTTTTGCATCAGGAGATGACTCGGCTCCTGCAGGAGATTAATGAGAACAATTCCATGATGGAAAGCCTGTTCCTTTCTGCATGGGATCTGCGATGGCTGCCTTGGGTCACTGAGGCTGTTCTGCTCACTGTGGCCTTCTGGCTGGTCAGGAGATGGAAGTATGGCTCTGCCAACCACAGGGAGCAGGAGAGATTCAGCAGTGAGGAGCAGGTTCACAGGGTGAAGTTCAACGGTGAGAAGAAGATCAGCAGTGAGGAGAAGACCAGCAGCAAGAAGATCAGCAGTGAGGAGGTCAACGGCAAGGAGATAGTCACCAGCAAGGAGATATGCAGTCAGGAGATGATTGGCAGTGAGGAGAAGATCAGCAGCCAGGAAAAGGTCAGTGAGCACAAGGAGCAGGTCAAGGGTGCAGACAGTGGTGGCAGCCCTTTGGCTCTGCCCACCCCATCACCAATGGGCACATCCAGGATAAGGCTGGAGCAGGCTGTCAGCAACCTAATCTAGTTGAGAATGTCCCTGCCTATTGCTGCAGGGTCATACTGGAAGGCCTATAGAGGTCACTCCCAAGTCCAACTGTTGTGTGTTTCTCTGATTCTACAGCAGGGCCCGCACAGCGTGAAGGCTCTGAAGGAGCTGGTGGACGAGCTGCTCGCTGTCTGCCGAGTGCTGTCCAGGAGGAACTTCATGCCAGCATTGTACCCAGCCACTGGGACATACACCAGCTCTGAAGCCCGCAGCATCCAGAACAGAACCGTCTACCGCCTGCTGGTCATCCTGCGGCCACCCCCCGGCCACTTCTTCTGCCCGGACAGCATGGAGCAGCCACCAGCCGGCCGCATCCGTGTGGCGCTGGAGTGCCTGTGCTCTGGGGAGCAGCTGCTGGGGCAGAAGTGCTTTCTCCACGCCGCTGGTGGCCAGCTGCCCAGGGATCAGGACTGCTACCTGCTGGACACCCTCTGCACGGGCTCGTGCTTGAACGTGGAGAAAGTGGCCCACTGGGTGCAAATGTTGGTGGCATCAGCCTGGTTGCTTCTGCCCCACTCGCGCCACTGCCAGCTCACGGTGCTGCCCTCCAAAAAACCCTGCATCTTCCTGCTGAGCAGCACCTCTGGCCTGCAGAGCAGAATTGAGATGGTTTTTGCAGTGCAGCAAGGCAGCTCAGGTTTCTACCTGAGCCTGGAGTAGGCAGCAGCAAGCTCTGCCAGCAGCACCGTGTGGGACAGAGAGCTGCCGCCTCTCAGGAACGCTGCCAAAATGCCATTGCTGCTGAGGTGACAGGATTGTTCATTGTGATGAAAACACAGACAAGTCACAAACATTAGTAAACTGGCCAAACAAGTTTGATGGCAATTAAAATTTCATCAGTTCTCCCACAGCTCTGTCTCATCTGAAGTCAGGTTCATGTGAGAGATGAAATAACATTTTATAGATCAAGTAATAAAGTAGCAACTTGGAAATGGGGTTGGGAGAGGAAGAAGAGTAGCACAGCAAAGCCTTCAGCCCCATGCTAGGTAACCCCAGGGACGAGGATGGGGGATGACCACTGGACAGACAGGTCCCAGCAAGTGCTTCTACTGAGGAACACTGTGGGACAGTTCAGAAGATAATGCCTGACATTGAAGGGAGAGGTTAAAACCTTCCAGATGCTGCACTCTTGTTGCTTCCTCCGGATTTTCAGAGTGTCTCCTCCAGTTAATTTCATGTTTGACCTAGGGAGTGAGGCTGCTTGTAAAACTTTGGCAAAGCGCTGCAGCCTGTGAATTAGGAAGTGATGGATTGTGACACCCCCTCAGCTGCCCCTCATGGGAATGTCCAGTGGATATGGTGGATATGTGGATATGGCCTTCACAGGCTTGGGGGTTCCACAGCTGGGCTGGTTTGTGTAAGGGAGGATGGGTGTTCTCTGCCTCTGGCCAGGGGTTAGACAGCACACCCAAAGCTCTCCTGCTATGCACTTCTTTGAGAGAGTGAGTCTGTGCAAACCTGGCCTCTATGGGCTATGGCCTTGCCCACCCTAGACCCAGCCAGGGATGATTTTCTGCTGGCTTTGGCATTCTTCAGGATGCATCCTTTTCCCTCAGCCTTGTTTACTTCTCCCTGGACCTGAGATGATTGAGCAGTAGTGTCCCACTCTACCTTACCTAGGTGGCTTAACTCACTCTCCAAAGTTCCAGTCAGGCCTCCTCAGGGAGCGCTGGGCTTTGGTGGTTGTTGCTTCTTTATAGTTTTTCCATAATGGGCAAAGCTCCTTCCTAACAAATGTGGTGGGAGCAAGCAGAGAGGGGGAGGTTGCTGCCTTCCAGGAAGACCGGGCTGACTTTCATAGGTTTGTCAGTAGAACAATGAGCTTGTTGAGCCTTTTAAGTGGTTCTTGGGTCAGAAAGANTTGTGACACCCCCTCAGCTGCCCCTCATGGGAATGTCCAGTGGATATGGTGGATATGTGGATATGGCCTTCACAGGCTTGGGGGTTCCACAGCTGGGCTGGTTTGTGTAAGGGAGGATGGGTGTTCTCTGCCTCTGGCCAGGGGTTAGACAGCACACCCAAAGCTCTCCTGCTATGCACTTCTTTGAGAGAGTGAGTCTGTGCAAACCTGGCCTCTATGGGCTATGGCCTTGCCCACCCTAGACCCAGCCAGGGATGATTTTCTGCTGGCTTTGGCATTCTTCAGGATGCATCCTTTTCCCTCAGCCTTGTTTACTTCTCCCTGGACCTGAGATGATTGAGCAGTAGTGTCCCACTCTACCTTACCTAGGTGGCTTAACTCACTCTCCAAAGTTCCAGTCAGGCCTCCTCAGGGAGCGCTGGGCTTTGGTGGTTGTTGCTTCTTTATAGTTTTTCCATAATGGGCAAAGCTCCTTCCTAACAAATGTGGTGGGAGCAAGCAGAGAGGGGGAGGTTGCTGCCTTCCAGGAAGACCGGGCTGACTTTCATAGGTTTGTCAGTAGAACAATGAGCTTGTTGAGCCTTTTAAGTGGTTCTTGGGTCAGAAAGAACAGCTCTCTTCTGCCAATGGAGCTTCTCAAAGACATTTGGATCAGTTGTAATCCTCCCTAAAACTATGCTGTTCCCATAATTTTATGGGTCTTATTCTCTGTTGTAAAATCCAGAATTTAAAATAAAATCAATCTTGTTTTATATTTTGTCTTTTGTCTTTAAGTTCCTTGGAGTGGAAAAAAAGATTGCTCAGACTGTATTATTTTCTACCAGTAAAGTGAGAAGTAGTTTTTATTTCATGTTTCCCCCTGCCATATATTTTCAAATGCATGATGAAGGATCTCTGGTGCCCAGATGCTCTGCTCCTGTGTGTCACATTACCTTTGAGAAGGGACAGTGAGAGAAGCCAGAGCCCTCCCTGGTGCAGCTACTGGGGACAGAGAAAACATAGGAGAAGGTTCATAGTCTGAGATAAGGAGTGGGAGAGGTCACTCAGTGAAAACCATCACAGGAAAAACAGACTGGATTTGGGGATATGAATGGAATAACAAACAAAACCTTTATTTGTTACATTTAAATGCTATATGTATATGCTATATATATATATGTAGTGTTTGCTTTAAATATATATATTTGTTTATCACAGAGGCATTAATACCATTTCTAATTGAACCCGCACTGGCCAGCAGCAGGTCCATCTTGGAGCTGCCAGGGATTCGCTCTGCTGAGCACGGAGGAAGCCTCCAACACCTTGTCACAGAAGACATCCCAATAGCTCCCCCTGCTAACAAAACCAGGTCGTGCAAACCCAGCACAGGTATTAGAGAAAGAAAAGAAAAAAACCCTGTAGTGCTCCCCAGCACCCCACTGGAATACACACATCACTGCCAGAACTCAGGAATATGCACTAAACCCCACATTCTCTTCAAAGGCTCCAGCAGATTTTGGGATAAGTTTTTAGCAGAGAGACTGAAATCTGATTAAGTATGTTATTCTGAAATTTTCATCGCTATTCTGGAAATAATTTAAACAGCTTTACATCTGATTTATTCCTCTTAAAGAATCCCTTTGGTGGCACCAGATAATCCTTCAAAGGTAAAATTTTCAAATCTGCAGGTTATTTTCTACAGCATATGTAGTAAATACATTTGATGGGAAAAGGGTCCATCAAGTTAATGCAGCTTCATTTCCATCCCAAACCTCTAATCCAAAAGGTGCTGCAGTTTTGTAACTGTTTCCATTAGGATCAAGATACTGGGATTTCAAGTAACTTTCTTTATGGATGATTTTGACCTGCTGGTTTTTCCGATTTGAGGTAATAACAGTTCCAAAAATTGCCCTCTCCTTTTCCTCAGTAATAAAAAAGTTACTGCTCCATCACTGGAATTTTAAATGACCATTGCTTAATATTTAGAGGGGTTCATACCAGTGTCATTGCATTATTCTTTGCCTTCAAAGTGCCTGAAAATTTGCACATCACCATGTAATGAGAATATTTGTTCTTTTTATTTCTATTCTTTACATCTGCTTCAAGGCGTCACCTTTTACAAGAGGTGAACAGTCTAACTTCTCATGTCAGTGTTGTCTTTTCATTTTCAATTCCTCTAATTCTACCAGCTTTAAATGACAAAGGAGACTCTTTAGCCCTACCCTATCTGAGGTTTTGTCCCTTTTGTACAGAAATGCTCAAGAAAGAGATGAGAGAAATAATGAATCAGGAGGAGTTCTGTGTCTGCGGAAGGGGTTTGCTCTGACCAGGGTTTGATCAGCAGGAAAGACACAGGAGGAGTTCACACAACCTTTTCACCTGATGAACATAGGCCAGATTTGCACGTGTATTTCACCTGAATTTACACTAAAATGTGCAGGAGGCTGTGCATGATTAGACTATTTCTGTTTTCAGCTGTTGGAGAGCAGGGGAATGAGTTGTGGTGTCAGGTGTTCCAGATGCAGTTTACTAATGAAACAATAATTCTTTAGGCCTTTATGCCTAACACTCATTTTAAAAGCAGCATTAATTAAAAGTATTTCACTGGTGGGTGTTTATAAAGAGACAAGCTCCTTAGTTTAAAAGGTGGTAATTTTCCATTTTTCTGCAGTATTGTCTATAATAAATGAGATTTTGGAGAGCTGAAGACTGCACTGGGCTTCAGCCAGCACAACCTGCTGTTTGCAACAGCAGCCTACAGGGAGTCCTCAGGGAAATCCCAGTTTCCTAAGCGAAATCTTTTCAACAATTTCCTCAGGTATTGCTGAAAGACAAGGAATAAAGAACTAGGACATTCTTGAATATTTAAATTAAGGTAATTACGGGTCTTAGTAATATACCTTTACAACCATGTGGAGAAGATGTGGGGGTGTTAAGGTGCATTTAGCATGTGGATGTGACTTCACAGTCACTTTAGCTGCACAGAGTAAATGGGAAGTCACCCTGTAAAAAGCTCTTTTATTTCTGAAACTGGTGGAAAGGACTGAGGGGAACTTTATGGTTTTTTGTGGGGTTCAGTGCAAGAAGAAGTTAAAGTCTTCTGGTATTTCAACTGAAAATACATAAAGCCAAAACAATAAATGAAATAATTTCTAATTCAACCAATATTTGTGTCACAATATAAATTTCATTTAGAAAGCATTGAATCTTATTCCAAACAGAAATAGCAAGACCAAACCACAAATGTCAGGAGTGGTGTGGTATTTTAATTTTTTCAGTTGTTTGGGTTATTTTGTTGTTTTCCCTCCAGATCTTCTTTGGCCGTAAGGATGGGGAGGGGAAAGCAATGGATTTGAGAAAACTTTTTTTTCAGTCCACCTGGGACTTAAATTAGTAATCTTGGTAATACTATGCCACTTATTTCTGTGGTACAATCTACAATGTAAAATTCTTTTCTTCTCTTGAGGAAAAGCACACTCACTGTTAGGTGCTTGTTTCTAAAGTGATATCACGTTAAAGGCTAATATTTATCTTCTGCTAATAATCTGGATGTCAGCAAAAATCTAAATTTTATGACACTCAGAGCTTTCAAATCTGTTGCTTTAGAGCTTAAACATTCATGCAAGTCTCTCAAATTTTGAGCACACACACTAATACTAAATTAATAAAAATATACCATCAAATATTCAAAAATACCTGTAAAACTAATTGACAGGAAATCTTCCCCAAGATCATAGGGTGGTTTTATGTGTAAACTGTCTGCTTGAAAAATATTTTTTTAAAAATGCCCAGAAAATTTTTCAGGGCAACCACATGGTTCCATATCACTGCAAGTAAATACCATTTCTATATGTTAAAAGATGTATTGTTTGGTTTATTTTTGGAGTTTCACAAGCAAGACACTGCTTGATGGTGGATTTGACAGGTAATTGTAGACAAAAAAAAAATGGGGAGACATCATATTTAATCCCATATTTGAGAAATCCCTATTGCCAAGCCCTTCTGAGTACTGAATTCACTGAATACCATATGCATTCATCAAAAAAGACAGCAAAATGTCTTGCCCCTAGTAGAATAAAATTGTAAAATAATTAGACTATGATAAATATGTTTACACATCCAGTGAGAAAGGAGTGTACTTTCAAAACTCCCAAAATAACAGGTAATTTGTTTAGGGTTTTTTTTAACAAAAATTGTTTCAAATGACGGGGGCTACAAAAATCCAGGGATTTGCATTTGAAGAGAAATAGTAGAACACTGCTCTTCAAAATTCTGTGATCCATAGGTATGTGGAGAAACCCATATCTGATCCCAATGCAATCAGATTTTTCATGGCATGCATTTTTACAGACAGCCCTGATTTCCATTTTGCTGTGAGTCAGCCCTGCAGGGAATCAGAAGTTCATGTGTAGATTCATCTGGATTCATGTGAGAAAACAACTTCTGAGCAATATAACAAATTTCAGTAGAAATTAGGGCTTATCATCCCTCATTTATACACTCAAAATGTTGATTGTGCTCTGTAATGTAAAGCTGGTTTTGGTTTTGGTTTGGTTTGCTCTCCCTTTATCTGTGCAGAAGGAAGTATTTTCAAATGTCCTATGGTTGAACATGTTACTTCAGACAACACTTTTTGGAGTCAACTGCCACTAATTCCACCAGGATTTGCAAACTTCTTGTTGAAATGTACTTTTGATTTGTCCAGTTTTGTGTGTCAGGGCAAAAGCAAACGTTTAAAATTTATGAGGGCTGCTATTTTAAGCTCACACCAAGATTTAAATCAATTTTGACCTAGACCTAGAGAACTGATAGCTGTCCAGAATAAAAGCATTACTGAAAACCATTTTCTTTTTGTTATTAACCCTGTATCTGAATTTGTTGGTAGCTCAGGCATGTGCAGCCCCACAGAAAATGCCACCTTGAGCTGGATATTTCAGTCTCAAGTACTTACTGCAGGCACATTATGGAATAAACCACCAAAACCAGAGTGAAATAGCAACCCCTTCACAGAAAGCACTCTGTCCTCAGACCTCATGCATCTGGTCATGCACAACCTTTTTCTTTCCTTTAAAAAAAAAAATTAATGAATTTGGGTTAGTTGGATACAGTCTGTATGAGATTTAAAATTGCAAACCTTATCTGGCTCGCCTGATCCATTGTTTAGCAAAATACTCTTCCAAAATGCTTGAGAGAGGCGGGAGGGTCAAGCTCCAAGCCAATTGCAGTTAGTCGAATCTTCTAAAATTTCAATC
This sequence comes from Drymodes brunneopygia, assembly GCA_013400955.1. NCBI lineage: Eukaryota > Metazoa > Chordata > Aves > Passeriformes > Petroicidae > Drymodes > Drymodes brunneopygia. The sequence goes on along the minus strand of VZTZ01037383.1, from coordinate 30,210 downwards.
CTGAACAACTGGGAGGGCAATTCTCATGAGAAGTTGTGTGTAAGCCTTCCCAGCTCAATTTCTACAGCTCCTAAATCTGGCAATTTCAGATTTTATAGTTGTATCAGCTGCTGGGAATCCCAAAGTTCCCTCTGGATCAGAAAAGCACTTTGAGAAAGCAACACTTTTGGCTGGACACTTCCATTTTCATAACTGTTGGCTTGAGTATGTATTTGTAATATTAAAAATGCACATTTTGTTCTGCTTCTGCTGATCTCCACGTGCAAAGTAATTTGTGAGCTTCATTCACAAGTTTGGTGTCTCAGATTAACAACATTTCCTGAAGAGAGCTTAGCCCTGATTTCCTCCAAGCTCACATTTCCTTTAGAGATACTCAAAAAAATCCCAGAAAAACATCATGTCCCTTTGCCCTTTGGTCTTCAGAGAAATTAAAATTTTGGAAAAACACTTTTCAGCTTTAATTGGCAGTCTGACTCAGGAAAAAATAAAGACTAACGTTTAGTGTACTGCATCTCCTCATCCACCGTGACATGCTTGCAAAATATGATTTCACCATTTCTGGGACATTCTGGGAAGTGTCCACACTTCCGGAGTCCAATCCCATGAATTCATAGAGGTCTGTGTGGGTTTTGCTGTTCATTTTGTCACTCTTCAAGCTGTAGTCTGTGACTATGAGAGAACACCTGATTTTCCAGCATCTTGGGACCCAAAATTGTGCAGCCCAGTCTCATTTCCATCAGTGACAGTAATGATGGCATTGGAAAAATGAGCATATTAGCTGAGATTTCTAGAAATTGCCAAAAGGAATTACCCTGTGGTAAGATTTTTTTTATTTTAGGGTTTTGTTGGTTGGAATTTGGCATAGAAACACAGGAACCCACGAGCAGTTTTGAGCACTTTGACCATCGAGCCTCCCAGTTTACAGACAGGTTTCCAACTAGAGGTCAGTAAGTGTCCATCTGAATATTTGCCTCTGAAAATCTGACCCTTAGCCTTTCTAGGTGTGGAAGTGACCTTATTTTTCAGAAGTGCAGCTCACCTTAAAGAGAGAAAAATGCAGCACCTGGTAGAATGTCTTGTATTTAGATATCCAGGATCAGTAAGTTATTACTGGTAAGTCAGATAAGAAAATCTTGAATAAAATAAATTATTACAATGTCCCATCCTTGTGAAATGAAAATACAATTCTTTATCCTAGGTAGTGAGGGTTTGAAATATTTATTTCGAAATATGCCTATTGAAAAATACTACAGACAGGTAATTTTTGTACCAAAGAAATTTTCCCTAGGAGAGGGGAAGGAAGAAGGAAACTTTTCAAAGGCTCCTGTGTCAATACAACTTGCTCCAAGCATCACAAAATGATTCATCTCTTCTGGCAGAGAATTTCTCTTGGGGGCATTTAGACACCTCCTTTTAAAGATATCAAAAAAAGTCATTACTGAAACTGTACTACCCTAAATTTCAGTGTAATGGCTGTCTAAGGAATTTTCATGATTCTTCTGGCCATGTCCTTTTTTCCTTCTTATTCTTCTGTAAAAAGGAAGAATTTCTCAAATTGTAATTGGATTATTTGTAGTTTAGAGATGATCACAGATGAAAAAAAAAATGCACATATGGCAAAACAGAATGAAGGATTTAATTAAACTAACCATTGCATCCTAGCTGAGAAATCTTGATCCTGAAGAAAATCCTGAGGAAAAATCCTGAGAAATCTTTACTTATGAAGTTGAAAGCTTGGAAAATACTGGAAAAAGCTAGTGCTTGAATGATTCATTTAAATTTTGCCTTTAAAGTAAACAGGCAAGATAAAACCATAACAAAGCGCATTCTAAACCACTCATATCTCTATTTGCCATTTTTTTTTCTTTATCTGCATTTTGCTTAGAAAAACACAGATATGAGGGTTCCTAAGTATAGATAAAAAGATGGGAGATACTGAAAGTTTAAATGGCCAGGAGGATTAAAAGCCTGAAATTTTATTAGCCATCAGAAGATATTCTAACAATAAAACATGGATTTAAGAAATGAAGGTTTTGGGTTTTTTTTAAGTACTAACCTTGACATTTCTTGGCAATTGGAAAAGCCTAATTTTAAAGAAATGTCAAAGAGTGTTTTCCCTCATTCTTAAATAACTCACAGTGAAGAAATATGCTCTCTAAGTGATCTTTATTTCTTTTTTCTTAAAGAAGTTTTTCTATTTGTAGATTTTTCCTCTCAGTACCCTAGGGGATATTACTGCAACTTATAAATTATTTTTGAATGTTCTTTTTTTTTCTGTTACGAAGAATTTTTAATTTCTGAAATTCTGCTTGGTGGTGACTAATGGAATTTAGCTTCAAAAGCCTCACACTTCAGATATTTCAAGTTGACCCAACATGTTCAATTTTTTTTTAAAAAGAAAATTAAAATCAAAATCCTATTGAGTTTTGTGGGGTTTTGAGATATGTTTTGGTTTGTGCTGTTTTGTTGTTTTTTCTTCTAGTTCTTCACATCCAGGAAATAAAACAAGAGCTGAAAAATTATTCTAATTAATATCTGTATGCAAGGAATGAATCTTACTTGTTAAAAAATGTAAGAGGTACTTTTATCCATTTTTCTTTTTAAAAAGACTGAAGATGTGGCTTAAACAAAGTTGTGCTGCAGGTTTTGGGGTAGTTTTTCATCTTTTCATTTATGTTTTGTTTTCATTCTAAAAGCTTACACAGTCAAGAGCGGTCTGGCCTGATATTTTATTCACAATGTGAGATATCTGGCAAAGACCAGAGACAGCCCTGGAACATTTAATACAAGAAGAGAGGGTGCTCAGATACAATAATAGTAGAAACTGGTATATAACTTAATCGGAGTCAATGTTAGCAGCACAATTAAGTGCAAAAATGTTGGTTCTCAGTGGTCCTTGGGAAAAAAGTACAGTCACCATATATAGTGGGGAGATAATCTGAATTTTGGAAACTGAAACAAGAGTTGTGCAGTTGAAACTGCAGGAGGAGCATTGGTTAAGGAGTATTTCTCATGGGAATGATGCAAAAGTATTTGTATTATACAGCACATGCAGATGAGAGCAGAGACTTGAATATTTGCCTCCTGTATATTTGTAAAAGTAGATAGAACTGGTGTCCTTCCAGGCACAATTCGTATTTAATTGTATTCGGTGTGGAATAGCTCAACTCAATGCCAAAGAGAAAAAAAAGTGTTGTAATACATAAAATGATTTACTGTATAAAGCAAACCATTTTCTGGTCAATAAATTCACTTTACTGCACAGATAACTTGTACTAAATTCACTTTTAAATGGTGAACATCTTTTAACTGCCAAATAAAATGCACCTGCCTTTACTTGCTATTTGTATATCTTCATACATAGCATGGGATCATTAAATGTGCTTGAAGAACAGCCAGTATCTATATCATATGTGGAGCAAGAGCCAAGAACAACCTGCTCTGTCTGAAAATAACAGCCTGCTGAGCCGAGGGGATTT
>VZTZ01037383.1:3982-26712 GCA_013400955.1 Drymodes brunneopygia | reverse complement strand
TTTTTTTTTTTTGGGAAGCTGTATTTCTTTGGAAGCTGAATGAATAACAAATCAGGACTCAAACTTTTGGTTTATAAGACCTGACAGTGACTGGCACCTAAGCACAGAATGAAGTGCTGCAGAAACCTCATGGTCCATCACGTGTGAAAGAGCAGAAGTGGATTTGGGTACTTGCGGCACGAGCCAAAGAGCAGCAGTAGACAGGGTCTGACACACCAGAGGCAAGGAAATTTCCCTGGTGGAGGAAATGTGACTGAATCCTGTGGTATGTCTGCATATGAGCCTTTCCATAGCAGTGTATTCAACAGGGCCAGCCTCCTAAGGATCTGTTCCTTAATTCTGACCTTTATGTTTTTCTATTTACAGTAGGTTATCCTAACATCCAGGTCACAGCTGTTAAGAGCGGCATCAGTGAGACCTTGTGACATGTCTAGACCTATTTCAATACCCTTAGTGAAGAGCAATGAGGAAAATCCTCAAAATAAAAACTGATCATAATAATTCTGACCACTCACTGGGCTTTTTAGATTGTCTTTTTCCTGAAGGATTTTTTTTCCTGGTTTGTGAGACCTACGTTAAGCAGGAAAAAAACCCCCACCTATAGTTCTGCTAGAAAAAAAAACAACAAAAACAAAAACCGAGGTGTAAAAAAGTTGTTTTCATTTCCAGAAGCATTACAAAGCCTTTCAGAGCTGAGTACTCTGCAAATCTACTTCAAAGTCTGGGGCATCAGTACACACCATGGGGAAATAATTTTTCTTGTAGCTGCTCCCTCAACCTCTGTCTAGTAGTCAGCCAGAGGATGTGCAGGTGACAACACCTCTGCTGAAAGACACAGGTGATGCTACTTCCTCTCCACCTCATCCTTCTTGGGTGTTTGGGAGTTCCTGCTTCCATGTAGGAATGCAGGAATGAGCAGCATCATGCAACCAGTTCAGCAGATTTTGAATGTCACGTGCCAGAGGTTAAAGCGTCAAGGCCAAATTATAGGAAAAACAGCACAGCTGCAGAGCTGAACTGAAACTGTGTGTCACAGGAAGGGTTGTGCTGTGAAAGACTGTTTGGTCAATTGGTTTTTCTTCAAATTTGAGGGAAAAGAAAGGGCAAGACATAAGTCACTTAGGGTAAAGGCAATATATAAGAGTTGCAGAAGTAAGTACGGACTAATAGGTCATAAAAACCTGTTTCTATCCACCACAGGCTCAGAGTGCAGCCTGGGTTTAACCATGATGAACCTACCACCTCCTCTGAAAGGCCTGGGTTTGTGTCAGCAAGTGTTCTAAGTTACAAAATAGTAGTTGCTTTGGCTGGTGTGAGAGTTTTCTCTATTTTTATCTCATTGATGCTATCAATGTATTACTGCTAAGCCACACTGAAGAGTAAATCAGGCTGCTGAGGTGAGCACAAATTCATTTGTGACTGTGTGCGCACAGCGGGATTAAGCAACAGGGCATGAAGGGAATTTGATAACCCTGACATTTTTTACTGTTTTTTGGTCCATGTAATTTTGCTCAGTCTAGACAAGTCTGCTGTTATTAGACTGACCATTCGTCTTATTTTTGTCTGCAGTGAGGAGTTGCCTGGTGGTTGTTCTCTCCTGAGCACAGCAGGCTCAATTACAGGTTGAATAGGTATTTATGGGTGCAAAAAAGGTGGCATGGTTTTGCAGCTAAAAGAACTTCTAAAAAAGTCTCTGTGAGGCTGGTCAGACACCTAATTGATCCTTGAGTTGATACAGTAGTTGGTGAATCGGTGCATTTCTACAAAATGAGTATGAGTCCTCAGTAAAGAGATTTATGTAACTGTATTTCGTAAATCCTGGGTCAGATCCATTAGCTGATGTAAACCCCCAGAGTTCAATTTCCATATATCTGCTATGATTTATATTAGCTTGGAGGCAAGTCTTATATTTTCTCAGCCTGACTGGATTATTATTTATTAAAAGTGAATTTGTTGTTTACAATACCCTAGAGATGCAAAACAGCCAGGTTTCTGACTTAATTTCACTGAACGTGAACGAAAATCATAGGAAAGCAATAAATTTGTAATATTTTTTTCAGCAGTATTATTACAGAGACAATCTTATGTTAGCTGTCTGTTCAGGAAGTCTAAACCATATTGCAACTAATATTTTACACAGGAAGCATAAGAGAAGATAAATTGAATGAGTTGTCCTTACCTAAACATTCAGGCAGGTTGTGAATCTGAATTGTTGCATCTGTTCTACGCATTCCTACAAGGAGACACCAGCAAGAGGAGATTCTTGGCATCCCCTCAGAGGTACTTGGCAGTGATTAATATGGGCCAATGTGATGCACAAATCATTTTCTCTCTGAGTTTCTATGAAGTAGCCCTAGGAGGAATGGGAGTACTGCTGCTGCATTTCAGCCAGTCTGAACTAGCACAGGTAGCAGGAAAACCAGAAGAAATGTGATCCCCAGCCCATCTTGGGGAAATGATTTCCTTGAAAACAAAACCCAGAAGGAGCTGGACTGTGCACCTGCACAACAGGGCAACAGAGCAAAGAATATGGGATGGGACATTTTCCTTGGATGGTGGTCAGCCTCAAAAAGAATTAGCTCTGTGGGTTATGGGGTACAAATGGGATTCTTTTCTTTTATGGGGCATTAAAACAGGTCTGACCATGAGAATGTCATCTGTCTGTCTTCATTCTCTTAGCTGCAGACAAGTATACAGAGGCAAAATCAGGCAACTGGTTTCAGTATTTCTGCTAAGTATGTGAAACTCATACTCCAGTCAAAGTAATGGGCAGTGAAAAACATGAGATGGAAATCATGTGTACACCTGGGCAAATATTTCATCTACACCAGACCTGGCATGCATAAGTGCGTGTCTCGATCAATATTCACACTTGAGCTCTTACCTAATCTTTCTTTTCTTGTTAGCTTAATTTTTTCCCCCACCTTCCATCATAGTGGTGTTCAAAACTAATACAGGTATAGCCTTAAATCCTGGATGCACTAGGGACTTCCAGAAGGGTTTTAAAATATACCACCTGTGATACGAGGTCTTGTTGAGCCAATAAATCCCGAGGAGAATGGCAGCAGGAGAAGCTGGGCTGAAGTGGCATTGATACACAAGTCTCTGACAGACTTCTTTCCCAGCAGTGTGTGTGACGAACCCACTCCACAGATGGGCTCCCAGCAGGCATCTCTGATTCCCCGGCTGAGACCTTGGGAGCTCTGTTTTTATGTCTTTGTTTAGCCTAAGTGACAGGGGTGTCTCAGCTGAGCCCGCAGAGCGTCAGCCAAGGCGGCAGCTGTCACAGAGAAACAAGCACAGACACATCTCAGATGATCCCCTCAGCAGTGACTTCTGCCTTCTTGGGGCTCCCCTGACACTGCCACTTGTGCATCTACCAGCAGGGAAGGGAAGTTGTGTCTCAGAGCAAGCTGCATCCCTGCTCAGGTCATTCACTGACCAGCCACTTCAAAGGGAGGTGTTTCCCTCTTGCTGGTACCCCCAGTGCCTGCAGAGCTCCTGTTATCAACGAAATTTGCTGACTGAACTCATACTTGATGAGTTCTTAGCCTGCCAAAAGCCACATGAGACCTGGTTCTCATTTCTTTTCAGCATGCCTTCCCTTCCATCTTCACAGAGGGAAGACTGGACCAGAAGTGACAGCTGTCACTCTGTGGCTATTGGTACTAATGGATTTATAGGGTCTGACAGCACTGGGCCAACAATGTAAAAACTGCATTACTGCTAGAGAGGATTTCCTGCCTTTTACTATTTATCAAGAATTAATATTCTTTTATAGAACGTTTTCACTCTCTTTTTCAAATATTGTTCTTTTTTGCCAGGGAATGGCAGCCAGCATTCCTTCAGCAGATCACTGGGAAACAGACAGAGGACTTCTTTTGATTGATTTGCTAAAGTACTAACAGATTTATATCACAAAAAAGTAAAAAAAAGGTGTGAAGTTATACCTGCTGTCCCTTCTACCACGTGATTAATCACTAAAAGAAGATTAATTACTTTTTTTTTTTCGACTTTGGATGAACAAGGTGAAACACACCTGGCTCTTGATGTCACCTGAGTACAAGGAGAGGCTTTTGAAGCTTTGAGGATTTTGACACCAGGGTTGGTGTCCCATCAGCTGCAACAGACCTGTGAAATACCAAGAGGTGACTTTTGCACTTCATGACAACAAACAATGAAAGTGAAGACAACATGGGAAGTCAGAGGGAGTGGGAATGGAGGGAGGACCTTCGATTTCTGTGTGTCTCTGGGGAACATTTAGGACTGTTTTCACATTTATCAGCTGGTTTTCCAGGTCACTTCCTCTCTGTGTTGTCCCTGACCCTTACAATTTATCTCAGCATGAGGCAGCAAAAAGACCCCTTAGAGTTACTTTGCTCCAGGGTTTCTTAGCCTGTATTTTAGGCAAAAATGTCCTTCCTCCCTTCCTCTTTTCCTCTTCCTCTTCCTTANTTCCTCCTCTTCCTCCTCGTCCTCAACAAATTTTGGCTGTTTTGTCAAAATGATTAAGAAAAACAGCCATCTATTCTCTTTTTCTCAACAGTAACAACATTCTCCAGTTACTGTACTCCTGGTCCAAAGCCCATTTTAAAAATTGGAGTCCTGATCCTTTGGCTGTGTCTCCATGTCCTGCCACATCCAAGGCAGATAAAAAGGTTGGTATCAGCAGGAACATCTGATCACCAGACTTTGTGACTAAAATGCCATCAATTAGCATGTCCTCCATTCAAAAGGCAGAGTGGCAGAGAGCAAGGTGATCTGAGATGTAAAAGGTACTGGAACATTCATCTCTTCCTGCAGTGCTGACCTCCAGCCAGGCAAAGTGCTGACAAAGAATAAACCCTAATTGGAGATGATAAGGTGATTTGGGACAACATGGAGTTTAACTGAAGACTTCTGTCATACTGGAGAGAAAAAAAAAGAAGATATTCCTTGTCTGCCCTCTGGAAAAGCCTGGCCTCTCTGAGAGAGGAAACTGGATTCTAATTTCAGTTACTCTGTGGTGAACTAGGGAGCTCAGAATAGATAAAAGCAAGCCCATGAACCTATAGTTTCTAATTTCGTACTTTGTCTGATTTCACTCTCGCACTCTTTTGAGCACTTTTATGCATTAAACTGCTGTGTGTCTCTCTGTGTTTCAATTAAATGTCCTTAATTTATTTCATTTCTTTTATCTTATCTGAAAAGAATTTTAAGGGTCTTGATTTTATTCCTGTTTGGAAAGGGAGAGCAAAGAAAAAAACACCAAAAACCAATTTTCAAATTGTACCATGACAAGGGATAACCCTGCCTCTTTCTCTGTTAACTTTTCTGAAAACTTTTGCTCAGGTTTTTCCCCCTAAAGTTCTAAAAATATGATGTCATAACTTTCTGTTTCATGAAATCACACACAATGGGCAAGGTTGGTAGGGACCGCTGGAGGTCATCTAATCCAACCTCCATGCACAAGCAGAATCTTCCCCTCCTTTGAGAAAAAGAAAATTCTTGATATTCACACTGAGTCTGATTTTATACAGAAAAGCTAGTGAGCATTCATCACAGCAACAGAAAAATATTTCCTGGGTGATTTTTAAATTTATTTCTTATTTTATTGATGAGTAGTGGTAAACAGCACTGAGGTCACTTGCATCTTCACAATAAATCTCACACACTATAGGTCCAGGAGGGATGTTTTTGTCAGAGGGGGTCCAGAGGCAAAAACCAAGTGATTAAAGTCCAAAATAATGCTTAAAATGGGACAACTAAAGAAGCCATTTATTTCAAGAATACTCCTGCCCCACCAGTTTCATTAATCTTGTCTGAAATGACAAAATAATGAAGAAAAGCAGGTGGGGATGGGGGTAGGAGGAGAAAACAAGACAGGGTGGAGAAAGCTGTCTCTTCGGCAGGATTTTGAAAGACTAAAGGAAGAATTATGTTCATAGCCACCCAAAGAGGGAGATTTCTAAAATTAAGAGTTTCTCAAGGAAAACAGACTGAAAGATGTATTTACATGAGGATTTGTGCTTCAGGCTGGTGTAACCTGCTTAAGTGGCTTTACACCAAGGGGGGCCAGGGCTCGGCAGTCCCTGGAGCTGCAGTATGGAGGAATTCAGGCACTTTCTGTGCTGCTTTCACTGGTACCTCCCACACTGGCGATGAGATGTGTCATTTCCAGAGCCAGAGGTGGCTCGAGAAAGGGCAGGGATGCTGGGGATGGACAGACACCCATCAGCTGTTTGCAGCCTGAGCTGCTGTGGGGCCATTCCAGGGCACATCACAGCTTAATACTGAAAAGGCCCTGACACCACGGCAGGACAGGGCTCTCTGGGGTGGGGACATTTTCTGCAGGACAGGGATGTTCTGAGGGGATGCCAGCCTGTGGGGCCCCAGTTTGGCTGCAGTCCCTGCATCCCAGTGACTGTTGTGTGCTTGAGCATAGGAAACCTTTGTTGCTGGTGGTTTGAGGGTTTTTTTGCTGTTGTAGTTACCATAACCCCATTCTTCCTATCTGACAGCCTATTTTGTCTGTTTCCTGAATATGCCTGGTGCAGATTGAGTTGTAACAAGAAACCATTACCCAATTAGCACAGAGCTTGTACATTGCAGAAAGAAGGCCAATAGATTAATTTAAAAAGAAGTCCAAGAGATTCATTTCACACAGCTACAATCTAAATTTCCATTAGTAACAGTTTAAAAAGACTGAGCCTGAGTCCATTCAAAGTAACCAATACTTGGACAACCTGCAATCCTCCTCATCCTGTGCTACAGGTAATAAATTTTTCCTCTGCAGTCAATGCACCCAATTGTCTCTCAAGTGCCTTTTAAATATATTAACAAGCAATAAACTGCTGTCAACACATTACAGGAATTGATTCCCTTCATAAAACACATAAGTACCTCTCAGGAATAATTTGGTCATTTCTTTGTATATGTTCAAGCTTTGCATATTTAGCTGAGCAGAAAACATTTCCTTCTGCATTGTGTAGGAAAACTTTCTTTACAGAAACAGTGAAGTGCTGATTTTTTCAGTTTTCCACCAATATTTAACGCTGAGGGGCAGGGACAAGAAGAGGTATACTTTTTTCCAAAGAGATCGAGAAATATATATTTACTTTATATCTTGCTTAGCAAATACCTACAATACTACCACATTTTTCAATAAAAAACAGTATTTTAAAGTATTTTGATTATACATCAAGGGTTTGTCAGAAATATTTCTGAATTCCTACCTGTCCATTCTCTTTCCTTAAAATATATTGACTGATTGGAACAGAATCCTTGCAGCAGCATGCTGGGAGCAGTAAGAGCTCTTCCCCAAAGATAGTGACATGCTCTGGATCTGAACTCAGTAATAGTTGCTGAAATACAACTCAGGAAACACTCACAATAGTTGGTCATTACTTGAGTTGAAATACTCCACTTCTGCTTTGTGAAAATAACCTTCTTTTAATTCACCTGGCAACTTTCCACATTGGACTCACCTTTTTTGTGATCAGAGCATACACTTCTCATTTGCAGGAGACAGAAGTTCCTTCCTAACATAAGGATCTTCCAACAGCAGCTCTTTACTCCCTTACTTTGCTGTTCAGTCTCTCTTGCTGAGGATCTTGTTGGTCTTCATTGGATGGCACCTGAACCTCTCAGGAAATGTGTTTTACACCACAAGCCATTGCTTCATTAAAATGATGAAGAAATAAATAAACCTGTGACTTGAGGATCAGGAACACACTCTTTTCTACCCAGCTCCAGTGGTTTAATGTTTTGAATATGAGATCAATCAATTTTCCCTTTCCCTGTCTAAATCAATGCATAATATTTATGCAATATATTAAGTGAATTTATTTAGCTCATCATTTGAACCCTGTGGAACCAATGCTTTAGAGAACATTCTCAGTAAAATTAGTGAAAAGCAGCAGTTATAACCCCATCCATCCCACAGCTTCTGACCTAATTCTGCCATAAATATTGGAAAAAAATGTCCAGCCACAGGGCAGGTTTCCTCAGTCTTTTGTTTGCCTTTTCAGACATTCTACAATCGTATTCGGATTCAGCTGAGGGACATAAAAGTCACTATTTCTTCCCAGCACAAACAATTCAATCACTTGGCAACTCAACTAACTTGAAACTTGCTGTTTTCTGTCTGGGTAAGTGATTATTATTTTTATTATTTCCCTCTGTTGTTCACAGTTCCATGTGCCACATGCCTTACTGAGCATAAAACGAGGCAGTTATTTACTGCAAATGGCTTGTGTGGATATTGTGGTGAGAGTTCCTTTTGCAGCAATGTGAAAACATTGCTGATTGCTGGAGCCTCATGCCCAGATTTCCTCCCTCCCCTGGTCTCCTTCTGACATTCACAGACAAAATCTGCAAAGGGTTTCAAGAGGAAGGCTGAACATCAAACAGGGTGGTTTGAGGTGTTTTGTTTCCATCCAGCATTTCTTCTGAAGGACTGATGCTCTGCAGCTGGACTCATGCACCCATGTTGGGAAGGGCTAGAAACGCAGCTGGAGCAGTGACCCAGGATTTATCAGCTGAGAGTTCTTCCAGCAGAATAAATACTCTGAGTTCATAGGTACCTCCACACAATCAGAACATACTTGGAAATCCCTTTGAAACAAGTGCTGTTACATCTCCATCATTCCGTGCATCCCTTCTGCACATAAACTGTGCTTTCCACTGGACAATGAAGCCCAAAATACATTTTCAGCAGGATGAGCCAGCAGAGAGCTGGAAGCAAGAGTAACACAGGAATGTTTGCTATTGAAAGGCTGAACCTGCCCTCAGAATTTTATCCAAAAACTCTCTTTTGCCATTCTCTCAAAGCCTGGGTGCTGCCCTGCACCAAAGGAGCAAAGGAAAAAAAGATTTTGTCACGACAGTGGTTCAAAATAGTCGTGCCTGATAAACAAAAAACCCACCAGCCTTTGTATGAAAAAAAGGACAGACAGTCCAACAAGCTCTCGTGGATCTCACTATTTAAATAATGACAGAAAAAAAGTTACTGAATTGGATTTTTTTTTGCCATCATATTGGATGAGTTATTTTATTAGGAATTATTAGTTAATTATTTATCAGGAAAATAACTCATCCTGAACTTCCTCTTGACTGTGTCTGACTTTCTGTTTCCTGCTGGAGCAGCCCATGATGGCCCTGACTCAATTCCTCTTTAGATCTGGGCTGGAAGACTTTGAGAGGCCCAGAGAACATGAAACTGACCATGCCAGCTCAGGTCCAAGGGTCAGTCAGTTTAGCATCATATCCCATAAGCTTTTTTAAGGGATATGAATTACTCAAGTATTTCTACGGTTATTTACCCTCTTGCTGGGTCGGTCCGGGGTCTGGGAGGCGAATCCCCGAGAATCCTGCCGCCTGCCACCACCGCGTCCCCGAATTGCCCAACTCTCCTTAGGAGGTGGCATAAACGAGGGAATCTAATAGATCCCGATGGAGCAGACAGCTATCAGAGGGAAGGCTAGCTGTGGGTTCCCAGCTCGAAGACCCGAGGGAGTGGAGGAAGGACAGGAGAGGCTCTTGTGTTGGTATGCTGAGGAACTTTATTTCCAAAGTGGGACCCCAGGGACAAGAGCCCCGAGAAGCCCCGTACATCACCTTATGAACTCCAAGAACAACCAATCAGATTAGGTAGAAGAGAAGGAGTCAGGGAGGGGCAGCGGGATGGCAACCACTTAGGTGGAGAGAGGGGAGGATTCAGGAAGGGAGAACGAATTAACAACCAAGTAAAGTGGAACTTTCTAGAAAGCTACTGTTAACAGACATTATAACAAACCAATTGTAACTTGGGGGCTAGTATGACCACTTCGTGGTCTAAACCACTGATTCTTTCAGGATGGGGGAAAGCCCCCCATCTTCTGGACTAATCCACCACAGGGATTTGTCCTGGGTGGGCTTGTAACCCAGGGCCACAACCCCTACACTCAAGCCTAGAAGTTGTTTTTTTTCTTATGGTTAATATTTTCTTTGCAAGCAGTTAAGCTTTATGAAGCATCAGAGAAGACGTGTCACATATTACACCCACCTTGGGGTACTGAGATAACTTCCAAAGTATTTTATTTTTGCAGAGCCCATTGCCAATGCAGCTAGATTTCTCCAGCTTGGTTGAGAACAAAGTCATAAAATGAGACAGGGAGGCTTATAAGTAAATTAATTACATAAATTATTTACAAGTTAAATTAATGCCAGACTGTGTGGATGTTGTATTGTAAGTCTGGCATAAAACTGAGAAGGCCAAATGCTAACTACAGAATTAAATGTAAATAACCTTCTTTGATGTCCTCTAATTAAACATCCAGCAGAATGCCTTTGGAATCAAAAGCATGTGAAGTTATCAAGTCTAAGAAGAAATCCCAATATTTAGAGTGTACCTGTCATGAAAATTTGTGCAGAAAGTAAATTACTCTCCCTCTGATAAGACTGAGCAGAAAAATGTCTTTCCACAAGGCAACACCTATGAGAAATTACACAGTTTTAATTTAGGAATGGAAGTCAATTAGGGTAATTACACAGTGCACTAGAGGTCATTCCTTCTGCTCTCTGAAACCAGACTAATCTGCATTTTCAAACTACCCCCTGTGTACAGGAGTTGTCTCTTCCTTGGTGCTGGTCAGTGAAGAAAAGCAATTGAATATGCCTTTTTCTTTACACTTTCCTTTAGCAGAAACCTCGTTATTGTCACCAAATGAAAGTGAAGATTAAACAATGCGCCTGAAGCTGACAACCAGTCCCTGAACAGAAAGTGGAAAAAGTTCTGTTTCAACTAAAGGGGAGAGAAATGGGTGACCTGGCTCCTATTTGATACTGGATGACAGAAAAAGCAGTGAACACTGAATTATAAATGTCTTTAAAATATTTTTGCAACTAAGCAAGGACATCTAATTAGTTTTAGAAGGTATCTCATTACTGAGTGTAAATAACACAGTGAAAGTAATTAACTTATGCAATGCAAATTGCCCATTGCCAAATATTTACAGTTACAGCTTTACCAATAAACTTCAGAGACAGCTATACACTAAAAGAAAAATGAAGGTTACAATACCTTTGAAAGCTTACATATTTTTTATAAGCATAAAATGAAACCAATCATGACACCAAAAATTATTAATTGCAAACTGCAGACCCATGTCCTCAAGTGGCTGAATTCCTGATTTCATAGCCCAAGAAAAGAATTTTTTCTTCTTCAGAGGAAACCAGGAGATTTTCCTCTAATGGGTCTAAAACACTCAGTTATTCAGAAAAAAATGGAGTTGTAAGAGCTTTTTCTCAGTAATTTTAAGGTTTCTTCCCTCCTGCAAAATAAGTCCTGCTCATAGTTCTGAAAAAAATACAAAATCTTGGGGAAGAAACACCATTGTAATATTTCTAGAAGAGTTTACATTTTGTGCTTTCTGATGAAGACATGCCATAGTTCCAGTTCTGCTGTCAAATCAGCTACATTATTCATCAGAAAAGTACTCAAAAATCCTGAGGACTCTGCTAATTTGTGGAAAAAACATATTCTGGGGCTTTTCTTTCCATTGTAAGATTGATTCAGCATTGTGCCTACAAAAGCAGAAGAGGAGAAAAACACAGATGAAACTACCGTAGAGGACTAGCTAGAAATAGAGGAGCTGAGGAAAGAAAGGGAAATAAAACCTAACTAAAAAACAGCTTTTGGCCTCATTCCTGCACCATCAGGTGTAGGCAAAAAATGTATAGATTATAAAAATATGAAAATTAGGAGGAATAGCAACACACTACACCACTCATTCTCACAGTATTGGTTAAACGCTTGCAGTGTAATATTTCACAAGCACACGGCACATTCCATTCAAGGAATTATCAGTTCATTATGAAAGGTGCAGATTTCTAATTGTGTCAATTAATCAATTACGTTACAGAAGGCCCCACTTTCGCTGATGCACTGCTCAGGGAATGACCCAAGGCAGGGATGTTTCAGTGAAGTGAAATTTAAGTAGCAAGATTACATCACTGTTACGCACATAAAGAAGATGTGATTTACCACCATGTTCTTGCAGATTTAGATGATACATAAATACCAATACCAATGCAGAGGCACACATTTACTACGACTGATTACTAAGAGAAAATGGAAAAGAATATTTCATAATCCTACAGGAGTCCTAAGGCATGTGAAGCAGGAGCTGGAGTACATTTCTGACCCCCAAGACGGGATTTTCACCAAAGAGGAAGTTGGCGTTTCAGAGCAGATCATTCTATTTTTCTCCATAATGGGATTTCCTAAATGATTTATGTAAAAACAGAAAAAGCACCCAAAACCTAACCAACCCCAAATATCATCATCAAATGTGTCAGAGCATTATTCAAGTATTGCTCAATGTATTTATGGTCTCATTATGCCACCATTATGCCCTTGCCGCATCACTTCTGGATCAACATAGTTAAAATTAAACATTAGCAATACCTGACAATAAACCCCAAAATGGCAAGTGCTCCATTTTTTAAAAAATTACTATTAATACCAACAGAGTTTTTTTTAAGTTCACAGAAATTTGGTCACAGAACTCTTTGTAAAAACTAATGAGTAAAGGTGAAGTTGAACTGTTGGAAGAATTTTTTTTTCTTTTTCAAATCAGCATAAACCACAAAGTGTGTAATTGTTTGGGAAAGGAATCACAATGAAAAAGCAGGTACATTATCAAGTTTTTGTGATAGTTTTGAGCTTTTGTCTTAAAAATTATGTTTTCCTGAGAAAACCACCATCAGCTAGCCTGTTATATAACATTAAAAAAAAGATATGAAATTAAAATTTTTACATTAAAACATAAACCAGCAACATTTGTAAAAAAAAACCTTTTCAAAATAATTTTCCTTATTTGTGGCTTTTTTATTTTTCTAATTATATCTACAACTAATGGGAACACCAAGAAGCCATTTAAAACACATTTGTGTGTTGGGAGTGGTTTTGTTAGCAGGAATCTTTCAATAGTACCATTTTCAATGCTTCACCCCTGTTTCCTATAAATGCATTGTTTTCTTTAGCTTTCCTTTCATAACTTCCAAAAAAAATCCCTTTTTTCTTCTTCCCCCTTTACATAAGTGGACTTTAATAATTTATTCCAAAATTATCAAAAACTTCTGATCAATATAAACTTATCAACAATTGTTAATAATTAATCTATTCAGGACAATAAGTATGTTTTTGTGTAGTTACAAGAATGATTTTTGAATTGTTTAAGTGCAAATGTCAAGCAGGCCCACTGATTGAAGAAATGTGTGCTTAAAATTATTTAATAATTGCATATTTATTTAAATAATAGTATAAATAATATTTATACTTAATAAAACACGTTTAGTATAATATGTTAATTTAGAACAGTAGATTTAATCATTATTGCTAAAAATTTTGGGTTTTTAGTCTATAAAAATGTGTTTCATATTTGTCAACCACATAATTTGAAAGCTACTGAGGAAACAGAATTTTTAGTAAAAATTAAAAATATATGAACCACAGACAGTTAAAAATAAATGAACAAGTCTGTTTACCTTAAATATCAGATCACTATTGTTTTCCACTTAAATATAATCACATGTGCTGGCAAACAAGACACCTTTTCAAGATTTCATCTTTATGCTTCTGAAATGTAAAAACTGAAAGGAAATGCTTCAATGAAAATGAATGTTATCTATGTTTTGGTTTTCATAAATTGAAATTTCAAAATTAAAATTTATGATAAGCCCAAAACCTTTAGCAGGCTGACAGAAGTGTGGAATCCACCCTGCTGATTCCACAGCAGCTTTCCATTTCTGTGGCTGAGGAAGTACTTTGAACTGTCACTGGACATAAAATTCAAGGGAAAACTTACCTACGTATTTAGTAGCGTTAAAATAAAGCTGAAATAAAGAATATTTGCCCACACCACAACAGTTTTGCACTAGCAGAAACACTCCAAGTGGTCACTCACTCATGGCCTCTCTGACTTTGCAGGGATTTTTGGTACAACAGCAGCAAACCAGGGTCTCATTATCCTGATCCTACAGCTCTGTGCTGAAATTCATTCAATTGCAGTCATTAAGGAAGGTGCGTGGCAGAAGGAATAAAGACACAAAGGCTGAAGTGTCCCATCCACAGGTGGAAAACCAACCACTGACCAGGGAGAACAGAGCCAGCACATCCAGCCAGGCTACTCTTTAGACATCACAATAATTCTCCCTACAAATGTAGCTAATTTCAGAGGTGAGAGATTAGATGAAACACACCACTGATCTGCCAGCCTCATTTCTACATGGAGTTTAGCATCCTTGGCCTCTCCTGAGTTCAGCAAATATGAAAATGTACAAGGCAGCTTGGAGCATGAGAGAACAGTGAGATGAGCTTTTGTCTCTCCCTTATTTCAAACATTCCATTAGAGGTTTAATGACTGACATAATTATGATACAGTGCTTGTGAGATTCTGGGTCATTAACCTCCTCTGCCATGTGTAAAATGGAATAACTGTGTGTTAACTACTGAAAGAGCTATACACAAAAATAATTAATACTTATTGGATGAGTCACACTGAAATTATGTGGATGTCAGCAGGTGCTGAGGCTGACTTTGATTGTGCAAGACCCTGCTGCCTTCTCAGGAGGGTGGGGATATCCCATTCTGCAGCAATTGTAGGATTGGGATCTCTGTAGGGTCCACAGGGGTATCTGCCAGCCCTAAGTGGGCACCCAAATTACAGTCTGGTGCCACTTCCAAAGACTCTGAATTTACCTCTGGCTGCCTTGTCAAGTTGTAAACAAATGGTCAAAACCTGCATCTTCTTGCAGAGATGTGAAAAAAATAATTTCTCTGCTCCAAACTCTATCAAAAGTGTTATTTTACTAACCAATAGGGCTGTTTTCATCATTGTATTGATGGCATTGTAAGAGGAACTTGATGACTGAATTCCCTTACCTGTGACAACCAGAGAACTCTGGGACAGGGCCAGAGAGCTCTTTGGCACTGCTTCACATCCCACAGCAGCTGGAAATGGATAGATTTAACAGAGAAAAAGCTAAGGAGACATCACCACGAGTTATTTATTGACATTCTCTCTCAGACATTCTTCACAAGTAAATGCAAAAAGAAAAAAAAAAAAGGCAAATAAAAAGAATTCCTGTTCCTGTGCACTTTCTGTTTTTTCAAGATACTGATCTCAGATGTGTTCTGCCAGCTGTTCCCAGCACACTGAAGTACTCTCTGAAGTATGGCTCAGTGAGTTTAGGCTGGACCTTTCCAGCTGAATCATACTGCTTGCTTAGGAGAACACTGTCCAGCTGGATCACCTAGAAATCACTTCCAGCAGTCACCCAGGAAACCGAGTTAAAGCCGCTGTGTTCTGCCCTGCAGCACCCTCGCCTGGATGCAGGATCAGTTCATTGCTGTCCAACAGCCCTGCCCTCAACAGGAACACAACAAAAACCTAACAGCAGAGAAACACAGATGAGTTTGGTGAACCTGGCCTGCGTTTTTAGACCTCTTGAAAGTAACTTCTTCCAAATGTCAGGTGGCAGGAAGGCAGGACCTGTCAAAACCACATAAAAAGACATGTCTCACCCCAGACAAAAAAGCTGTTTTCCCATTGCTGTAGATCCCCATGAATTCTTAAAATCAATTGGAATACAATACAGCTTATGTTTTGTGAGCCTTAATTAAAATTTTAGTGAAAGGAATCAGCATTACTTGTGGTTTCAGAAAAAAAATAGCATAATTTCTGGAACTGCATGTCTCTAAATGGATAACACAGGTTATCAGCTGGGCTCAAGAGTGAATTTCCCAGTCATATATCCATGCATGACATACTCGTTCATTTCATGGAGCCCTTTCTGACCATGATGATGAGATTTTTTCAGGACAAGGCTTCACCAAATCCTAACATCCAGAGGGCTTTCTAAAGTGCTTCACCTCCTGCAGCCTTTCAGTCCACAGGACCAGCCTAGGGTTAATCTAAATAAAACACTCTGAATCTGTGTAATGTGAATGTCAGCCCTGAATGTTTTGTTGTGCAGATCTGCTCCTTTTGCTCTATAGTACATGGAGCATATATAGTACATGGTATATAGTACATGCTCTAATGTACATACACCCTTGTGACACTTCTGGTCAATATAATTTTGCTTTGGCTTGAGCCATATCCATAATTTTCCAAAGCACAGGCATCTGGGGAGTACGACACTCCCTATACAAAATCAACTGTAACAGAAAAATGCCTGGTTGTATTGCTAGTCAAAAGTGGAATCGTGGTGTTAAAATGAGGGCAAAATTCTATTGCCCTAAAAGACAGAAGGCTGATTCCAAAAGTTTTTGAGGCAGCTACCAATATCAAGCACAGCTGAAAAATGTTTCTGTTCTCCAGTGTTCCTCTGCTGGCCCTTTTTTCCCTCAGCCTTTTTAATGAAAGTGGGTCTTTCTTTGTTCTGTTTCGTTTTGGTAAGTCTCTTGTAGGGTAAACAGACATTTGCTTGCTCTGTCTCTGCTAGAGGGGTGGGGAAGAGAATCAGAAGGGCAAAAGCATGACAATCTCATGGGTTCAGATAGAGACCATCTAATAAATGAAGAGGGGAATAAAAAAAGAAAAAGAAAGTGATACAAAGTCAGTCTCCCATCACCTCACACCAGCAAACTGGGGCCCAGTCAGTCTCCAAGAAGTGGCTACTTTGGAAAGAGCTCCTCTCCACCTCCTGCAGAGCTCACTCCTGGATGACACAGAATATTGCTTTGGGTCACTTTGAGTCCCAGCTGTGCCAAATCCCATCATTTTTCCAAACCCTACCTGCCCACTGAGAGAGCACAGAGAAGCAAAGGAGGTGTAGATGCTGTGTAAATACTTTTCAGCAAAAATAAATCACCAGTGTGTTGTCCATGCTCTTTAGGTCCCACATCTGAAATACAGCCCGATATGTGTTGTCAGAAAGAAGTCTCCAGTCCAGCCCAGTGTAGTGCAGGAACATTACTTTTCATTTCATTTAACAGTCATGGGTGGCACAGATGTTCTGAATAAGGTGTTTTTAAAATTTTCCCAGAATTGTTATGCTTCAGAGAGATTTCCCTCTGCACCTTTGACCCACCTTTGCTCCCTTTGGCTCAGCCATACACAGACAGACTTCTTCTCTCAGTACAGAAATTCACTGAGAGTTAGCCGACCCTAGGAGTTTCTGGGCACCTGAACTTCGAAGGAAATTCAAAACAAGGTGACAGTAATCAGCTGGGGAAGGCAGAGGCTGTTTTGAGGGTAGAAGACAGCAGCACCCTTCTGGAAGCATTTTACCATGTCATGAGTCAAAGCTGAACACTGTGTTGAACATGGGAATCTGTCAGTATGAGTAAAGGAAGACACCAGATGTAAAAGGACTTATTATAAATGATAGATGAGATTATCTGTCGTGTTGATGTTAAAATTAGAGCTGGTCTTTAACATTTCATTGAGGACAAAGACATGTCTGGTTTTGGAACCAAATTCTTGCCACAGCAGGATAGGCAGAGTCTGGTTCTGATGGGGGAACATCCAATTAAGGTGGCACTTAATCACTGTCATAGGTGTTTTTATCACTCAAGACAGCACAAAGTTTTAAGCCTTTTTTTCCCTCCTCCTCTCCTCATTTTCATGAGCTGCATACAGAGAACTGAGACATTTCTCCACAAGAAGTTTTCAATGCCAATTTTAATTAGAGCATTTGTGTTAGGACTAAAAAGTCAGAAAACAAGTTCAAGGCCAAAACTACACACTTACACAAGATCTACTCTTCTATATCCTGTAAAACATCTGCACAAACCTTGTGAAAGCTGGCTTCCTAAATCCTGAGTTAATGACTATCAGGTTTGATTTAACTGGAAATCTTAGTGGCCAGACACTGTGGCGCCTATGTAGAGTCCCTCCCTCATTAAAAAAGTGTGAATCTGCTTGTCCCTCTTAATTGTATGTGGGTACAATTAAAACTCAGTCCTAGTTCCAAGCCTGCTGACAGGCTGTGAGAAGTAAACCAGTAGCACAAATAATGCATAAAGCAGCAACAAGAAGGTTGTGTGAGTCACAGTTAAGCAGATCTGACTGCCTGATAGGAGGAAAAAAGAAAAAAGAGGAAGGAGGGTGTACGATATCCGTTACCTTCCTCTTCCAATTTGTGGAGAACACTGAAGTTCTCTCCTACAAAATTTTCCAGTGTAAAGCTTTTCTAAACAAGGTCTCACCAGTACTTAAGAGTGAAAAAAACAATTAGTTCTTCAGGAAATGTTATTTTTAACCCACTGTGAATCTTAAATGGTCAAAAGTCAACATGATTTTCTGATAAAATCTTTACCTGGCTCCTCTTAGGCTTCCCTGGGTTTTAGAAAGCCTGAGTGCATTGTGCAATGTTCAATGTCATCACGAAAGGAAGCTACAGTCTGATCAAAATAGCTTCTCAGAATTAGTTAGCTGTGTTATTTGAGCTTCTCAGTCTCAACTGTAGCTGGAAACTGCTGGCAACAAATAAAATTCCTTTCTAATGAAGTGCTGGTCCACTTTCCAGAGCATGATACAGCTGTCATCTTGGCAGATCTTACACCAAGATGCACAGATGCATCCTAATACAAATATAATTCTGCCACAGAAAAATGCCTGGTAAATACTTGAAATTTTATCCTAAAATGTTATGTTCTGTTGATAGACCAGCTTTGTTTAATGACTGGTTTGCACATGTGATTCAGATCCAGGTTTGAAGAGGTTGCATGGAAAACCACACACGCAGGGGGAAGTGGAGATACTGTCAATATCAGGATGTGCTCAAAGCCTTCCATCTGTTCCAGGTAATGTAGAACTGAGTTCTGACTAAGATGGTTTTGCACCTTTTAAAGCCCTTTGCTAATTCAGAGTTGCTGGTTTTGCCAAGAAAGTTGTAGTTAAAGATATTAATGTTTTGAAATCAAATATGTGTTAAAATAAACTGAGTTAATCTAAATTATGTAAATTTCAGTTAAAAAAATTACTTCACTTTTTAAAACTATTTTTGGCATTGGAAATTTTTATTTCTTGACATAAGTAAGGGAATAAAAGTAGAATTTTTAAAATCTTTTATTCTTTTTTGGATCTGAGTTTTTGCTCTAGCAAATTTTTAGCAGTAAAATATAATCTCATTATATGGGTAGATTTTTTTTAAATGAGCCTTTGTTAACAAAAAAGGATGCTAGTTTCGATGGAAGAGTCACACACAAGCCCATTTGAAATTGATTATTCTTTTTCTTTTTCATTTCCTAAAGTATGACAAGCCAGTTGAATCATAAATATAATAATGTGTGCTCAGTTTTTTATTGCAAAGCTGTAAATGAGCTTCTTTGTGTATGTCCTCGCATTTCTTTCTCTTTCCAAAGGCTCATTGCAGAAAGATTTAATGCAACTAATGATAAGTAAAACCCAAGTGTCAACCAGGGAGGTATTCCCAGTGTCTCTTTCTCTCTATACTAATTAGGCGGCACAGGAAATTTAAGCACGGGGATTTAGAAGCAAACAGAGACACCACTAGAGAACAGATACAGGGATTTTCACTACAAACCTGCACTGATAGATATTAATGCAATAAACTCAGTGCATCACTGAACCATCACTGGCCTCTTGTTGCTGCAGAGCTGTGAATGGGAGCTGTGCTGCAGAGTTTTTAGAAAGCCTGCTGTCATCCTGTAGTGGTTTGACTTCGCCAATCCAAGTTTCTGGCCAAATACCAGCACACTTAACAAAATTTGCTCAATTTTGCTGTGAAATAAGGATTAGGAGTAGGGAAAGCAGGCTCGAACTTTAAAGAATATAAAGAAAATTTATTAACAAACATAAAAAGGGGGAAAAAACCCAAGAAAAATACCCAAACAAACCAGAACAAAACCCTCAGACCACCTCTCCTCCCCCCCCCTCTCCATTTCTTTCCCACTGACAACATACACAGAAAGACAACACTTTGACTTTCAGTCAGNTCTCTGTGCAGGGAAGGATGGGTGTCCGGAAGTTTAGTCCGGGCATGGAGAGGGTTGATCTCTCTCCTGGGCCTTGCGATGGTCACATGGTCTCTGCCTGCACTGTCTGAGTGCAGCATTCCAGTGTCCGGGCTTCGGGGGAGGGAAAGCAAGGGCTCGGCCCTGCCTGGCTGTGGTTGGGATTTATGACCCAGCTGTGTCTAAACCCCAAAAGGCTCAACAGCAACTACAAACTCCCCTTTCCCCCCACCCTGGGCAAAGGCCCAGTCTTACCAGAGAGAGAAGCAAGGGACCTGCTTCTCTCTGAAAAGCAAGAGGAAAGAGGAAGAACTCTCAAGGGTCCTCTGCTTATATAGGGCTTGTTTCCTTGAAGGCAGATCAACTTTTAATTGGTTGGCCTACATATCAATACTCAAAAGTACCTGGTTATTGATTCTCTCTCCCAGGAAGGAAGTTTTGTTACTTCCTGCAGCATGGATCACTTCCAAGATTGACACCCCTTGGGCCAACCCAGGACACATCCCTAGCAGGTTTCTTGAAGAAGTCAAGCAGTGAGAAACAGCATCCAGTGACCAGCTCAGAGATCTGTCTTGGTGCACCAGCCAGGAGGTGTCTGCAGAGGTGATGGACAGCATCATCCCATGGGGACAGCCTGTCACGTGTAAGGTGGCCAGACTGTGCTTTCACACTCTGGGGACCCTGATTAAATCATACCATGCCTGCTTTCCTCTCCCAACTCAGGCTGCCCTTGGGCAGGACAGACAATCTTTCAGGCAGCGCTTCTTCAGCTGCGTGCAGAGTTCATTAGCGCAACAGGAAAGGAAACACAGGAGCTGCCTCATCACATCAGATCAGATCAGTGTTTCACTATGTCCTGCATCACAGCCCTGTGCACAGCCCTTTCCAAAGGCTTTGGGGGCAGGTGAAAGAGGCCACCCTGTTGGAACGTTGTAGAGTGAAGATTCCAGAAGCAAAATAAGGCTGGCATGTCAACTCTCTCCCTCCAAGCAGAAAAATAAATAATTTATTGCGTTAGGGTCACAGCTGCTTAGGCGGGAGGGAGTGATGCTTAAATCCAGTGTTCTGTGATCAGTACCAGAGGGAAGAGGCAGGGAAGGGTGTTCTCTTTCTCTGTTGTAATTCTTGCTGGTTCCAGTTGAGTGAAATTACAACAACAACAACATCCTCATGAGGCCAAACGTAGCACCAAATACTCACAGCACCTTGTTCTAAGGCCAAGGTTAAAAACTAATGTGAATCCAAACTCCTGATTTCAGGTGTTTAAACCGCCAGTTTTCCAAGCAGACAAAATTTGTGCCATTTGACTGACCCTCCTTCAGGACCTAAAAGTTGGATACTCAGCAAGGAATCCATCCAGAATTTTGAGTGGCCTTGAAAGACATGACTTTCCAGATTGTGCCATTCCCATGCACCTGTGGCTAGGAGGCCAGCAAGCTTTTTTCTCATAGTGGAAAGAAAGAAGCAAGTGAATTTTGGACGAAAATAGTTATTTTAATTCAAACTATATATGTAAATCTCTTACCTGAGCTGAAAATTTGGTCTAATCTAGAGAAAAGGAAAACCAGTATTTGCAGTAATCAGAATTGGCATGATACATTCAGTATTCATGTCCCCAGACAAGAAGATACTAATGAAAATATGCTTTAAAATCAGCATTCAGCAAGGTTTCTAGCAGGCCAGATTTAGCAGTTCATCCCAGTATTAGCAGCGCAGATAAAAGCCATGCATTGAGATAAAGTCTTAAATTAAGGAGGAAAAACAGAACAAACCAGCCCCAAAACAGACAAACCTCCCCACAAAGCACTAAGTTACAAAGAGCAAGAAATTTCACACCATCTGGTTTTCATGCCACTCATCACCAGACGCTGAAAGCAATAGCACAAAGTGACTCCCAGAATTAACCTATCCTTGGAATTCTGCTGCCTCTCCCTGTGAGTCCCTGGCAGAGTTTTTACCAACATTGTTGGCTCTCTCCAACAAAGTCACGCAGAATTTTATTCCCTGCAGGAATGTCCTGGGGGCATTTGCAGGGTAAGGAGCGAGTGAGGTTGGGGAATTGGGGCGAGCATTAAACTCTGACCGTTCATCACACCCGGCTGGAGGGGAGAGGGTTGCGAAACTGACCCCAGAATTCTGGAGAATTTGGGAGTGGGTGGGTGGGTCCTGCCATGGACAGGGTCCCACAAGAGGTATGGGACACCCGTGGGTGAGGGGATGAGGAACCCATGGGGACATCCCAGCTGACTCTCCTCCACAGAGCCCCTCCGAAAATCCTGTGAGTTCCTAAGAATCTTTGCCCCCCCTCAACCACTATCCACCGTCTCCAGGGATACAGACCCAAATCTGTCAGTTTTTTTCTCCCAAAATTAATGAGAGAAGTCCCAGCTGAGGATTCTGGAGAAGTCCAAGCCCAGCTCTTGGACAAAAAGTAAATAACTTTAAAGAGCTTTAAAAAGTCCCTCTGGAACTGGGGAAAAGGAGGTTTCTTGAAATACAAGCAAATAAGGAGGTTTTCATAAAAAAAATTAAAATAAGAAAAAGGAGAGAGATAATAAAGGATTTTCCTGCAAAAAATACTTTTAAAATGTCAGGAAAATAAGGAACAAGAATTTTTCCTTAAAATAAAGAGAATAAAAAGTCTTTTCCCTCTTAAAAAATCCCTAAAAACAGAGATAATAACTTCTTTTTAGAAGAAGAAAAAAAAGCCACACTAAAAATGAAGGTGTTTTAAAGGGTTATTTTTTTCCTGTGAAAAGTAGAATTCCAGTGTATAAGGGCT
>VZTZ01037379.1:151314-176397 GCA_013400955.1 Drymodes brunneopygia | reverse complement strand
GCATTTTAGGAGCATCTGTGGAAACCATCACGAGTCATCTCTTTGCTGAAGACAGGTGCTGTTTTTAAGCAGCATTTCATTACAGCAGGTCTGTTGACACCCATTTTGTGTAATCCAGAAATAGCTTGTTCAGCTCGGGAGTGAGTACATGCTCCCTACAGATCCAGGGAGCCTGAGGTTATGACTTTGCTATGTTCAGAAGGCATCTCTCTAGTTAGTGTTAATCCAGCTGGACTGAATACAACAGTACCCAAATAGAAACACAGAGTTTGGAGTGGGTTCACTAACTGAACAAGTGTCCCGGCTTCCCATGAGGCTTCTAAAACATGAAGCAGTCAAATCTGGCCCTAGCTTGGCTACTAGTCATTTTACTGTGCATTTTTGTAGGAGTAAAACTTTGTGATGTGACTGAGGAGTGAGAATTCTTTTCAAACCAGAACTACAGAATTCAGTTTTATTGATAAGCTGTTTGTGCATACAGTTATTTGTTATATACGTTTTATGTATTGCTGCAATTCCCAAAAAAAGCATATCTTGCAATTTCCACGTGTGACTCTTGTGATGAAGGACTTGTGACTTGGACAGTTACTCTTTGTAATTGCAGAAAAAATTTCCTATTCACTACAAATGAATCAATTGTAGTGCTAGCTATTTAAGTCTGACTTTCTGCTGAACACTTTCACATTAATGCTGGTTTTGAAGATGACGCCTAAAGCAGTTAGAGTTGTTTTGTTGATGGACCTGAATTAATGTGACATCCTTATCAGCTCAGTCTTTTTCATTATATGTAGGGAATTTTCTCAGTAGCTTGCTCTGCTGTTTGGGATCACTCTCTCTAATACCCCTTTTTATGATCAAAGTGTATTACTGAATCCCATGGGCCCTTCCAGGCTTGCTCCAGCATATCAGTTGTCAGGACATTAAAGTTGTTGATTTTATTAGGTTTCTGGGGTTTGTTCCAAATTGAACATTGCTTTGCCTTAGAGTAGGAGCTGAAGAGGTAGGATGTTAGCTTTTCCATTTCATATCTTAAAGCAGCAGCTGTTTTTGCAGCACTTTTCCCCAGGCTAGGGCACACCTTTGATTTCCAATTAAAAGAGTTACTCGTGGGACAGGGGAGACTTTTAGACACTCAGGTACAGTTTTGTCTGTGCTGATTTTAATACATGGGTCCCACACAAAGGGAAAAATTTTTTTTCTTTAACATTTAAAAATGTAAAATAACTCCCCATAAAGGCATTTTCCTTGTAAACACAAGGCTTGTTTTCTTTGAGGAGGGGGTTTAATTTACTTTCTGCCCTCAGTTTAGTACCTTTTCAAATTGCCTCACCTTTGTTTCCCTGCTTTCCTTCTTACAATGATTGAATTATGCACATGAAAGGGATTTTTATCGGACAATAGCCCGGCAGGGGTTTGAACGATGTTCTGTTGCTTTGGAAACCAGAAGTCATAAAACACAAGTTTGTTAGGCTTAGCATAAAACGTTTGTGGACTCCAATTTTCAGCCCGTGCACAGCTCAATTTGAGGGAGGTTTAGGATCTCGGGCAAACCTGTTACTGCTCTTAGCTTGAGGGGGGATGGCCATTGGGGATAGTAACTGGGGACAGCTTGCCATGCTGTGCTTCAGCCTGTTGTAACAGGGAGCAGGGCTGACTCCGTGGAGCAGGAGCAGGCAGAGTTCATGGAGCAGCAGCTGCCCCGGCCAATTGCAGAGATGCTCGCTGCAGTGGAAGCATTTGTGGCACTTGCTCTGCTTTTATTTTTAATATGCTCTTCCCTCCACACCGCATTATGTGTTGTTGTGAAGCTTTCACTCTGGTTTGTGCAGTAAAACTTGGTTAAACCAAACATTTTCTGTTTAATCATTTAGTGGCGACCTGTATGGGCCAGGAGAAGGTTCTGTGTTTTGTTTCCTTTGCTTTTCTGAAAAACTATGCAGCAGTGTCAGCTGTGCAGCACAGCTGAACAAAACATCTGAATTTCCTTGTACACAGTTTTCAAGAGGACTTAGGGGACACTGAAGAAACTTCATTGGCATTTACTGTAGTTTGCCAACAACCATTTGAATTAAAGAGGCTGGAGCAGAGGGAGACCAGAGAGCTGGAGAGCTGCACCAGCTTGTACGGAGCTGCGGCTGCACCATCGGAAGCGACCAAGGTTGGTGTCAGTGAGGATGCTTGGCTTGGAGTGAGGCCAGGCAGCTGGGCACCCTAAGGAATGGGCAGAGGTTGAAGAGTCAATGAAAGTCATGAAAGCTGAGGATCTGAACTCTGGCCCCACCTTCCAGGTATCTGAAACAGCTGGAGGCACTGGATAATGCCATGATGGAAGACAGGAACGTCTGTATCTCCTCTGTTATTACCCTGTGAAAGTTGGTCCTTTGCCCCTTTGATTTTGTAAAAACAAGTGTGCAAATGTTGAACTTATCTTTCATTGTTATGAACAGAATATTTATGAGGTTTTTTTTTTCACCTGAATGTCCATGCACGTTGTTTTTGTAAGGTTACCATATTTTTGTTGTCACATCTTGAATCACCAATAATTCCAGATAAAATTAATTAATTTTTCATTGTGCTCAGTGATAAGACAGCTAGTGTGGTTTAATAATGTAAAGTGTTTGCCACTAGAATTTCTCTTCGTATCTTAAAAAATCCAAGCCCCAAAGAATAAAACAAACCCCAAGAAACTTTAACCCCCAAAACTATAAAGGGCCTAATTTTGGTTTATTTCTGAGTGCACCCTAAGAACACCCATCATTGGAAGCTGCCAAACACTTCCAAACTGAGTTGTTTAGCAAGCCAGAACACTCATTCTCATGCTTAGATATTCCTAAATATATTTGTGTGGGGGCTGTGCCCTCGGGTCAGGTGACCAAGGACTGCGCAGTACCTGAAATTCAATTGTTCAGTAATTCAAGTGTCTGCAACCTGCTCCCTGCAGGAATCTCCCCAGGAAGGAATTTTTGCCATTCGTGATGCAATAGCTATTCCACAGTAGTTTTCACAAATATGTTCACTCCTTCCTGCCATCCAGTGTGCAAGAGCTTATTTTAGTTCCCCTGCATCTAGTACAGGGCTGTTAGCTTGGGTTTGCATGTGGCACTTTGAGTAATGGGATACAAAACGTGACTGCTTTTTAAATTCCTTTCCTTATCTTGGCTCTCATCTGTGGTGTTAATACAATAAATGAAGTGCAGTCATGATGGGGGGAAAAGGCACAGGAAGCAGGGAAGACACTGATTTGAACAACTTCTTCACAAGCTTCTCAGATGAAGTTGTTTCCTCTAGGAAATTCTAGTAAAGGATGTACATGTGCAGTCTCAGTTTTTTCCTAGCCCAGCTTCAGAAAAGCTTAAATTGGAAGCAGAAAACCCCCAGCATCTACAGCCTTTCCAAGAGAGATGATCTAAGTGAAAGTGAAGCTGAATTTGATATGCTGTAGTTTCTCGGAGACAGCTGTGGGGTTTGATTTTTTTTTTAGGTTAAAAGCATGTTTTCTGCCTTAGATCCACACAGATTTTTATCTCCTAGGTACCTTCTGCACACACTCATCATTTGTGTGATTTGCAGTACCTACTTTGCATCAGCAAAGTGACTGATAAATGATGATTCATTTATGTCTCAGTGCAGGTAATTGTGGATGCTTGGACCCTGCCATGTTCTCCAATTTAACTGGAACATACCAGGTTCTAAGTATGCATAGTATGTGTTTTGTATTGACAAGAAGAGGAGGGAGAGCAAAGCACAGAAAACAAGATTATGTGAGGCAATCACTGCTTTAAATTCTAAACGAATAAAAAGTTTTGGGGCTATCTTAGCAATTAACTTACTTATTCTTCCTGTTTTCAGGTTACAGCTGTCAGAGTTAGTGAGGGAAAATGTGTTGTCATGTGGAATAGCCTCATTTATTTTGACAAAAATCAGTTTTCATGCTGTGAAGGTAATGGCAGGTAGTGAAGAGAGCTGCCTGTTGGATTAATCAATCTCTTGGCACCTACCAAATGTGTCAGCATTTTACACCAAAAAAAAAAAATTAGACGATAACTGAGACAAAAAGCTTCTTAGATTCTGTCTGCTAACAAATGCATGTCTGTTTATATAACCTTGTTTGAGCTCTGGGGGATAAAGTACTTTTTAAAAAAGTTTCTTTTATATTGGGGTAGTGCTTTAAACTTCATTTTAAAGACAATAGTTTATATATTGAAGAGATATCTAAAGCTCCTAAATTAGTTAGAACTGTAATTTAACAACAAATTTCCAACCTCCCAATCTGGAAAAGACAAACTGTATGACCACAGAGAGTGGAAAGAGCAGCTCCTCTTCCTGACAGGGTGGAATTGCTCCTTCTATATCAGTGCTCCCAGGATGCCTCCAAGGATGGGATCTGCTCAAGCCCAGTCCCATGGAGTAGAGAAAACGACTCATTTCTGAGAACTCTACTGATGGTTTGATGGGCTGTTTTAAAGGTCTGTTTTGTTTTTTTCTTCTGGTGGATAATGAACTGAAACCGTAGCAGAGAGCTTTGAAGGAATTGTTTCCTTTGTCTGATTTCTGAAACGATGATCTCTGTGTTTGCTCAGGTCCTGCTAAACTTCACTGCTGTGATGAATCTACTACAGGAATCTTTCAAGCACGCCATGCTGGTTTGGAAGCCTTTGCACCCTGGAAGAACCAGCCAACTGATGCTGGAAATTAGCATTTTATGTATCTTGCAGTTGAATTGACAAATACTTTGGGTTTGGGTTGTTGTTTTTTTTGTTATTGTTGTTGTCGTTTTGGTTTGGTTTTTAATTTTAGATTTTGCAGCTTTATCATTTTGGAGAATAATGACATTTTCATTTTCTCGATACAAAACCAATTGCGATAAAGTCACAATGCAAGATCTTTTGTCTTGTGAGAGAAGCAAAGATAAAATGGCAAAGTATACTGGTTTTAAAAAGCTTTTCTTCTTATTCTTGGAAAGCAATTTGACTTCTTTTCCTGTTTTTCATAAATAACCTCCCAACAGATAATGGTTGTCCTTATATCGCTTCAAAACCTCTACCTAACAGAGGCAGGAGGCTGGAATTCTTTTGTTCTGACCTAAGATAAAAGTCTTGGGACATGACAGTGGGAAATAAATTAAGCAATTGTTAGAGGGCTATTCTGGGGTTTAATGGCATTGGGCACTGTTATTTTAAGCTTCTGAGTTTTAACAAACTAAACAACATTCAAGGGAAGAACTGTCAGATGTGGACACAAAACTGTCCCGAGGATGAGTGTGAGGGTCGTTAATGTCTGTCTCTTCTGGGCACTTCAGCTGGCCATTGAAATGTGCTTTGTGTTTATTCAGCGTTGTTGCCATTGGTGATTTTCTTCCTTTACTGAGGATCCGGGCATGGGAATGCCCCTCACAAAGCATTGCCTTCACCTCCAGGCCTGGCAGTGCTGCAGTTGTCCTGGCCTCTGGCTTCTCCTGCTGTAAATAGGGCACACATCAACTCTGTAGCCTTGGCAGCACGAGTGGATTTTAAGAATACAAATAAAACTGAGGTGTCAGTCTCCTGCAGGCTGTCAGCGGACTTTTGTGCTCAGCTGCCCTTCTTGGTTTCTCTTTTTACTTTTTTTTTTTTTTTTAAACTTCTTCCTAGTCTCTACTGTTAAGGGGGAAAAAGAAGTCTGTTTATCTCAATAGCATTTCATATTGCTTAATTCTAGAAAATAATTAGTAGGATTACCTGACCCATCCTCTGCAATCTGAGGTCTCTGATTTCTATTTTATATCTCTGCATTCTTTTTTTTTAAATTATTATCAGATCAGAAAGTGAAGATTGTCCTGTACAAAGAGCAAAGGTGCCAGCCTTGGCCTCTTAGAGAATAGTGTCACTTTTGGAATTTTGTTCATTTATCACAAGTACTGTAACTATTTCATACCAGGCCTCCCCCCATTTGGGTTTTGGTGAGAGCTTATTTTATAAACAGGACCCTGAGTCAATTTACTGCTGCCATCCCAGACCAGGGTGATAAGCCATGAACAACAGCCTCAGTGACTGCCCCCAAAAGGTGCAAATACTGAAAATGAGCAGATCTTTTGTATGAGCAGGTTGCCAGCCATCTTGTTGGAGAAGCAACTGAAACAAGAAGGGTTATTCCAGCTGCTTATTTCACAAATAAATGGACTGGATGTTGATCCACTGAACCTCATGATTGCTGGCATGTGAGAGGCATTGACACTCAGAACTCACAGAGAATATTTGGAGAGGGTAATCCCTCCTACAGAGATAGCCACAAATCCTGTCATAGTCCATTTCAGAGTCCAAGTTCTCATCTGCAGCATGTGAAAGCTTTAAAATGTCCCAGAGAGCCTTCAGGGGTGTGTTCATTAACCACTTACTCCAGAGGCTTTCAGGGATTCTATGGAATCCCAGTTGTTCTGGATCTGGCTCTCTGAACACAGCAAGCAGCCATCATTGCCCTGGAATCATTTCTGAAGCCAGGTTTCAGACAGGAAAATACAGCAGTTGTTGAAATGCTGACTTTTGTGCTGCTGATAAAAGGGAAGATAGCAAAATTAAACACCAAACAGTTGCTTGTGGTGTCTAATTTCAGCTGAATTATCAACTAATTAGGGAAATCTTCGTTTGTATCTTTTTTTGCATTGCCCTTTCTGGCTTGTTCCTTTACCTGCATAAAAAGGGCAGAATCTCAGCTGAAGACTTGCTGATGCTGTGATAGTCTGATTCCCTGCCTTCATCTGATTGTCTGGGCTTGGAATCTGATCTGTACAGTTTGCTTTGCTCTCATCTCATCTTACATTTTCTGGGAATGTAAAGTTTGGTAATACTTGGGTTGCCAGTAAACTCTATGACCTTGTTGTGTTCTAAAATTTAATGTGTAAGATACTTGTTTTAATGGTGATTACTGAAGTATGTGACAATGGAAGTCTGGTTGATATGTTGTCATTAGTATGTATTTTAATTAACCAATAGCTGGACAAAACAGAGACCAGTCAGTTCTCTCCTTCAGCTATAGAGAAAATGGTTGGAAGGGACCTCTGGAAGTCACCTAGTCCAACCCTCAGTATTTTTAAACTTTATGGAGCACATTTATTCCTGATGGATAATAATAACAAACCTTGAAAAACAAGGGAGAATATATGAATATGAATGCAAACTTGATCAGGTTTGGGTTTTTTAAAAGATAATTCATTGTTACTTTTGAATTATTCTTACAGGTTTTAGTTAAAATTCAACTTTTAAAACTTTTTGAGTGCAGAGGAATTTGAACAGATCACAAAATTCAATCTTCATTTGTTACCCACTGAAATGAGTGAATGTATAGCCCCCCCAAAATGCACAAAAACAGACACTTTAATCCACTACAGTTCTTTATTTAATTTATGGCCCAGCATTTTTTTTGAAATAGGCTGAGTGTTTCCCTTTTGTAACAGGCTCAAATTAACATTTTATGCTTCTTTTCTTTAATAAATACAAATTCAACCCTGAAAATTGGGCTGTTTGAGTCAGTGGTTGCTATGGAAATGTTCATTTGATACATAAAGCTGGAATTGGATGTTTGTTTCCCCCTGCCTTGCAGCTTCTCCTAATCCTCTCCCCGTTGGTAACCCATGCAGAGGGATGTTGTGAGCATCCTGCTGGGGCAAAGGGGCCAGAGCAGCTTTGTGATTTAAACTGGTGATCTGAGCTAACTTGTGTGAGTGAGTGATGAGATAGGGCTCTTCTTCCGCCTCTGAGGTTGGGGTGGCAGGACTTGGCCCAGAGGCAGGAGGCAGGTTCACGTGGTTAATGTTGTTTTCTAATTCAGCTTTACTTTGTATCAGATTTAGATCTACTTGTTCCAGTGTTCTTAGGACAAGACCTATTCTTACATCTTGTTTTAGAGCAAATTTATCACCAGACCTTACTAAAGCTTGTTTGATAGCAGTGCTACTACATTCTAACAAGTGCTTGTTTTAACCACTGATTATTCTCTGTTCTTTGGGACATATTTTGGGGTTGGAGAAGAACTGCACTTCTGGGAACATGCACGTTTTCATTTTGATGATTGGGACAATAGGAGCTCCAATTCAGGAAGATGATCTATACCTGGATGTTTTGTACTGGCTTTAGCCCACAGAAGCTCCAGTTCAGGGTATATCTGAGTGTTTTGTACTGGTTTCAGCCCAGCACAGCTTGCTGGTCTCTTTCCTGGTCATCATCAGATGAATGATTTTTCTTCTTTTCCCTTTATGGAAGGAGAACTGTACCTGAATTGTGATTTTCAGGTTGAGGTTTTACAGCACAGTGGAAGATCCTTGCCTCAGCAGTGAATGCAGCAAGTCCAGGTACTTATTTATTCACTGACTACACGTCCAATGCATGTACTGGGGAGACAGCATGTTCTAAAAATAGAGATATGTCTCTGGAAAAAAGAATCGGCTGATATCATTAGAAAAACACACCAATGTCTTCTCACATCCACCTCCCTCAGCCCCTCCACTCTTGAACAAAATCAGTGTACTTCAGCCTGGAGAAGAGAAGCTTCAGGGTGACTGAATTGTGGCCTTCAGTCTACACAGTGGCCTGTGTACCTGAAGGGAGCCCACAAGAAAGATGGAGAGACTTCTTACAAGAGCCTGGAGTTACAGAACAGGGGGAAATTGCTTTAAACTGAGAGAGAGGAGTTTTAGATTGGATATTAGAAAAAAAATCTTCCCTGTGAGGGTGGGGAGGTGCCCAGGGAAGCTGTGGCTGCTCCATCTCTGGGAGTGTTCAAGGCCAGGTTGGACAGGGCTTGGAGCACCCTGGGATAGTGGAAGGACTTCCTGCCCATAACAGGGGGTGGAACTGGATGATGTTTAAGGTCCTTCCCAACCCAGCCCTTTCTGTGATTCTTTGTTACTTAAAAGTTAAGTAATAGTTGAGATCAAATCCAAGTTGAGCTCAGTTTATTTAGATGTACACCAGTCAATCTCAGATAGATAGATGAGGCTGACAAGAAAAGTGCATATTTTAATACAGTGTAGAGGTATTTACCATAAACCTTCTCCTTCAAAATTTCCAGCTGAATTTGAGTTTTGTCATTCCTGCTGAAATGTGTTTGGAGGATTATGTGCTGATCTGGGTGAAGGGAGAGGTTCAAGAGGGAGTTTGTGTTCTCAGAGAGAGGCTGAAGTTGGGTTGTAGGGCAACAGGCCTGTGCTCTGCACTGCTTTGGAAAACTGCTCTGTTCCAAACATGGGGAACTGAAAGGAAAAACGTGGTTGCAGAAGTTAAAAGATGTGGAAAGGAACTCTGCAGAGAAGTTCTTTTGGTGTCCTGAATGCCAGAGATTAGATTATGTTCGGGGGACAGAAATGTCTACACCTGGATTTAGGAACCAAGATTGTATCTTTGTGGTGAAGACAGACCAAAGGACATTCTGAACCATCTAATTTCACTGCCATCTGGTTTTAAGGATCCTGATCCTTCTCCTATCAAAGTTTTCTTCTGCTTCATAACTACTGAGATAAAAAGACAAGGCTTTCTTTTTTTGGTGAGTATAATCTGCTGCATCCTTTTTTGATATTTAATATATATTATTTACTGATGTCATATCCATGCCAAACCTACTGTGGAGTAGTTCTCTTTGTACAATTCCAGTTAAGCAGGAATGTCAAGTCATAGGAGGCACTTCATTGCTGAACAATTAAACAGGAGTTTTGTATGAACTGGGATGTGTCCTGTGGAAAGAAGTTACTGTCATCTTTATCTTGTGAGGGTCTTTGGTTAATTGGCATGATTTTTTATTAATTACAGCCTTAACTGACACAGCTGGAAGTTCTTACATTGAATAGAATTGATAACGTTGATAATGTTTGAAAAACCTAGAGCTAATCCACAGTGAAATAATTTTACAGTCCTAGAGAATGAAAAGTCTAATTCTGTTTTGTAACACTCAATAATCCCGTTTATAGTCTGAAAAAGTAATGTGTGTCATGTAGCCTTGGAGGCTGGTACTTACCAGCTGTTACTCCTTCTGAGTATTAAAACTGGGTTCTAAGTCAGCACCTCATTAAAATACCTAAACCAGCTCTTTCCAAGCTGCTGGCTTCCAAATGGAAACTTAAATAAGTCTGATAAGGGAGTGCCAATGGAGACATTGTGAGCAGCCTGTACATGTGCCATGAGGTGTTTGTTTTAGAAGTGCAGTAATCATGAGAACTGTCAAAACCCACTGGAGTTAAAACACTTGTTCTACTTTTACCTTGCTGAAATGGCAGACTTTCTTGATAAGAACATTTAGACACCAAATCCATGGTATGACTGAATTACAGCCACCAGCTGGCCTCCCCAGACACTCTGTAACTCTGGCTGTCCTAAAAACGTCCCTAAAGTTGAGATTGTCATTTCCTAAAAACTAATTCTGCCTGCAGTGCCAAGTGTTTACCTGCTGGCATGTCATTCATGCCCTGAAAGGCAATTTTAATGTAAATCACTGGTCATAAACCAAAGCAAACAGGCTGTTGTGCACACATCAGAAAGCACGGAAACCACTGACGTGGAATTACTGAAGATGTTTCTCCGCATTATTTGTAATTGTTTAAAAAGGTGCAAGTCTGAAGCACCTTGAAGCTGGAGGTGGGAGGAGTGGTCTGGGTAGGAAAACTTGGGATGAGAAGTGGCCTATCAGCTCAGGAGCTGGAACAGCCAGGGAACACTGACATGGGCCACGTGAGCACTTGCAGAGTTTGTCCTTTTGCACAATTACATTCTTTTTCCTGCTGGAGAAATCCATTTTTCTGTGGGTCTCCTATTAGTGGATTTTGGCCTGATTTGCTGAGACAAGGCTGACAGTTGCTCCTCCAAAGAGTTGTGTAAATGAGTTCTCTCTGTCCCCTCTGGAATGGGAGCCAGGAAGACAACACACACCAGAACTTTTGTTGTCATCCCCAGCTCTGTGTGTGGGTGCTGGATAGTGTAGCAGAGTGCTGAACTCCTACTCCTTAAACCTTTAAAGATCTAAGTGGTATCATTTGGTGTAGTAAGGTTGTAGTAAAGCTCTTTGCCATGTAGCTCTCCAAAGAAATGATGTTTTTTACTCACTGCTAATCTAATACCTCTTACCAGCTCTGAAGGATGGAAAGAAACACTTGGAATATACATTTGAAAATGACAAGAAACTACAGGGGAAAAAAAATAAGAGGCCTAAGGAGCTTTGGGAGGCTTTTCCTTTAGAGAGCTCCAGGATTTTCTGTATTGGGTGGAGGTTATGCAGCTGTTTTTATCCTAATGTTAACATATTAGGTTACAGGAATCTTTCCACTTAATTGAACAAACACAGGAGAGTATTTATGTAACTGAAGATCTGCAACTGCCAGCAGAATTATTTAGGAGAGGAATAATTAGGCAAATAGAAGGGTCCAAATGGTCCCAACAGAAAAATGTATTGCAATCCCAATAGAAGTCTCATTAATGCTGTTGTTTTTGATGAGCTGTGCCTTTTGCAGTATCATAAAGGGAGGCAAATGTGGAAGGATCTCAGTGGGGTGTCAGCTTGGGTATGAGGCAGAAACAATATCAAGGTTTTAAGCTGTCTGGTGTCATTATTGTCACTCAGACATGGCTGCAGCTCCACTATCTGCTTAAAAGGCTCCCATGATTGAATGAGCCACTTTAGGTTGAAATAGGTACAGAAGAGAACATTTCAGGTTAGTATTTGGTGTGGAATTGTTGCTTCATGCATGGGAAACAAGTTGTCTCTAATGCTGAGCAGATAACCCAGGAGAAAATGAGGCAAATGGAGCTTATTTCAAATACTTCTCCTTGAAATTGTCAGTTTGCTGCTTCAAAGAATGGAAAAGTTAACGAGCACATTATCTTAGACTTTCCACTGTACTGTCACTCATGCAGAAGAATAAAAGAAAGGTTAATTAATGTGATGTCATATTTACAGTGGCTGTTCTAGAAGCAGGTTCCTGGTCTGCAGTAACAAGGTCTGTCCCATGGTCAGAGAGGGAAAATACTTCAGAAATAGTCCTCCAGCAGAGAAGCTGAGTTTTTCCTATTTCCCCCTTTCTTTTGTCACCTGAGAATCTTTTTTAGCTCTGTTACAAATTACTGTATTGTAATTCTGAGTGCATTTTTCAAGCTTGTTTCATAGGTGCATTGGAATGGACTAAAAACTATTGCACTGTGAGAAGAGCTGTAATCAAAACCTGTCAGTAAAACAAAAGCCTTTCACAAATAATCATTCAGAGATCCCAGCTTGGAAAAGTGTTACTTCCTCAGAAATAACCTCCTCCATGCCTTCCAGTGGGGGCCTGGAGAGGTTAAGGGAGATGTTTAAGGGTCACAAATACCATCTGGTAATATAAATGGTCTCACATAACTCCAAGTTGCAATTATGGATTTGTTACTGTACCAGGGAGCTACAGGGCCCTCCTGAATTGATCTGTTAACAGGGTTTTGTTAACCATCTTGATGAAACTGCTAACAGCTGAGTGGTAAATGAATTTGATTTTTAGTGATGGGTAAATTAATCCACATCAAAATGTTCTAGGCTGCCAACTCTGGAAAAGTAGTGCTTCTCTTTGTCACAGTGAAAGTTTGCAATAACAGTTGTTTGCATTTTGTATTTATCTGTTCCCCTCCCCCTGTTAGCCGTAGTTGCTGATGTTTTTCATTAACTTGGTTTCCTATTAGGGCAGCAGCTCTGAATAAATATCAGTTAGGCAGGCCTCTTAGTTATGTGCACGTCGTTAAAGTGTGGCTATAAAATATTCATTAATTCTGGATTCCTGGGGCCAAGTTCAGACACACATCTCACTCCTTAGTGAAGAGAGAGAGACACTCAGGTGAGATTTTTGTGACTTTTGCTGTAGACACAATGTTTGGAAACAGAGTGCAGAGATGGAAACAATTGACTGTCAGTCTGAATGTGACCTAGAGGAGAGGCAATGCTCCACACTTTGCTGTCCAGTCCAGAACACCTGGAAATACGGGATTCTGAATTCTTACAATACACTGAATTTGATGCCACTTGTTACCTAATCATTTGTAGTATTCATGACAAAATCTTTCTTCTGCTGCTTTCTAAGCACAACCCTTTTGTCCTGCAGCCCAGGATTTCCAGGAGGGTGCCCAGGGGAGCTGTGTGAGGAGGGCTGGTGCCTCTGGAAGGAGCTGGCTGTGCTGCCCATCCCGGAGCAGGAGTGCCACACGTGCAGCCATTCCCTCCGGGCACACCCAGCACCTGCATCAGGGACAGCACAGAGGTGACAGATGTGCAGCAGCTCTGGTGCCCGTAAAAACACCAGTTGCTGTTCAAACACCGTGCAGCTAAGGAAGGGCTGCTTCTCTCTGTAGTGCTCTTGAACAAAACCTCTCTGGGGGTTGTGCTGTGGGAACGTCGCCGAGGCCAGGAATTCCAGAACTGGAGAGACTCCCTGGCACGAAGGGTCTCTTCCC
The DNA here is from genome assembly GCA_013400955.1 of Drymodes brunneopygia. Lineage (NCBI taxonomy): Eukaryota > Metazoa > Chordata > Aves > Passeriformes > Petroicidae > Drymodes > Drymodes brunneopygia. The sequence goes on along the minus strand of VZTZ01037379.1, from coordinate 162,970 downwards.
AGACAGCACAGAATTGGAAAATCCTAGAATGGCCTGGGTTGGAAGGGACCTTAAAGTTCATCTCGTTCCCACCCTGTACCATGGGGCAGGGACACCTTCCACTATCCCAAGTTATTCCAAGCCCCATCCAGCCTGGCCTTGGGCACTGCCAGGGATCCAGGGGCAGCCACAGCTTCTCTGGGCACCCTGTGCCAGGGCCTCCCCACCCTCACAGAAAGTATTTCTTCCCAATCTGTAATCTAAACCTACTTTCTGTCAGTCTGAAACCATTCCCCCATTCCCTGGTTGCGTCTCTCCAGGCCCCTGCAAAAAGTTTCTTTCCATCTTTCTTGTGGGCTCCTTGCAGGTACTGGAAGGCCGAAATGGACTTACTGTGCACCTAAGACAGAGCTGGACAGAGCTGCACTGCTGAACCCTCTAGGGCTATTGGAATCCTGGAAAGCTGGGAGAAGTAGAAAAGAAACCTTAAGACAGAGAAGCAAGCAGAAAACTTATTTCTTTGTATGCTTTTTTTTTTTTTTTACGAGAAAGGAAATGCTTCCTGAAGCACTCAAACATTTGCTCTGCCTAAATTTTAACCCTTTTTTCCAGGCCATATTTTTCTGATATCCAAAAGTATTTTTTCAAAGTAAAAAGGAGAGGAAGTATAGATTATTAAATAATGGGGAAGTCAAAATAACAGTCAAAATGTGAGTCTGATTCAGAAATAAACAGGCAATAGAAAGTTAGTGCTTGAGAGAACTTCTCAATACCTCAGGAAAGTTAAACAGCTCAGGTCTTAGTGAGTGGAACTTTCCTCTGTTGTGTCTCAGCTGATGAGCATCCTCCTTCTGGCCCTACTGAGTGGATGTCCTGCCTTGCCTTTTTCACCATTAAATCAGAGACAAAAAATCAGATTCAGGTTGTTAAGCCATTTCTAAGTGTAAACCTTTCATGCACTGGCTTTCATGTCCTCACAAAATCACAGAAGGAAAAAAACACACAAACAAAAAGAAACCAAAACCAAAAGAACAATCCAGTGCAGAGGCTAATGACTGAAAAAGGGAAAAGGGAATGAAGGTGTGAAAGTGAAAAGCACAGAGTTACTTAGGGAGGAAAGGGTGAATGCAGGTGTTCAAAGGGTGACACTGCTCAGCAGTAACAGGAATGATTTCTAGAAAAAACACTCTCCAAACATTAACAGATGTGGTCACAGTGGAGTGAGGGCAGAGGCAGCGAGTCAGGAGGTGAAATGGTGTATGGCACTGAGCTCTGTTGCATTCTGCATGTGAGACAGGCATTCCTGGCAGGAATCCTTCTGGTAGGATTTTGATTCCACTGGAGCAGCCCTTCCTAAGCCCTGGTGCTGCTCTGCCCTGGAGGCTGCTGACCCCAGTCTGTAACTGAACCTCACGGGGTCACGTCTGCGGGGTGAAATGGCTGCACTTGACCCCAGAGGTCTTTCCCAACCTCAGTGATTTCATGAATCTGCAATGCAGAGGCCTTTTGAGACCTGTTGGACTCTTCAAAACGTGTGGGCTTTATGGATAATCTCACAAAATGCCATCCAGGGAGCACAGCTTTGGCAAACCCGCGGAACACTCTGTGCAGTGTCCCTCTTTGACAGCACAGACAATCCCTTCACCATTGACACGTCAGATTAATTAGTGATCAAACCTGTAATGACTCGATAATGTGCCTCTGCCTGCGGCAGGGGGAGGATTGCTGGGGGCACTGCTGGCTCGCTGGAACCAGAGGGTGCTGGCTGCCAAAGAGGGGTGCTGGGAGCCACCCTGCGCTGCTGAGGGGACCCCTGAGACAGCCAGGCTCGGGCAGGAAGCTTCTCTACAGCCCGGATTTACTTCTCATTCAAAATCACTCAACGCCAAGCTCCTCCTCCTTCTGATCAGAAGCCAGTTTTTTTTCCTCTGTGAACTTAACTGTTTCTTGCTCGTGCTTAACTAGATTTTAAAGCCATGCTTTAACGTAAGTTAAAGCACTGCGGATATTTTTCCCTTTTCCCCAGCAGAGGCTGGAGGGTGTGGGTCGGCATGGAGGGCACAGAGCTGCAGCTCTTGGGGGAGCAAATCTCCCCCTTCCCACTCCGCGGCTCTGCCGGGTCCTAGTGCCTCCCTGCCGGCTGTGCCATCCCACTTTATTGTCTCTTAAAACTCTTCAAAACAACATCTAGCGGGTCCGGAAACACAGATGCACCACGTAAAAAGCAGCTTACCTCTCAGGAGCACGTGCAGATCCCATGCAAGCCACCTTCTAAAATTAGAGGTTGTGTTGAGTCGTTTGTTTGTGTTACAGAGGGGTTGTTTCTATAAGTAAGAGTTGATTCTGACCTGAAACCGAGTTGTAACACAGGCGGTTCCTGCTGTGAGGGGACAGGGATTTGCTCTGTTTGCAGATGGGCAAATCCTGCACTCTGCAGGTGCTGCCAGCGGTGTCCCACAGCTTCACTCTGCCTGCAGCAATGGGCACACCTCGAACGGGGGAAGTGCCGGTGGCAGCTGCTGCTGCACTCTCCCCGTCTGCTTCCCAGCTCATGCAAAATGCTCTGCATTTCAGGGACATTTTGCAGAGGTTCTGTTTTGGTGAAACACGTAGCTTGTTTTGGGTTTGGCCACTTTATTTATGAAGGCAAAGTGGAGCAGTAGTTTGGAGATAAACAGAATTCGAGATTGCTCCAGAAATTGATTTGCATAGATCTCTTCTGTAATTCTAATATTGCTAGATAGGCCATCATCAACTGATAAGGATACACTCATCTGTTATCAAGGAAGAAACTCATTTGTGCAAGGATTTTGGTTAAGTTTCTCAGAGAAGCTGAAAGTACTTAAATGCAGATCTCTAACTCTTTTCCTTTCCTGCTGTACTACTGCACAATTAAGCTCTTTTGTTAGTTTTTATATTTCCTGAATGTGGGAGTAATATAAAATATGTTGAAGTAGGACGTGAGAGGTTGGGAATGTGATGTAAGTATGGATTTATTTCTGAAAAGAGAAAAAAAAATCTGGCAGAAGTTGGTTGTCTGTTCTTTGAGAAAGTAGAGCTATGCACTGGTGTTTGTTTCCACAGCCTTGGAGAGTTCACAGGGCGTGGCTGAGAGACACAAGGACAAGGTCTCACCTGCTGGTCAAAACCAGCCCAAACTCCAGAGAATTTCGAAGGACTCAATGCAGAGGCTGAAGAGCTGCAGGAATCCAGGGCCAGGCTCTGTCCTGACAAGTGCAGGCACAGCTCCTGCTGCCTTTGCCTGGCTCTGGCAGAGCTGAACCAGGTCCAAAGTGTTGGTGTGAGGCTGCTGCAGCACCAGTGCAGACCTGCCTTGCACAGGTTATGCTGCAAGACAGTGCTAAAGCTCTTCTGTCCTAAAGAGCTGAGGGAAAATGGGTGAGAGGTCAGCAGCTTTAGAATAGTTCCATATTTTTGACAATTGTGAAATGTTTCCAGTGTTCCCTGGATGAAATGTCAGGTGTGTTAAATCACAAAACAGCAGAACGCACTGAGGGCTTAAATTTAGACTGGTTCAAAGGAAGTCTGTACACACAGACTCTGCTCCCAGGAAGAGAGGGGGGGACAGATTGCATTAGTTGGCCTCGTCAGGGATGAGCCACATTTGTGATGACAGGTCCATAAACGAATGGGAACATTTAGCATAACAATGCCCATGAAGGGGGGATATGAGGGGACAAGTGGTAGGAAGCAGATGTGTGCTTTCCTCCTGGAGTCAGACAGGAGCTGGAAGCAGCCCTGCTCTCACCAATTATTTATTTCTAGTGTGCTTAAACCTGGCTGGCTTGGGATTATTTCTGATCCTCACATCCAAACAGTGGCAAGGGGAAGCTGTTTCTTGTTTTGATGATCACCCTCTCTTACAGTCCTGCTGAGAGAAGGGTTTGGTGTGTAGGAACTGTAAGGAGAACAAGACCATGAGAGATGTGGAGGAAGGGGGAGAAATGGGATCCTTAGGAACAGAAGGGAAAGGAGAAGGCTGGAGCAGAGGATGCTAAAGCAAATGAAGTAATGTGAACACAAGAAATGATTTCCAGCAAACAGAGATATGAGGAATTCCTTCTGATCACTGGTGAGAAGGTTTGCTTCAGCTTTTTAAGGCTGGATTTGTACCCCTACAATGGCACAGATTTAGGCAGTTTTCCCTTAAAAGAGCCCTGAAAGGGGGGGAAATTTTACTTCTAAGCTTCCTCTTCAAGTGTACCCCAAAATAATCAATGAGTATAAAATCATTACTAAAAGGAAATCTGATTTAGTGTCTGGCTCCGTTTCTATAATTAATAGAATTTTGATTGACACACTGAATCCTGGCCTAGAAAGGGATCAGAACACAGCAACACTTGCACTGTCTGAGTGGCAAAGTTTGAGTAAATCTGTGGCTTTACTTTTCCAAGTCCTTTAGGACCAGCTTTCCTCATGTAAGTGTTAGCAAAGAAATAATCCATTCATGCTTATTGCCTCTTTCATGCTTGTATGATTTTAATGATAATTAAATAGTAGATGTCTGAGCTCCAAAGGCAAACCAGAGTCAAGTGTGCCTGGCTCATTTCTCCTCTCTGAACAAAAATGGGAGACATCAAACCTCTGTGTGAGGCTGTCTGATGGTCTGGAAGGCTCATAGCTTTCTACTCTGCTCCTCCCATGTAGATATCCTTAGGCAGATATCTGATACTTGCTGAATTTTGTAGTGATTGGTTACAGGAGGGGAAAAATGTCTTCTCTTGCACACAGAGAGAATTTCTTGATGGTCTGAAAGGTGCCAAGTGGGCATTTCTTATCTCTAAAGTGGATTGAAGCAGGTCTGGAAAGATGACTTGCCTTTTCTCATAACATGGGTCAATGAAACAGGGATGCAGGAAAACTGATATAAACAGCATAAATGAATCTCTTTTAATCCAACATCTCCTTGGTATTTGTGAGAGCCACTCAGAATGCTCCTTTATTCCTGTATGTGGTGTCCCTGTGCATGTGTAGCTGCTCTGGTACTGAGTGCTGGTGTAGATGGATCAGGACTAAATAATGAAATAATCTGTGGGAAAAGCAGATTTCAGTAGGGAGGGCACCTTCTTGTGTGTGCTCATAAAGATGAACACTGCAAGTACTTCAACACAAGCTACAGGGTAATAACACTTGTGCAGATGCTTTGAAATATGCATTATTGATTATTTTTCTTTCCTAGCTTTGTCTCTTAGGAATCATGCTGCTCTATGTGTCCTTTCATCTGTCCCTTACAATAATTTGTGGAGCCAAGTGTAGAGATCTCCAAGGCAGGACACACCAGTCATTTCTGTTCTGAACAGGGAAAAACACAGACTGATGCTGCATTAAAGAATGCAATATGAGCTCAACCTGTGCATCAAAGAACCCACAAAAGAAAGCCCCAGATTCACCTCTCAGTTAAAGTTTCTCTTCTCTGTCAGTTTTCAGACAGTCATCAGGGAGGGCTGAACTCGTGATGCAGAACTGTGATAAAAACACAGAAAATAATTCAGTCAACAACCAGGCAGGAGCCTGCTGGAAAGCAGGGTTCGGTGGTTGCTGTTTCCAGGGGTGAATTTTAGCTGGAACTCTGGTCAGCACTGCATTTCTTCAGCAGCTGAGGCTGGGCTGATGTGACTGCAGGACTGCAGTGTGACAGGGAAGTGTTGCCCTCCCTTCCCCATTCCCCTCTGGCTTCTCAAATCATTATAAACAGGTTTTCTCTCCATATTGGGTATTGATAAGGAGTACCTGAGGGTTGTGGTCTTATTTTCCTTCCTGCTTTTTTTCCCATTTGGAAACAAGTACATTTTGTTTGTTTACAAAATGCTGGATCCAGTTTTATGCTGTTACATAGAAGATGGTAAATCCAACTGGGCACCTACATTCAGTTAACCAGAAAAAGTTTTTCACCTAGCAGGCGTGCAACATTTGAAATACTCCTTCCTTCCTGATACTGAACCAAAATCGTCTCTATTTAAAACTGCATTTAGCTGCATTTTCTTGAGAGACATCTTGTTGGCAGCTCTTACATTAAAAAAAAGGAAAATATTTATTAATTGCAATTGATCCGTGGTAAAACTAATTTACAAACCAGGCAACTCTTGTTTGCAATGAAGTGATCTCAGTTATAAAAGATGACCTTTCTAGGAGCAAGACATTTTCAGGTACAAGTCACGTTTAGTTTTACAAGACAAAACACAAAGATTGCATTTGTAAATAAAGAATTTTTCGATAGCATCGGTGACTCCTAGAGAGGAACTGATGGAAATCTGCAAGAGGAGATGCAACCCTTGCAACAATTCCATGTGGATCCCAGGGCTGGTCAGTATGAGAAAGAGATGATTATGCCAGGAGCCTTCAGTTCAGAGAAGAGACAGCTTGGAATGCAGGAGAGGTTGTAAAGCCATTAGTGAGATGAGATAAAGACTGGCTGTTCAGCAGCTCCTCTGAGGCATTGCACAAGCCTGATGCAGTCACCTGGTGTACGTGGGGAAATGAGGGTGAGCCTGGGCAGCTCATTCCCACAGGATATCAAAGTCTCCTTGCTCTGAGGCAGTGAAGTGTTACAGGGAACAGAAACGTGCTGAGGACTCAGCTAATATTGAGCATTCTTTTGTTGGTTTTGCTGTGCAGAAAGACTGGTGGGCATTTGAACTGCAGTAAACACAGTGAGACTCCAATAGGTGCCACATAGCTGGGGTGGGACCATCCATCTTCCTGTCCCCCTGACAGATTCCGTGGTCGGGGTGGGCACCTTGGACAGGCCGAGGGTGACAGGGATGATTTCTCTGTGCCTGGCAGGGGAACAGCAGAATCTCTCACTGATCTGGAGTCACAGCCCTGCTCCATTCAAAGCTGCACTGAGGATCCTGTGGCAGCAAGCTGTGTAAACACAGCAGGCAAAGAATGTTCTCTGGGACGTTTCCCGTGGTGGGGAGCGGGCACACCTCGCTGGAGGTGGCACAAGGGGCACTCGGGACACGGGGCAGGCCTGGGGGTGGAAGCAGCACACTTGGATTCCTGCTTTGGGGCTGATAAGGACAGGAACTGCATGACAGAGTTCGTTTGTGGAGGGAAAAGGGGTGGAGCAAGGTGATTGGGAAATGGTGGCCTGGCCAAGTGTCTGTGGTAGCAGCCAGGAGGAAACTCTCTACTTTGCCCTTTTCCTGGCAGCAGCAGCAGCAGCGCTGCTGCCCTGACTCACTTGTGAGGACCATGACTGGTACATTTTTTACCCCTGACTTGACTCTTGTAAGAACCCTGGAAACAGCAAAATTAGCACATTTCCATGGTATTTTGGGGCCTTCTAATCTTACTGAAGCAAAGATCATTGAGTCAGTTTCCAGCTCTCGAGGGATCTGCTAGGACAGAGCCTCTGTAGCACCTCCCTGTTTGAGTCTCCTCACCCTGACTGAAGTGCTCAGGCACGCCAGAAGGAAGCTCTCTTTTTTTTTCTTGGCAGAAGTTGCTGGTTTCTATTTAAAAGAACTATTCTGGACCTTGGAGTTTTAATTATTTTGAATCAACTTTTGACTAAATTGTTGCTATTAAATAAGGTTTTCATCATCCAGGAAAGAACTCTAACTGGCTGGGAATAATCCTGCTAGACAGTGTTTATTTATTTCTGTTTCAATCTGTTGCTCTTAAGCTTTGGGTTTCTTTTCCTGAAGAAACACGGGGAGGAGGGGCACATAAATCAAAATTTTATTCCGAACTGATTGCCTTGTTCCAAATTGCATAAAGCATTTGATCTTTTTTCCCTATAAAATGTCAGGCTAGAAGGATCATTAACATTAAAGAGAACATGAAATGCAGAAGTGTTTGCTGAACAGGAGATGGAAGCTTCTCTTTGTGTGATATTTTACTTTTCTTGTTTCACAGCTAGAACTGGCTGGTTGTGGCTGGTGTGATGTGGCAGCACTACAGCCAGGAGTGGTGGTGAGCTGCACCCAGTTTGATTGAAGTTTTTTTCCTGCACGGTGAAAAAGGGCATCCTCACCCAGCAAAAATAAATCAGGCCATCAGTTTTTGCCTGGAAAAGAATACAAGAGCTAAGGAAAATTAACCAGAGACATTTGCGTGTCATTGGAACATATGACAGCAAAATGGTCACTCCTATCACAGCAGACATTTAAAAATATTTTTAATCACCCCATTTTGATTTGAACATTATTGTCTGACAAATACGCAGCTGGAAATGAGGGTTGACAGGCTGACAATTTTCTTCCAGTCATGGTTCATTTTCTTCTAGGAATGTGGCTGAAGACCTTTCAGGAACTATGCAGCATCACTTAACAAAAAGCAGCGTTTCTGCCATGCTGGAGCCTTCAAACAGCCACACAAACTGCTAAGCAGTGTGCTGAAATGGCAGTAATGAATAATAAATGCTTCTGCCTCCTTCAGAACATTACCAAACCCTTCTTCTCCAGGGAAGTTTACAAAATCCTAAGTCCTCCTCTGCCCAGACTGGCCATAAAAATACCTTACACAGGTTACAACAGAACCCTTTGGGTTGTGTCATCCTAAGCCTTAATTTTTCCTCCTGTTTGCCTTGGACTTCCCAGTAGTTTGTATTTATTTATAAGTGACTTCCAGCTGTACCCGTAACAAAAATTCCATACCAATGTAAAGACTTGATATATCAAGTTTTGGTCATCAAATTTGCTTAAATTTGTAAAGCTCACCTGTATGAGAAGTGTGTCTATAAAAGAAAAATCCTAGAATGCATAAAACAAAGTTTGAGGAGCTAAGCAAGTTTGTTGGCTACTGGGTTGATCAGTGAGCTTCTGCAGCAACAGCTTTTGGTTTCTTTTCCCAGCCTTGACGTTGAAGATCTTGGTTGTATTTTGAATTTCAGCTTTGTTAAGTGCCTTCAAACTTCATAGTAAGGTGTTATTTGTGGCTGCAGCCATTAGAAGGCAGATACTTTCCAAACACTCAGGAAATTCCTAATTCAAGGGATAAAGGAAGCAAACAGGAAAAAAAAAATACAATCAAGCCAGATCTAAGTAACACAAGTAACACACCAAGGAAAAGTCTGAAAGAGAATTTGCTCTGGGAGGGGAGCAAGGCTGGTGCCTGGATGAACACCCAGGGCTTCAACACGAATGGATCACTCATGGCAAGTCCGGTAGAGAGAGCACAGGGCTCCCTTCCCCAATGGAAAATATCTGTAATTCTGTCAGGCACTGTGTGACCTGTAATTATGGCCCTGTGCTCTTTTATTAATTCACACTCCTGCTTTACTTTGCTTGTGTACAAGCACATCCATATTATGATGCAAATTCACCAGCAGCAGGAAGGCCAAGCTCCAAGTAAGTGTTCCTAAGGGAGTTTTTGTCATACCTGTTCAAATCACAAGTCAGGGGAAAAAAGGAAAACATGCATTCAAACCATTAATTCAACATGTTAGTATAGATCTGGATTGATTAATAAAATACAAACTTGTTGATGACCAAACCAGTGCAAACTTTGGTTTCATTTACCCATGTGAGAAGTTTATTTCTCCTTGTACCTCTCCTGGAACTTCCCATGGAGTAAAATTCCCAGAGGAAGCATGGCTGTAATGCAACCCTGCATCAAACAAACTGAAGTTTGTATGTACAGATCACTTGGCTATTTCCAAAGAAAATAAACATTATGGTCTCAATGTGTTCAGCAGCTGTGTTCCTTAAGAAGGGTGAAGAAAATGCAGTCTTTGGACATTTTCAGTCATAGGATTGCAACTGAGGTACTACAAATGTTGAATATTTTGTCTTAAAACACCATTCCTTTGTAAGGATGAGTTAACTCCCACTTCTGTGTCTGTAACTGCAAGAAACATCCCACAGAATCCCAGAACGGTTTGGACCATTCCTTAAGATCATCCAGTTCCAGCCCCCTGCCATGGGCCGGGACACTTTATGTGCAGATCAGCATCACACCTTGCATTTGTCCTTGTGGCACACTCTGATTTCAGTGTCTGCACGTGGGGGAGAGCACAAGGTACATGACAGGGAGCCGGGAAGCAGGAGGCACCATGAGAAATGATCCAAAGATGGGCCTGCATCTCCTGTTTCAGACCTGTTAAAACAATGTCCCTCTCTTCTCCCCTGGCAGCAAGTTCCAGGAATGTGTACCTGTTGTAATTTTTAACTGTTTGCAGCTGGAATTGATGCCTCCTCATTCCCTATTCAGGGAGCTGGTGAGTTTAATGTTGGTCAGATCTGCTCCCTGCACGGTACTTAAACTTAATCCTAACTGGCTCTGGCCAAGCTGGTTCAGCTGGTGGCCCTCTAAATCTCTTTCTAGACATTACTCCCTCTGCTGTAGTTGTAAAATAGGAATAAAGCTGCTGTCAGGAGCACGGGGCAGCCACGTTAGCTGTTCCCGGGGGTGCGGGCAGGAGCTCTGGCCGAAGAGCCCCCGGCATTGCCCAGCGAGGGAGGGTCAATACAGAGCTGCAGGGCCGATCAATGGCTTTGGTGTTTCCCTTCCCCGCTGTGCCCGCTTTGAGTCGAGCCTGGGGGGCCGGGCAGGGCTCCCACCCCGGACCCCTCGGAGCTGCGGGTTTCGCGTTGTTGTCGCTCTCCGGCTCCTGCCCACCCCCAAACCCCTGCTCCTGCCGCTCCCGCCCTGTCCCTCCGTGTGTCAAGGGCCGCTTCCTTGGCCGCCCTCCGCTCGCAGCCTTAATTTAACGACTTCGCCGTCGTAAAAGTCAATCGGGGCGAGTGCCAGGGAGGCGTGAAAGTTTTCCGCCGTGACTTTGGCCGTCACCGCCCCCCTGCTCGGTCACTCCCCGTCCCCTCCCTCCCTCCCGGTCTCTCCAGTGCCCCCGAAGGCGGCTCTGGCTGTCCTTGCGGCCCCTCCTCTCCCCACCCCAAAAACCCAAAAAGCTCGATCCGCTTTGATCTCGCCTTCAGAAAGTTTACTTTATTTACAAGGGGGGCGCCGGGGGTTCCCCCCTGTTTACACACACACATTTGTAAAATTAGCCAACCCCCCTGACAAAAACGCAAAGGAATGGCTGAGAAATAAATAAACCTCTCCCACCCCCCGAGGCGGAAAGGCTCCAAGCCGGCGGGGTTCTGCTCCCCGTCCCCGTCCCGGGGCTCAGGCGATCCTGCTGCAAAACTCGTCGAAGTCCCTCTCCATGAAGAGCTCGCTCTCGATCACATCGTCCTCCGAGGGGAAGTACTGTTGGCTCTCCTCCTGCGGGGAACTCGCGGCCGCACCGGCCCCGGCCCGGGCTGGCGGGGAGCGGGCGGTGGCTCCGGCCTCCTCCGCGCACTCCATCAGCGCCCCGCGGGCGTTCTCCAGCACCCCCAGGTACGAGTCCATGTCCAGCGGNNTCCGAGTCCATGCCCGGGGGGTCCCTCCCGCGGCCCGCCCCGCCGCTCTCGGTGCCCACCGAGTCCGAGCGCAGGTGCATGAGCTGGTACTTCTCCCGCATCAGGAACTGGTTGGTGTTGCGGGGCGCCCGCATGCCTGGCGCCCGCCGGCCCAGCACGTTGACGGGCCGCAGGGAGAGCAGCACCCGCGGCCGCGCCGGGCGGTGGCAGCGGCGGAAGGCGCGGCAGTGCTGCTGCTGCAGCTGCTGGTGCTGGTAGTGCTGGAAGTGGCTGTGCGTGCGGCTGCCCAGCAGCTTCCGCGCCCCGCCGGGGACCCTCCCGCGCCGCCCGGGCGGCCAACGGGA
>VZTZ01037379.1:12311-151232 GCA_013400955.1 Drymodes brunneopygia | reverse complement strand
GCCCGCCGCCCCGCGCCCACTGACGGCGCGCTCCCGCGCAGCCCATACTTATCACCTCCGGCACAGTCCAACTGCCGCCGCGCCGCGGGGGGGAGCCGGGCCAGCACAGCCACTCCTCAGCCGGCCTGTCCCCGCCAAACTTCGCCCTCCGCGCCCGGGGAGCGCGGGCGCTCTGCGCCATCGCAGCTCGCGTATTTGTATTTCTCGTGTTATCCGGGGTTATCTCGGGATCTGTCCCCCCCTGGGCGCGCTTTGGCTTGGCCCAGAGCTGCGGGCGCATTTTTTGTTCATCCCCTATTCACGAAGGCCATTTACGCTCGGCTCCCCGCGCAAGCACCGTTGCTTGCCCGTCCCTTGCAGCGGCGCCACGCAAACCGCGTACGGCGCCCGTCCCTTGCAGCCGCGCTACGCAAAGCGCGTACGCCGCCCGTGAGGGGCGCGGGGGGGAGCGGCGAAATGGCCGCGGGGGCAGCGGGGAGGGAGAAGGGGCAGCCGGGGGCTGGCACGGGGCGCTGGAGAAGCCGCGGCGCTCAGTGCCAGTGCCCGCCGCCGCACTGCCCCTGTAACTCCAGGCTGCGGCCGGCGCCACCGCCGGGGAGCGGTGACCTTCCCGCGGGTCCCACAAAATGGTGCCCGCGCCTTCCCCCCTCAGCCGTCTCACGCCAGGGGAATCCCTTCCTGAGGCTTCACGGTGGTTTTTTTTTTCCCTTCCCTTTAACCTCTCCAGGTGAATCGGTGCTTTTTCATCAGTATACAGGGTAAAATTAGAGCAGAGACATTCATTCTTGTAGTTTGGGGAGTGCCCCAGTTACTTGTGCTGGGCCTTGGTCCCTCTACTACGAATTTCCTCTGATTTTCCAATCTGTTTTGGGTGGGTTTTTTTGGCCCTGTATGTAACTAATCTGACAGTGGCTTCCCTGTTCACCCTTTCCCCATGGCAAATTTGTTAATGAAAAACAAGCTCAGTGTTGCCCAAATGTTCCCGAGTAAAGGCTTTGCAGGAAGAAGGGCAGCAACTCCCGTGCAGGTAACGTTTTATTACAATCTAACAGTGAAGGGCAAAGAAGTACAAAATATACAGAGGGGGACAAGGTAGAAATCTGGATTTGGGCTGACCACAGAGTCAACATTTCCAACAACAAATTGCCAACATTTATCTATTTTACCACTTCAGAGCATGCATTTCTAAGCAATGTTTGTTTGAAATTCCATTCAGGAATTACATGGTATTCCATTTAAACTCAGCTGGCCTTATCACCTGTGTGTTTTACAAACTAAAGGCCAAAATGGAAGGTGTTGGCACTGGAGCAAGCAGCAGCTGTCCAAAGTTGTCTAAAATGTGCAGGCTCTGAGGGAATGTGAGAGCAGGGGGAGGCTGCAGCCCTTTCAGAGTCCAGGAGGATGTTTATAAAGAAATGCCACATCATGTGGCAGGATCCCCGTCCCGAGTTGTCACAGGCTTTTTCACAGATGCATTAGGGAGCAGCGTGGCTTGAATAAACTTCTGCCATTCCAAACTTTCCTCCTGGATACAGAACGTCCCAGAACTCTGTTTGTATGGGAGACTCTGCCCTGGCAACCACATGTACTCTCCTGTCCTGCTGGTCAGCCCAGCTTAGTCTGGCCTCAGTTCCCATTTTATCTTCTGAGTTTGGTGCACATTGAGTCTGCTTTATTTTTTAGCTGTTCTAGAAGGATGTAGGAAATTTGGTGTAGAAAGGAGTCTTGTGCTACTCTGTGAGGCGAGAATTCCAGTGAATGTGCCTCCCTTCACATCTGGATTATCTCTAATCCACACCCTGACACTGCCCTGCAAAGACCAGTGAGTTCATCCTGTACCCACTCCGGCAAATCAAAATCTAAAGCTTTTATTGAAACCTTTAATCAATACCTACATCTGTATTAGTACATAAGTTTTTAGAGCAATTTGAAATCACTACCTGGAGGCAGCTGAACTATTTGTGCCATTATTGATCTGACCTTTATTCCCTGTGATCTCTTCTGGTCGGGGTTCAGGTGTGCAGGCTGGGAAGAGCATCCACCTCCCTCACTCACCTCCCTGGCTCACTTCTTTTTTCCCTACTGTTTCACAGCTGTTTTCAGCACTGGAAAAGTGGAGGAAATGTTTTTCTAATGTATCATGAAACATTTTGTGATTTCTCAGTGGTCGCCAGCCAGCAATAGTATTTTTTAGAACCCTTAAGTTTCCTTTGACACGTGGGAACCCGTCTACAAGTTGTTTTTAAAATTTTTTGTTGTTGGAGTGCAGCAGCATAGAAGAGACTTCTGTTGTAGTTACAGCCTTAAGAATTGGTATCATGAGATATTTAAGAGTATCCCTTTAATGGAGGCAAGGTCAAGCTCCCGAGAAGAGGTCGGTAGAGGCCCTTGGTATCCAATTACTGGGAGAAGCCCAGTGTCCTGGTCAGCCTGAATTAGAGCCGGATGGGGTTATCCAGGACACCCAGCACAGCTCCTGGCCGCTTTTGTGCTCGGGGCCCGCGGCTGGGTGGCTCGGCTGTCACCGCGGTGACGGGGTCCGGCAGGGCTGGCAGCTCCCCTGCGGGCTTTGACGTTATTAGCGCCTTCCTAGAGCTCGTGTTCTGTGTGTACAACGTCACGTTCTTGTGTGTTTTACTCCTTGGGTGCTGTACAGATTCTTTGCTTTTTCGGCAGTTCAGGGGTTGCTATAGCGGGTGCTTATTAAAGGTTAGCCAGATGCCTTATTGCAGGGCCTAATGCTTAGCAAGTCTTGATTTCATTAGTTTTCTGTACAAAGAACTTAAGGTTCCTTACAACGTGTAATATGTCTTAAGCATTCCCTTTAGCATCCTTTTAATGGGGGGCTTTGATGAATGAACCCTTTTTATTGCTGCAGCTGCGATGATTTTGATATCTGCAGCAAACGTTGACTCCCACCCCCCGGGAGCCTTTTGGAAACTGCAGAAAGCATTTTTATTCGGTTTGGTGGTGACATGCTTAGAAAGCAGCTGTCAGGTAATAGAATTAAGTTGTCACATAAAAGCAGTGTTCAGTAACTCAGCTGACACTGGTTTCTGAGTTTTTATTAAAAGTACATAGTTCAAAGTTATTTCAAGATAACCTGGATTTCTTTTTCTTGTTCACAATGATATGTTACATTTTTAATCAAGGTGTTTTGATGACGGCAAAAATTTCTTAAGCCATCACAACATAAAGTGTAGAACCGTGTTCGTGCCTAGCATGAAGCATTTGTGTTTAAAACCAGCACTGATTGATGGGTGTGCTTGTTGCTTTGGCAATGTTTTAATTGGCTTTTCAGCATTAAAGGAAAACCTTACAGGGAGCATTTTGTTCCCATCCATCCTTCCTTTTGTTTTAAACTTGGTTGTTTCCATCCCTGCTAGAAATGGAGAATTTTGATTATCAGGTGAACAGTTTAGATTGATGTTACCCCAGAACAGAACCTAAAAAGGCAGGAATGGGGTGCCAGGTGTGAATGGAAAACAGAGCATGGTTTAAGTTTGGAGAAGGCAGCTGTAGGTGGAGAAAGGAGGCTCCTTGTCTTTGGAAGGAGCTGTGTTCCCTTTAACAGAATAGTTTGTGGGAGAAGGTGACTGGAACAAGAGTAAGAGACTGATCATAAACCCCTGGAAATCAGGAAACCTTTTGTACACCTTTAATTCATCCTGTGTCTTTATACTTACAGTTTCTCAGTCAACAAAATGATGAATATCTTGAAATCCACTTTGTTTTAATCATATTTCTGGTATATGTAAAAAAAAACCAATATTTCTCCAGTATGGGTTCACTTCATTCATAGTAGTGTTTTAATTGAATTTGTATTGATTTAAAAAAATAAATCTTAGTATTTTAAAAAGCACACTTGAACTTGCTTTTATGGTTTTAATGCATGTTTATTTTTTTCTTGTAGATAAGAAGCCCAGCATAAGTCTCAGACTGCTGTAGTACAATCTCCAAACTTTGACACCTTTCCTAGTGAATGTTGTTATCCTCTAGAAAAGTGAGTGTACCTAATAAAAACTTGCTTAATGGTGCATTGTCTTAAACTTCTAGTACTTTTTGTCAGCAGAAAATGAATAGAGAGCCCTCCTTGTGTTTACTGGTCTCTGGAAGTGTGAAGTGTTGTGTGAAAGTGGGGTTTTATTAGATGTGTTTGCATAATAATTTCTGTAGCTTGGTTTGTGATGTTTTTGCTCAGTCTGTGTTCAAGGTAATGAGTTGTCCTTGATTATTTTCTGATTTAAAATACCTAGATTGCTTATAATGAGCTTTTTTTTTTTGTGCTGTAGAGATATTCATACCCTGTCTATAAATTGATTATTAGATCTTGGCTTTCTTGCTCAGCTGAGGTTGAGCCATGGCAAGATTTTCAAAACGCTTTTAAGCCAGTCCGTTTTAAATTCTGCTTTGTAGCTTGGAAAAAAAATAACTGGTGGTGATAGTTGCATATTAATTCCCAACAGTATTGTATTCCCCATGCTCCTGATGCAATAAACTGCTGGTATTGCTGAGGGTGTGGATGGATTTGTGCCCTGTGGTTGCTGGACTCTGCTGTGCCCGTGCAGTGCTCTGGTCGAGTGAACGGGCCCACAGTGACGCTGTGATTCACGCAGGGAGTCTGTGATCCGTGAGCAGCCTCCACAGCCCACTCACAGGCACACCCCAAACCCCAGCCTGCCTCTGCTCTGCTCACTGACACACACCTGGCACCTGGGACGGGCTCCAATCCCTCTGCAGTTAGCACTGGTTTGGCTGAGCTTGAGCTGAGTGCAACATGCAGATCTTTAGTCCTCAGGTCAGCTGGCTTGTGGGAGATAAAAGCTTTAAGGCTGAATTCTTTTGTCATTTCCATTGTCTCTGTGATCAGATCACTGAGAAGTGACACAGCCTAATCAGTGTTTTGAGGTAGAATGGTGAAAACTCTTCTACAAGATGTGTATAGAGTAGGTTATTACCTTTCTCAAATACATCCAGGCATGTCCATGTGTTCCTTGTCAGCCCCTGATCTCCCCTCCAAGTGCTATGTTGCCTGTGCACCAGGTTGTGAGATTCTCAGTAGTAATAATGATAATTTGGGTTTATTAGTGGAGAGACTGATTTGTCATGAATACAAAAGTAGTGGAATTGGTCTGTAGCACTTTTTTTTCATATGGGTTCAAGCCTTGAGCTGGCAGTTTCTGTGGTGGTCTGGGCTCCATTTAAGCAAATGGTTTGGAACTTCAGCTGTAACTGGAAGAGTTGTCTTCATGCATTTACCTGTGTTGCTGCTTTATGGTTAGTATTTACAAACGTGGTAAATCACAAGACTCAGGCCTTGTGCCATTACCTGTCATTCTCTAATGCTGAGTGAAGCTCAAGGCTGCAGTAGCTACTTCTGGTGTAAGTGCTCAGGAGCAGCAGCTCTAAAGTGAGGTGGGAGAACCCTTTTATTCTGGGCCATCTATCACAGCCTTCACATGCAGTTTTCTCCTGGGAGGGAGCTCCTGTAAACACCCTTATTGCCCAGAGCTTTGTTTAGTTCTTGCCTTGGCGTTTCACTGAAATCTGACCCCTTTCCATCTCATTGCAGGTCTGGAACCAGGCAACTCTCTTGTGTGTTCCTAATTATGTTGAGAATTCCTCTTGCCTTGTGTTACTTGTACAGCAAGAAAGTGTAGCCCATTGGGGCTTAGCTTTAATGTACTTACAAAACTCATGTTCATCTTTGCAGTGGTTTTCATTTGGTCTGCAGTCTGGCTGCTTTTAGGGGCATCTGAGAATGCCTGGAAAATGCTCCTTTAAACATCTAAACTGTGTGAATAAATGTACAGTGAAAAGGAGCTCCGTCTTCAGTAGTTTAAAGTGAAACTCTCTGGTACAAACTGGTGCTGAAGGGTCAGTTTGAACTTGGAAAGCTTTTCCTAAAGAAAAAACCCCAAACCTGTTACCAAAAATAATGTACCCTTCGACTGTTTCCTCTAGGAAACAAGTGCATGATAAAAAAGGGAACAATCATAGTTGAATGAATGGAGAATCCTTTTCCTGTTCCAAAACTTTGGTGCCAGTCAGTCAAAATTAGTTGTTTTTTTCTTTTTTTTAGAATAGAATGCTTGCTTCCACACCTGCAATGAATGAGGCTCTCTGGAAAGCCAGGCTTTGGATTGGTGATAGGGATTTCTAAGATATAAGCTGTATTTGTGGAGTTACCTTTTCTTACTTCTGTTCAACATGTATTTTTCTCTTCTTGATCCTTGCTGGGAAAGAATGGTTCAACAAGTTCCAGAAAACATCAGTTTTCCAAATGAGGAAGAGAAGATACTGACGCTCTGGAAAAATCTTAATTGTTTCAAGGAATGCCTAAAGCAATCAAAGAACAGACCTAGGTAAGAATCTGTTAAAAGCTGTAGCAACTGTGTGGCAGTGCAGGGTTGGCTGGGCTGTAATTACTCTTTGTTTTTCCTTGGTTCTGTAAATAGCAGCTGCTCCCTTTGCCAGCAGCAGGCCTGGCTCATGCTGCTGTCCCTTTATATTTCACTTGGTAAAGAATCAGCGGTGTTCAAACAGTTGTAATAAACTTGTAATTTCCTGCTCCGTGGGTTTGTTAGAGAAATGGGGAGGTAAGCAAAGAATTCTTCCCATTGTGGAGCTGTTGAGCACCATGCTGGGGTGTTCCATGGGAATCCTGGTAGAACTGGCAGTGGTAGGAACTGAACAGGTTGGGATGTTCCCTTCAGTCCCACTGCCAGCGTGGCACCGGTGCTGACTGACCGTGGAAGAGGCAGGAATCGATAATTTCCTAGTGAAACACAGTATCAGCACACAGGTAGAGCCACTCTGTGTGAAGGCCTGCTGCTCAGTTTTTGCTTTAATGAGGAATGTTTTGTGTTGTAGGTTTAACTTCTACGATGGCCCCCCATTTGCCACAGGGCTCCCCCACTATGGCCATATCCTTGCAGGAACCATCAAAGACATTGTCACCAGATTTGCTCATCAGAGTGGTTTCCATGTGGACAGAAGGTTTGGCTGGGATTGCCACGGCTTACCTGTGGTATGTGTCACGAATTTACCTGCAGATACTTTTATTGGTTCCTCTTCCCCTGTTTTTCCCTGTTTATCACTCATGTTTCTGTTCCTTTTATACCTGTCATTGTTGCTAAAAGAGAAATGGAAGCTCCTTGTTCAGTGCATTTCTCTGGCTTTGTGTGTGGTGAGTTTAGGAGCCTCCCACGGGTCACCTGCACTCTGTTCATTGCTGTGAACCTGTATTTATTTGGTACATCTCAGAAACTGTTTTTTTGTTCATTTTTCTAAAGATACTAAAGAAACAGTCATTCCAGGCTGAGCCTTTGAAATCCCTGCCAAGTTCAGGTGCAGCTCTCATGAAATCTCAGAAGGTTCAAGGAGACCCCTGAGCCTCATCAGAATGTATAGGACACAAATAAACTATCTAGGGAAATCCTGCAAGCTTTTTCTAACAGGATGTTTTGTTTGGTTGTTTTCCACGCTCACAGGAATATGAGATTGACAAGACTTTGGGCATTAAAGGGCCAGAGGATGTGGCAAAGATGGGGATTGAAGCTTACAACAAGGAGTGCAGAGGGATTGTGATGAGATATGCCAAGGAGTGGGAGGTGAGTGAAAGCTCAGTCCATGTTGTACTGAGCATTTCTAAATGTGTTTGTGCAGAAGTGTTTCAGGTGTGGGGAACTTTGTCCTTCTGTCTGATTATCTGCATAAATCTCATGTCTTTAAGCTCCTGTGTTTCCCCCCTGTGATCCTGAACAGGGAAGAAAAAGAGCACCATTGTGGCTCAGAACAGAGACTGCTGTGCTGTCAAGAGAAGGTTCCTTGCAGGTTACCTGGAGCTCAAAGTGTCTGATGAGATACACTGAACAAATAATGGATGTGTTGAGCATTGCCTCTTTCTTTGTGTCTTCTCTTCATACAGAAAATTGAAAGATCTGTCTTTGGTTTTCAAATGGAGCCATTAAAGAAAATTAACATTAACCTCACTGCTTTTCTGCTCTTCCTTCCCCACAGTCTTTTCATTGCTAGAGTGGAGGGCAGCAGCTTATATTTGTGGAAGAACAGAAATTCTCACATCTGGTTTTGTCACAAGAGGTGTGGGTTAAACCCTCAGTCTTCCCAGAGAATCTTGGTGTCAGCTTTGCATCCCAGGAGCACAGGGAGAGTGTTGGTGTGTGAGAGTTTGAGAATGATAGTTCTCTAAAATGATTTCCAATAAAACTTTATATTAATTTTTTTCCTAGGCAGAACAATCCTAATTATTTTAATTTTTCCTCGTGCTGAAGCTGTTCTACTTCATCACACTCCTTTGCATGTTCTCTAGTCCTGCTGTATTTCTTTTCATGGAAGTACCAATTTCTTATTTGAGTATCACTTGCCTCTTGCCCTTGGGAGCATTTTGAAGTTCTGGTCTGTGCCTGAAGAAACCAGAACTGCCTTGGGTAGAGTAGCTGTGGCCTAGACCTCAGTGAGTGGCTCGATGAAAAGCAGACAGTTTGTTTTTTTCAAATGTACACTCACTGTTGTACTTCAAACCCATAATAATTAATTCTTTGTTGCTTTTAGAAATAAAAATAGAAATATTCATTCTGGTTTGTTGTGGTGGTTTAACCCCAGCTGGCAGCCAAGTACCAATGAGTGGAGATAAGAACAGTTTAATTGAAACAAAATAAAACAGTATAATGATGCTGATGATAATCATAGTAGTAGTGAAAGAGGAGGGAGGGGAATAAAAGCCAGGAATATCAGGTGTTTGCCAGTCTGGTTGCTGAGTGATGCCCAGCCTGTCTGTGCACAGTGACTGACAGCTCCTGGCCAGCCCCAGTTTCTGTGCTGGGCTCGATGTCCTGTGCTCTGGAATGTCCCTTTGGCCAGTCTGGCTCAGCTGTCCTGGCTGTTCTCCCACCCAGCTCCTTGTGCAGCTCCTGGCTGCCACAGCCTGGCAAACTGAGAGCTGCTTGCTTAGGGTGAGCACTGCTCAGCAGCACCTGAGCCACCAGTGGGTTAACAACATTATTGCCATCCTAAATCCAGAACACAGCACTGTACCAGCTATGAGGAAGAAAATTAACTCTATCCCAGCCAAGCCTAGAACATTTGTGTTTTATTTTCCATACCTTTTACCTTGCTGTGCTTCAGCAACTGGTATTTTTGCAGCACTTGATCTTATGGGTGGTGAATGGATTTTGTATTTTGTTTTGTTCATAAACTTGTGCATGTATGTGTGTATTTTAGGTGATAAATAAAAATAATGAAATTTGTTTAAATATCTTTTGACTTGTAATGAATTCAGATATTTTGGAATGGTGTTAGGAGAGGAATTACCAACATTCCTGGTAGATAGAGTGTTTATTTTCTGCCTGGAGTAGTTAGCAAATATTTGAGCCTTATGAAAAAACACAGAAGGTTCCTTGGTTGTGTTAGATCTTACAATGCTGAGACCAAACACAATGCTCCAACTTCGTGGATCCTTGTGCTAACCAGTCCTAGGCTGTGGATCTTACTAGTGGAATGTCAGAGTGGCTTAAAGGTCAGGATGAAAACTGATCCATGTTGGGAGCTCAGGTGTTGTATGAAAATGTGGAGGTGAGAGAATGAATGTGCTTTGTGTTCACTTTGCTGGTTTGTCATTCAGTTGTGAGCTGTGTCCAGCAGTGTCAGGACAGGTGGCCCTGGCTTGGCTGTCTGGAGCTGGGGCTGTGAAATCCCACTTGTCCCAGGGAATCCCAGAGCTGGCTCATTCCTCATTAGTGTCTGGATGTGACCGTGATCTGTCCTGAGATGGGCTGGCACCTGTCACTCCTGTGGCTTTGGCAGCCCTTTCATGGCTTTGGGAAGTCAGGGAAGGCAGCTGGCCCTGGAAGAGTTTGATAACTTGTCATGTATCAATTTCTTTCAGCATTTCTTTGTCTTCAAGTTACATCATGTTTTCATGTAACTGAAAGCTGATAGGCTTCGGCTTCTGGGTTTTCACTGTCTCTGCAACAAGTAGTCTTAAAAATAGAAGTAAGACCACTGTAATGAAAAGAAATTTTCAGGCATTTGAACCTTGGCTGAACCTTGAGTGATCCACGATTTCTATTTGATGAATGATCCAAGTGATCTACCATTTCTGCTGTGTTGAACACATTTGCCTGTTGTGTGACCTTGGTTCTAAATAACCACGCTCATAGGTTTCATTCCTTCCTTATTTTTGCCTGTTTAAATACACTGTTTGGAACTATTAGCAGACTAAAATATTTTATAGATGCATTTCATTGATGTGGGACAAACACTGCTCTTAAAAATCCAACCAATTTTTCTTTTACAGACTAAATATTGCTAATGTGTCATGATGATGCATTGTTAAGATGCCTTTCAATCTCTGTGTTTCTCTTGACAGTTCAGTGTTACCAGATTAGGACGCTGGATTGATTTTGAAAATGACTATAAAACTCTTTACCCCGAGTTCATGGAGTCTGTGTGGTAAGTGAACATGCATTCCTTTATGGATTTGCAATGTGAAAAAGGCTTCAGTCATTGCAAACGTGTTGGTCCATGTATCGCTAGTACTGTTCTGAAAATGCCAAATGCAGATAAAACATCTAGCAGAGTAATTCAAGTGATGTGAAATCTCTTCATGTCCAAGTGCTGGAATTAATTGTCCCATTTTTTCCTTCTTCAGGATAGCAGGGCTTTGCAAAACAAAGCACCAATACTGCCTTTAGTGAGCCCTGAAATCTTACTGCTCCATGTCGGCTTAAAGGCAGTTCTGAAGATCTATTAATATGTTCCTTGGTTGGTTTAGGAAATTTCATTATATCTCTGCATTCTTGATGTTCTTCACACTGTCAGCTGTAAATGGGCAAACTGTCCAAGCTCAGTTTAGCTCCAAACCTCTTCTTCAAGGCTGAATTTAGAGGCTGTGAATCTGCTGTTATCTTTTTCCTGGCAGCACAGTTTGACAACTGTCTTGGACTGCTGGTGCAGAGCTTAATAAAGTCTGGGTGTTTTGGCAATGTGTTCTGGGTGCCTGTTTGGATTTCAAAAGACAAGATAATCTTACAGGTTAGGGATAATCAGATTGGTTTAACACTGTAAAGAAATGGCAGTTTTGGGTCTTTTGGGTGATAGAATGACAAGATGAATTGTAGGGAGAGGTTTAGCAGAGGATATGCTGACAAAAAGCCATTGAAAAGCACATTATGTGCATATTAAAGTATTATTGAATGTTCATTAATATTAGTTTTACTAATCAGCTTTAATTGTATAGTTATTTTCAAAAAGTTCTGATAATGGATTTTTAGAACTTCCTGAAGCCATTGCAGAGGGTTGAAGTGCCAGTGAGATTTCAGTGAGCATTGGGAAGATGGTGGGAAGGCAGCAGATGTTTAGCTCACTCAGCTGAAGAAACCCTGCATAATTATAAAGCCAAAGCTGACAAGAAACCTTTATTTTGTAAATCACAAAAATACTGAGTGGCACCTCAAATCCTGTTTAACTGGCAGCTTAAAAACCAAACCTGCCTTGAGCTAGCTGCAGGGTCTCTCTCAGCAGCCCAAGCCTGTTTTTGGTGGTTTGTTTCTCCCACCACCTCTTTGAAAGGCAGTTTGTGGTCTTTCACCTGTGTTACAGAGATCACCTCGTCTAATGCTTGCTTTGATACAAACTCTAAATGATAAACTTTGGATCTGAAAACTCAGTGAGATTTCAGGAAGTATGTAGGCAGACAGCCTCTTAATTTTGTGCTTTTTTTGCTTCTTGATACTGTTAAGTTGCTGTTAAATCATGTAGTGGAATACATTTTCTGTTTTTAAAAATTGGGATTTTTTTTTTTGGAAAGTCTCCTAGGACTGTCTCAAGGCTGAGGGAGATAATGCTTAAAAGAAGTCCTGTCACTGCAGTTAGAGTGGTGCTTTTGGCAGGGTAATGCACAATTTCCTAAAAATGAAATAAATTGGATGGTTACCCAGGCAATCATCAGACTCACAAGGTGTTACTGAAGTTACTTTTTATGTCCATCAGGAGTGTTAATTTGATCTGTAGGTTCCAGCATTCTTCTCTCACAATTGATTCCATTTTTTCTGAGCTCCTTTTGAAAATCTGTAAAAAAGTTTTAAAATGGAGTGTCCAGCTATGTACAAAAGAGAAACTGCAGATTATTTTCTGCATTGGCCTGTCCAGTGGTTTTACCTTGTTTTTGTTCTGTCTGTGGGAGTACAGTGCTGATTTTAGGCCCAGAAAAAAACCCCAGATTATGAAAATGGTAGTGAGCATGGCAGTTGTAGATTTTGTGGTTAAAATATGGTAAGGAGTTTGTCTTTAGTCATATAATCAGCTAAATCAGTCTGTTTAGGTTATTTTTTTTCTGGTCTGTAGCTCTTCCTGCAGTTCTGGAGTGGTCTCAACTGGAATTTCTTTGTGACGTGGTGTTTTCTTTGATGTTTCTGTTGAGTTCAGTGAGATAATCTAATACTTGTGATAAATGTTGTTTTCAGTGGTGGCTGATTTGATCCAAATTATTTAGATTTGAAGTGTTTAGGACTCAGACACCAAATACATCTGTTGTCCAATATCTCTACAAAACAATAAGCTCAGAATGCTAGAGAGCATTTCTTCTTCATCTTTTATAATTGTTCTGGTGGAAATTACTCCTTTGTTGGCATTTTGATGCTATGTCATAGGATGACTGACTAAACTGAATTTTCAGCCTGCTAAATTTTGACTTACAACAAAACATTCACTGGTAGAACTGTGGTATCCTGGCAGAATTTGTCAGGGGAGGATTGAAAGTTGGTGTCAGTGAGAGGTGATACTGCACTGGTTTTGCTTGTTAAGATACAGTGAACTCTGCACATATTAAACATCTTAAATAGAACTTTTAAGTTCTAATTCTGTAGAATTAGAATTCTGTAGAATTTGTCCTGCAGCCAGCTTGGATCTCAGTTAAAAAGTATCCTTCACTGGAACAGTGCAGTGAGAGATGTTCTTGAGCTGGCATGGCACAAACATAAACCTGTTGTTGCCTTTTTTCTGTACAGTCACGAGACACACCCAGTGAAATGGAGTTTGCTGGGAGCTTAAACTTCTTACAGAGGCGGTCTGAAAGAAATCTTTGGGAGTTGGAATAACTACAAATGATTGTCTTCACGGCTGGCTCGTTGCATAGGTGTGGGCTGGGTGTGAGTTTGCCCCTGGGGCAGCCCTCGCTGGGCTCTGGGGAAGGAGCCTGTGGGATGTGGGGATGGCTCTGCTGTTCCCGGGTGATGCCCAGGGCTTGGCCTCTCCTCCTGCTCCTCTGAAGGGCTGCTCGAGCAGATTCCTGTCACCATCTGGTGCCCGAGTGAGCAACTGCGGGCTGATTCTGAGTTAGAGGTGGCCCTGACTCCCCTTGGTGACAGAGCTCTGGGAGGAGGTGCCAGGGACTGCTGGGCTCACACCCGACCTGCCCTGAGACAGGCCCAGGACTCAGCTCTAAACCAGAATAATCTCAGAACAGCAGACCTCTGAACAGAAATTCTCCTAGTAGATTGCTCCTAGTTGATTTCTCCTAACAGAAATCCCTATTGCATTCTGTGTATTCTGTGACTAATGATTCTCTAGAGAGATACTGGTCATAAGAAATCTGGATTGTCCATTTTTCTATGAGCTGTGTGCATTTTTTTTCCTCATTCTTGTGTTTCTTTTGTGCTTTAAGTTCTCTCGTCCCCCTTGTTGTTCTCTTCTCACCATTCCAGTCCCTTGTTGTGTCTCCTTACCTGTGTTTTGAAAGGAGGAACACACTGCACTGCCATGGGTGATCTTTGGGATAAGTCTGCCATTCATTTTAGATATTCAGGTTTTCTGTTACATAGATATTTTGCATTTCTGGCTTGATCCAGAATCTCTCAACAAACACACTGATCCAAAGATTACAGCCTGGAGGGTAGACCTGCAGCAGGATGATCTCTGAATGCCAGGATTTTAAAACTTTCACTGGTAGTTGAACATAGAATTTGCCAACTTCTGTAACAATTCCTAGGCCCTGGAACAAATAAATACTTTTCCTGACTTTCTTAAGGAGCTGTCTTTCCAAGATGCTGTTCTAAAGATAGGTTGTGTTTGTTATTGGAATTCATGTTCCACTTAGGTTTATGCTTTTTTGATTCACGTCCAGTGTTTTTTGAGTACTTTTTTTCTGGTTCTTTTTTGTCCCTAAGCATCTGTTTTTGATTGCTGCTTTCTTTTTGATTTTATCTTGTCTTTCAAGTGTTGTTTGAGTCCCAGGAAAACCTTTTCCTCTGCTTCCCATGGTGCTGTTAGGATGCAGTGTTTGCTGAACTTTTAAATGACAGGACTTCTTCCATAGCATGGTGTTTTTGCCTGGATTTGTTTGGTAGGTCTGCAGAGGCTGTAAAATTTTATCTTGCTAGGAACTGATGGGAGGTCACACAGCAATAATTCTGCCCATTTACCTAAAGTACCGTGGGTATGTTGAAATCATAGACCTCTAGATCCTGCTGTCCTAATGCCCACAGAACTGTTTACAGTTCCTGCTGTTTTTAATTTAGAGAGGTAAAAAAGGGGGAAAAGCACTTTATATGTGTTTGAAAATAAATCTCAATGTTAGTTACGGTTAGTTCTCTGGAAAGGTTGGAGTTCTCAAACCCTCAGAAAACCTTCAGATGCTGATCATTGCAAAGAGAGCCCCTTGATCCCCCAAAGGAATCGCACTAAGAACTTGGGAAGCTCCAAGATCAAATCTTCTCTTTGATGTGAGCTGGATTTGTGTGTTTGAGCAGTGCGGCTTGCTTTTGCATCTGCTGGGCACAGTGAGAGATGTTGGATTTTGTGTGGGATGCCAGGGGTGGTTGGAGTGCTGCATTGACTGATCTTTTGGAAGCAAAATCTCCCTTTGCAGGAGTTTGATTGTATTTGTGTGGTGTTTTTGTGCTGTGTATGTGACTTGGATGAACAAATACTGCAGCAAAGTTCTGGTTTTTTGGGAGTTCTGGAGGGAGCAAGGCTTTGTTATTGACTGGGCTCGAACCTCATGACACTTCAGAAACAACAAACTGTTACTGCTTTGGAAGTTAAACATTCCTTGCACCTCTAGGGACCAAATCCTCTCCTAACAAGAAGCTGAAATATGCATCTTGAAGTTCACCTTTTCCCAAACTGCATTTTTCTTCAGTAAAGGTCTGAGTGCTGCTCCCACAGCCAGGACGATGCAACTAAATTTATTTATGTTTGAGAAGAAATCTAGCAGAATTAGAGGAACAGGGTTTGATTTCTCACTTCTGTGAGTAAATATTGTTTTTTCTCACTAGAAGGGAACTCTGTGGTTTCCTCAGATTATTATTTTTTTCCAGAAAACACTGCAGTTTCAATTTTGGCTTGCAAACCTGAGGCCCCTTTCTTGCAAAGTGTCAGTGTTTTCCAAACATACGGGTTAAACCATGTTTTGTCAGGTTATTATCTAAAATATTGTGATGACTTTTTAATCAAAGCACGATCTGCACCTGTAAGTGACTCTTACTGTTAGAAGCAGGCTCATCTTTGGCAGGTGCTGTGTTTCAGGTGGGCACTGCTGCAGGGAGCTCTGTCTGGTGGTCACTCACCAGCAGCTCCCAGAAGCTTTTTTGTTAAGGAAACCATTTAGGTGCTTTTTGAGATAACAAAAGCACTTTGGTAGTGACAGTGAGGGCTGTGGCACCAAACAGCATCTTGACTCAACTATAATTCTGTTTATTCCGTTGGAATGGCTGTGTGAGGACAGGTTGTGCTAAACTCCAAGTGAGTGCTCCTTGTGGTCTGTGAGGAGCTCAGGGGAGGGATGAGGTCTGGAATTCCATCCCTGCTGTGCAGAGCCCAGCTGGAGCCCGGGCTTTGCAGTGGGATGGGATTGCCACAGGAGGGAGATGCCGGCCTGGCTTGGGAGCTTGGCAGCTCCACGTAGTGCTCACCTTTCCCGAGCAGCTCGCTGAGTTTACAGTTATATTTACAGCTGAATTAAATATTCAGCGTTTCTCCGAGTAGTTTCTGTGTGCTGGTAATAGGCAGTGTTCTATAGAAAGTCAAGTGGAGCCTTTTTCTATAGGTATTTTAGTGCCTGTTTTTGAAAGGCAAATAGAACACCTTCAGCAGGAATGCTGTCACTTGTCACAGGCTGCGTTAATTATGCTCTGAGGGGGTAAGCATACATTTAAAGTTATTTTAACTCCCACTAAAACTTGTGCAGTTAGCCAGCTCAAATTTTTATGCTGAAAGCTGGTGAAACTATATTCAAAGATCATTTTTATAAAAGACTGGTCTAGATTTATACAAGTTTAAGCTGATAAAATCTCTGTTGTAAAATAGAAGCATTCCCTGCTATGTTTCAGATTTGGGTTGGGGCTCAGGCAGCCACCTCTTGCCTATGGGTGACATTTCTTGCTTGAACAAGGTTTCTTTGGAGTTATGTGTAAGGTAAAGCACCTTTGTAAGAATTCACAGCTCTGAGAGACTCCTGAGTTTGGCTCCTCTGTGGCAGAAGTTGATGCTGCTGAGGGTCTCTGAGGATTTTTCCATCTCACACTTCAGATTATGGAATTTTCCTGATGTTACTGACCACTCACAGGAGAGTTTTTGACTTTTACTGGAGGCCCATGGATGAATCTGAGTGGGCTGCATGTCTTTTCCATGTGACATTCTGTATTTTCCCCAGCTGCCTAATCTGCAGTGTAATAATTATTCTGATTAAGGCACCATAGGACTTCGGTGTTAGCAAGCCAGGGCGTGTCTTTTGATATTCTTATTTTGGGCCACAAGTAAAATCAGTGCAATACTCTGCTTGTGTTTTGTGTTGAAGATGATAATTTCAAGACACTGACTGAAATGCAGGTCCAGATTCTCAAGCACAAAATGACAGCCTGCAGAAAAAAAGTGCTGCTTGCCAGGATGGGGTTGGTTGCTTAGCAATGAGCTATTTATCTGCAAAAGGACCCAGAAAAGGGATCAGGATGGCTGGAAAACACAGTTTGAATAAAGGAGCTTTTAAAGTCAGCAGAGTTGAACAGTTTTTATGTGAAATTGGAAATGATGAGGCTCTGCAGCAGCTCTGATTTGTGAGTTGAAGTTGGCAGGATTATTTAAGGCTTGCCCTCTCCTGCCTTCCAGCCTGCAGGCTGTGCCACTGAGTGTGCAAGTCAGCAAGACATGAGAAGCTGATAAATGGTGATGATCCTTGAGGAAACCCTGGAATATTCAGGGTTTGTCCATCACATGGACACCTGGAGTTGCTGTGTGAAGTGTTACTCTTCCAGCTTCCATTCATCTTGAGCATTGACTCAATTTGTCACTTGGAATATTAAGTGCTGTCTTGATTATTTCAAGAAAACACGAGGATCCAGCTATGCTGCAGGCTGTCCTGATGATTTCCTGAGCAGAGTCAGAGCTTGGTGTGAGACTGTGATCTTGGGGAGGATCTCAGTTCAAAGGAGAACATTAAATTGCAGCACCATAAAACTGAGTTCATTATTTTTCACTGTTAGCCGTGCCCTCCTGTGGAAAATGCTCTCAGATCATCAGGATTTACTCGGTCTGGGTTGCAGGTGGCTCTGACCTGGATCTGTGTCTCTCCTGTAGCACTGGTTGCTGCGGCAGAAACTTAAGATCATGTGAGAAGTGAGCAGCCATGTCACTACTTCTCATCTCTAAATTATGGCTGATTTCAGCCTTGTTAATTGTTCACATTTCAGATGATCTTTGCATTCAGGAGATCTGAGCAGGTATTTAGATGGAACACAAATCCATATTGCTGATTAATCTATGTGCTATGCAGTCAGAGCATGGAATACCAAGCTGCTGGAACCAGCTAAAGCTAAAAATGTGCCAGAAACAGCAGTTGCAATCAATTACCTCTTTGCCTTTTGAATTGCAAATATTCCCTTTAGTTTATGGTGGATTTTTAAAAATAAAGGTGCCATTCAGTAAGAAACTCCAGCTAGAGCAGAAGCCCCATTTTGCAGTTTATTTACTAAATGTGAAACACCAAGTCATTCCTTGGTACTTGAGTACTTCCAGGTGGAAGTTTATTTACTAAATTTTGCAGTTTATTTACTAAACTTGAAACATCAAATTATTCCTTGTTCCTTGTGTACTTCCAGGTGGGTTTTCAAGCAGCTCTATGACAAAGGACTGGTGTATCGAGGGGTTAAAGTCATGCCTTTTTCAACTGCATGCAACACCCCACTGTCCAACTTTGAGTCCCATCAGAACTACAAGGTAAGCTGCAATCAAATTTCTCTATTTTCTTCTGTTTGGATTTGAAAAGCTTTAGTGCTTTTTGGTTGCTGGTACCTAAGTATGTCATTATACTCCAAATTGAAAATAGTGAAAATCTAGGTAAATGGGTTAATTTTGATCCTATCTTGCTGTATTTGTTTGGATCACCTGATCTTAAAGACTCCTTTCTTGGTTACTACTTACAGATGTTTAAAGTACACACTTTGTTTTATTGTGGTAGATTCCTCCCTCCCTGGGCTCTCAAGGTGATATTGCAGTGGTGGATTTTTGTGCTGAATTTTCAGAGGAAAGCTGCAGTTATCCCTGTCTGTGCACATCTGAAAAGAAGCGGGTCTTTGGCAGGGTTTGAATCTTCTGGAAGGGGATTCCTAAGGAACGTCAAGGACTCTGTAGCTGCAGATGGCTCTTCTAAGAATCATTTATTTCGATTGGGAAGCACCAGCAAATGTTTTACCTAATATAATGCAGGGTTTACTGTGGTTTGTAAAACGATCCTTTAAAAATGAGTCACAGATAAAGCAAGTGGAGCTTCTCACTTGCAACGAACTCATGTTCACATATGTGAAGGCAGAACTCGTGTCCCAGTTTTCCAAATTGCACTTTAGTTTGTGGATTGAGGTTTTGTATCCTTTCCAATCCTGACCCAGGCCTCCCTATCCTTATATTGTAAATCTTCCACTTGCATTGTGAGAGCAGAGAGCCAGCACAAATTGTACATCTGGTCTCTGCATCTTGCCTAAAAAAGGCCAGTTTTCTGGCCAAAAATAGTGTTTTTAAAACAAATGTTTAAATAGACTTGGAGTACAATGCAGCCCACAGATACCAGAGCTTTCAGTATTGCTGGGGGGTATTCATACTGAAGAAAAAATGGTTTGGGGTTTATAAAAGAGAGATTTGCAAAGATATCTTGACATTTATGATAGTCTGACAACTGAAATAATTCATTTTCTTGTCCTTATTGATTGACATTTCACACAGTCTCAGATTCATGAGCTTTCTTTAGAACAAAGACTATTTTGGAGGGTTTGTGTGTGTGTTCTCTTTTTTGATAAAGCTGCAGCTCTTTTCTCTTCTTGAGCCTTAATGAAATATTTAGATGCTGTTTCTTACTCTAGAACCAGAGGTGTGTGTGGGTGGGATGCTGCTCTGCCACTCCATGCAAAAATAATCTTTCTCATCTGCTAGAAGTGGTGTTTGGAAGTTGTGGCTCTGTGAGCTGACGGGATTTATTCTTGGTGAGCACAGTAATTTCTGGGTGTGAGGCAGCTGTTGCCTTTCTCACAGTGGAAAGCAGCCTCTGGCTGCTGTTTATTGATCCTCTGGCAATTGGGACACAGATCAGGAGCAACAGGACACAAGAAGCATGTTCAGAACCAGAGCTTGGTGTCCAATGCACACCTGAGTTAACAGTGCCAGCAGCTGGTACTGCGTTAAACTGAAGAAGCTGCGTCTGCAGGTGAAATTTCAACAGCTAAAACATGCAGAGTGCCATTACCTGTCAGCCTGGATGGTGGTTTTTGTGCTTTGCCAGTTGTTTTTGTGTGCCTGGTGAGCTCGGTGCTGCAGCAAGCACAGTGAGTCGCCTGCAGTGCTGCCTTGCACCCGGTGCAGACGGAACTGCGCGCTCCATCGCTGCCTGCTAGTGGCGCAGGCCACGGCTTATGTAATATTTATGTTTTACTGTTGACTGCACCAGATGTTCACAGAAAATTCCCTCTGGAGCAGCCCTCAGCTCAGACATAAATAGCTGCCTGTCCCATGATGCCATTATTGTTCCGTGATTCTGGATGGAAAGCAGAGCGCCTCGCACGAGACGTGCCGAGGCCGCAGGACCTATTTCTGGGTTTGGGGTTGGTGTGCACGGCACCCTCTGAGCTGGCATTGAGAATTTCATAGTGAAAGTTTCACGTTTGCAGGATTAGACTTGCTTTTACAAGCAGCTTTTCATCATATGTGAAATGTAAAGTGACTGAATAGGGTTGTACTCGGCTGAAAGAAAAAACTTGTTTTCAGGGGATTTTTTTTAGCTCATTTGAAGGCGGAATTTTATAGAGTAGCTGACAAAGGTCTCCTTCCCTGAGGTTTTTTCTGCTCTTAAATATTGACATACTTGTGTTTTTAAGTGCCCCAAACATTTTCCACCCCTTGTTAATAACAGCCTCTTAATTAGAGATGAATAATTCCATGTGATGGCTGTTCTTCCTAATACCAGGCTGCAGAAGAAAATGTGGAAAAGGCTTTGTTTAGCAGTATCTGAGAAACTGCTGATTTTCCTGACCCTTGAGACTGATTCTAAACTTTGAAACTGAGATTATAAGAGGTACCTAAAGGAACTGCACTTGTCTTCCTTTGTTGTTTTGGCAGCAAATTCCCCAAATCTCTCTGCTGATGGGAGATTTGAACCCTGTGGCCTTGCTGGACTGACAGACTGCACTGGTGGAATGAGGAACTCAGTGACTGGTGCTCTATTCTGACTTTAATGCTGCCCTTTCACCTTTTACATCACAGATTCCAGTGATGAACTGGGCCAGTTGCAAGAGAGGTTTGGGTGCATGGCAGTGAGAGTGACTGCATCTTAGATTTCCATTTTCTCACTAACACAGGCAGGAAAGCCTTTTTTGCCCCCCTCTCTTTTTACCTTTGGACTTTATCTTGTTTTTCAGGATGTTCAGGATCCTTCAGTGACTGTGAGCTTCCCACTGGAAGAAGATCCAAGTGTTTCTCTTGTTGCCTGGACCACGACTCCCTGGACCTTGCCCAGCAATCTGGCCCTTTGTGTTAACCCAGAATTGCAATATGTAAAATTGAGAGGCAAGTGATGAACACCTCTTCCTTCAGGGCCTGTGAATATGTACTGATATTTGTATTTTAGACTGGTTTATGTTAAGTTTACAGAGCTTTTCTGGGGTTGAACCAGTGATAGTTTGAAGGATGAGATCCACTTTGGATTGGCTGATGATTTCCAGCTGCTCTGCTCTTGTTATTTGACATGAATTGTGAGGACTGTTCCTTAAAAAATACTGGTAGATGAAATAAAGAATAATAAAAAAAGGTGTGTATGTGTTTGTAGTATTTAATTAAATGTTCATCTACAAACACCTCCCCTTTTTTAAAAAAAACAAACCAGTGAGTAGGAATCTTCAGTTCCAACATAACCACATGAATCTGTCGTGTGCCCAAGGTGATGTGAAACATGAAGCTGTGCAGGCCTTTGCAGGGAACTCCACATGTTTGGGCTTTCTTTCTTTGGAGAGAGCTAAGTGTGTGTCAGTTGCAAAAGTTTTAACCTAAATTTGGTCATCTTAAAAAGAAATCCTGGGTATTTTCAGAAAGAACACCTCTCTTCCCTGAGGGGGCTAAGCTGGGTTTGGATGTCTTTGGCTCACTCCTGTGAGAGAGTGACCCTGAATTGGCAGGGTAGCAGCCTGAATAAAATTTATTATTGAAGTTAGGAAATCTGGGTGGGTTGGGGTAGAAAATGAGGTTTTTTCGTAACATTTCACTTTTTTTGGTGTTAACTTCCTTTGTTGGTATCTACTTCTTTTATAAAGGAATCTAAGCACGTAATTGAAGTAGCAAACCTTAGGAATGCTGCACAAAGTACAATCATTACCTTACAACTTAATTATATTGATTTTTTTGTAGTAATTGTCCACCTTCCAGTTGTTTCTCTTTGTTTCAGTTACATTTACTGAAACTTCTCAATTGCATGTTTTATTTGGCTCAGCAATAATAGACAAGATAAGGTATTTCTGCCTCTGCAGCAACAAAACACACTGAAAATCAGTGGCCTGGGCTTCATCCTGTGGTTTCTGTTTAAACTTAGCCTTTGGAAAGTGTTCCTTAACTGGCTGTGTGGGGGAAAAGGATCTGGAAAGTAGTAAAAGATGATTTGGGGCAGTTTTATTGTTACAGTGATATCATCTTGCACATACTGAAATGTTTCATTATGGTGCAAATGAGGGGATTAAACTGAGATTTGCGAAACTCCTGTTTTATTTTCTATTCTAGATAAGGCCACAGGGAAGATTTACGTTTTGATGGAGTCCAGGCTGGTGGCACTCTACAAATCTGACAGTGAATATCAGATACTTGACAGGCAAGTACATAATTTACTGCATTTGCTAACTCTCAGTGTTTTTCTAGATCAGAAGTTAAACGTTTTTAAGAAGATGGATTTCCCTGCATTTGTGTTCATATTGCAAAAATCTATAAAGGAAATTGAAATTTGCTGGAACAAATTGGTCTTGGAACAAATTGGTCTTGTATGTGAAGCTACAAGTAGAAAAAAGTTTAATTGGGTGCTTGTATTGTGGTGGGGAAAAAAGGCTCCACAGTTCACCCCTTCCCTGTCACGTTAATGTAAAAGTTTGAGAAAATGCTGGAGGTCATCCAAATGCCTTCTTTTGCACATTATGGAAAGATTTAAAAGGAAATGGGCAAAACAATCCCATTGTCTTCAGCAAATAAATATTACTTCTGTAGTTAGTAGCAGTCATTGCTTTCTGCGGGGTGCTTATTCACCTTGGTTAGGTGGAAAAATAGGAATTATTTAAGAAGTCAGGCTGGGCAGGGGGTGCAGGTATTAAATTCTGTAGCTCTTTCAGACAAAATATGTGTATTGGCTTCTCTTAAAACTTTTGTATAAACCAGCAGCCTGTTAAAGAGGTCAAATACAACAAATATTTGTTTGCTCACCTTGTTCAAATAGACCAGAAAACCCAATAAAACCTCGCATAACCACAATAAAAAAAATAAAGACTAGAAAAGTTTTTGAGAATAACACCCTTTCTTCACTGGCATCAATTATTCTATTTTTGTCTTTTTATCAAGCAGTTGAAAGCTTTAAATGGAACAAATAGAGGTTATTTCAGCTAAGCAGTTGAATGTAATCATTAAATTAGGGAAATACTGAACTAGGATGTTTGTTTAAGATGTTTCCTATTCTGATGGCTCAAACTGTGTCAGTTGAATAATTTTATATTTCTGCAATGGTTTCCCTCCTTCCCCCCTCTATGAGAATGCTCTTAATCAGTCACTTAGTCTGTACCAATTTAAGCTGGTGTTCAGTTTATAAAGATGATGTTCAGTGCTCTCATTCTGCAGGGTTGGCTGAACTTCTGATCTCTGGAGTTTTTTCCTCCCCTCTGAGTCATCACTGAAACCACTGAGCAGTGTCAGTGTCAGGATGGTCCAGGACACCACTGGGAATTTGCATTTGCTCTGATATTGAATTAACAACGACTTTCTCTTGAAGTGGTGGTGCATCCACCAGTCCAAGTATTTGTGTGTGTTGGACTGATAAAGTGGCAAAACTCTCACCAATATTAAGGCCTAAATTTGATCTGCTTGCTTGCTATCTAAGCTGCTACATCTGCCCCAAAAATTTGGCTTTGTGTGGCTTATTCTTGACAAATTCACTCTGTATGTTCTTTAGCACTTCACCTTCTATAATCTCTCCATCACTTAAAGTCCAATCAGGTTGTCAGACCTGTTTCAGTGCTTTTTAGGTCCAGCAGTGCTTCAGTTCTCTTGGGAACTACAGATGCTCTGTTCCTCTGTGGTCTTTTGAAACCTGTTCAGAGTGTCCAAAAACTAAACCTGCTGTCAAAACCACTTTATAGTCTTAAATATTTTTTAACACATTTGCTTTGGGCTTAAAAAAGAAGCAAGCCAGCCCATATTTTAAATTTGTTGATGTGTTGTCTTTTGCTTCCAAATGCTCCTTTTAATGCAATACTACAAATTTAACTTCAGTCTGACTGCAGTCATTCTATATCCAGAAATGCACAGAACATTTTTGACTTTTTTTGATGTGGTGTCTTCATCAGAAACGTGAAGAGCCTGCTCTTTAAGGCAATCATGTGCATTTCAAAAGTTGTATTTATGTCCCTGACTTATGGTATTTCTAATACCACCACTCTCCCCCCCCAGTCTTTAATTATTTTTCTAAAATTTTGGTTTTTTAACCTCTGCCTATCTAGAAGGCTGCTAGCAAATCTCTTTGCAGAGCAGTATATTTTAATTTTTGTATTAGTGCTATGGTCTCTTTTCAAGCTGATTTCTTTCCTGGTTTTGATCATGCTCCAGTTTTTCTGTTATGTAATAATTAATTTTCTCAAATGTGAAATGTGAGACAATTGAAAAGTAGCTGGTAGTTGAATGGATCTTTGAAAGATTTAGATCTGTATCTAAGTTCAGGGAAATGAACTTCACCACTTCTGCTCTTAACTTTTTTCTTCCTTTAGCTCACTTTTAAATTCTCAAGCAGTCAGGCCCTTGAGGGAGAAATTGATGTAAGTTAATCTATACCAGGCATCAGGCTGAGGTCAGGGAATGGTCTGATTGAAAATGTTCAGTGTCTGAAGTCCCCTGAACTGCCTGCTTTGCATCTATGAATTGGTCTGGGTGTGTTATCCCAATTTTGGCCATTGAGTGGCTTCTTGTTTTATTTAGCAGTGGTAGCTAGGATGTGATTGTTGAGCATTTCCCTCCCCTTTGTGTTGCATTTCAGTCCTTTGACATATTAAACATTTAATCTCTCCACACTGTTTTCCCTTGTTGTCTCTTTTTGGAATCCAAACCAGAGATTTCTGATCTCCTGAGAGTGAAGGATTGCTGCAGTGATTTTAAGTGAGTCTTACTACCATAACTTAGGTCACAAGAAGGCACCATTGTATACATTTTCAACCTGAAGTTCAGGACTTCAACAAACAAAGTATTTCAGATCCTGAAATGAAAATCAGGAATGTGATCCATGACTTTACCTTTGTCTGTCTTGTATTAAATAAGAATATAACTAATTTTTTTTTAAAGCCAACTCTGGTGCCTCACATTCTGTATCTGAGCATTCCCACATCTGTGTGGCTGAGCACTGGGATGCTTTTCTCTCATCTGATCCTGATTAAGCACCTCAAACATTCCTAGGGCTGTTTGTAATATGAAAACATAGAAACCATCTGCAAAGCTGTGGCTTAAAATAGAAGTCTCCCCTTTTCCTAGATGATATTGTGTGTGCTGAGCTGGGGAGTTGTGCTCTTGAACTTGGCAGTAAATGCTGCTGCAGGTCCTTCCTGTGCAGTGAAACAGCTTTGAGGAGTCCCCCACTTTGAAGGAGTCAAGTGTTTCATGGTTTGACCATTGTTTGGGAGCTGTAGATCAAGAAGAGTTTAGGGGGAGGCACAGCTGTGACACAGTCAGAGAGCCAGCCCATCCATTAGATTCAATTCTGTTTTAGCTGGGTTTTCCCCCTGAAATTGGACAATTTAAGCACTTTCAGGAGAGTTCTGAGCTGCAAATCCCAACCTAATCACTGCCTTTGTCAGCTGCTGTCAGAAGCCTGAAGGGAGCCACACCTGCAGGCTCCATCTCTGCCTTCCATTTCTTGTCTGGCTCAGCTGGTTCCTCAGGCAGGCCTGGCTGTCTTGGATCTTTCCCTGCGATGCCTGTGGAGGGTTTGGATGCCCAGTTTTAGAATAAGGATCTGAGCTTTAAAGGCTGCAATGCCCTGTGTCACAATGTTCTGAGCATAAAAGTTCAGGTGTTTTGGATCATTCTTGAGTTATGTTGGACATGCTGAGCTTTTTAAAATTTTGTTGTTACCAATGTTGTGTTTTATCCAGAAGATTCTTGCTAAGCTTTACCATAAAGAGCTTGTCATTAATGCT
Organism: Drymodes brunneopygia; assembly: GCA_013400955.1. Classification (NCBI taxonomy): domain Eukaryota; kingdom Metazoa; phylum Chordata; class Aves; order Passeriformes; family Petroicidae; genus Drymodes; species Drymodes brunneopygia. Next base: position 125,313 of record VZTZ01037379.1, on the reverse strand, counting down.
TAATTCCTCCATTAATTTACATTGATTGTTTGGTTGAAAGTCCATCCTGTACAAGTTGTTGACTGGTAGCAGAGATACATTAAGAGACACTGTTTTTTCTCCAAGTCCAAACTACCACAGAGGTGGGAAGCAAACTTAAGGAAATAATTTTCATCTTCTGAAATCAAAATCTGTCAGGGTGATGAAGAAGCACATAGGAAAAAAAGCAATTTTCAAGTTGTTAATTTATGTTCTTGTAAATCTTTTTCCTCAGGTTTCCTGGCATTGCTCTTAAAGGCAAGAAATACAAACCACTCTTCGAATATTTTATTCAGGTAAGATGAAGAAGTTTGGTGTTTGATATAGGATATAAAGTCAGAAATGAAACCCATTCTGTGCAATCCTTGTTTATATTATAAGAAGATCTTAGGTTCTAATAAAAAGCTCCTTAAAATCCTAATCAAAGTTTGAAAACCAGTGTTGACCTTTTTCTCTAATTTTTTTCCTTGAAGTTTTAAATATATTCAGATTAAAATCGGGTGGTAAATAGAAGTTTGATTTCAGATTCCAGAGAAACTTCAATACACATTAACAAATAGGCAGTAATCTCTCATTTTCCCATCTGGTGAGTGTCTGGTTTCTGCCTTTTAAGTCCAGAAGCTTTGCCTTCACAAGGGAATGACTCTGACTTTGGATATGAGTCACAGACCTGTCGTGTTTCCCACTGAAGAGTTAAAAGCCTTTGCTAAAAACCTACTGATATATCAGATTTATCTGGATGTCCTGTGCAGCTTTTATACACTGCATTAGGCCTGGCATCACAGATGATAAAAGAATATGTAGCAACAGGAGAGGGCAAAGGGAATTCTTCCTTTTTTAAAAAAAAATCTGATTAAATTTTTGAAAGAGGAGAAGGACAGCAGTGCTGCCCTGGCAGCTGTGAGCTCCTCTGAGGGATTTGGTCACTTGTGACACCTTCTGTTCTGAAATATGTGCAGGAGTCAGCAAAGGTGGGGAAACCTCTGGAGGGAGCAGGGTCTGATTTTTCTAGAGGAAAGTCAAACACAGCTGAATCTGGAAAATTGGATTGGGCATCTGAGGTTTGGAATGGATAAATTTTGTGAGTCCTGCTGTACTTGTAAGGAGCAGATGGGGCATCTACAATTTTTTATTTAGAATGGAGTTCTTATCTCAAAATATCTCCCTTCAGAACAAGCCAAATCTAATATTTTGGAACATGTTTGGTTCAGCTGTGACTGCAGTAATTTTTTTTTACTATTTTTGTTTTAAGGACTAGTGAATAACCCTTCATTTTTCATTATCTTTATACTGAACACACTGAAAATTGTCATATCTTTTCTTAGCAAATTTTTTTCTGGATTTTCTCTTATCTTTATTTTTAGTTGGTATTTACCATGCTCTTATTCTCTGGAGGAAGTAAGGAAAATATGTGACTATAAAAGCAAACTTTTTTTTTTTAAATTCAGAGGTATAGGGGACATAGAAAAATTCAGGGAAACTTCTGTACCTTTCTTGGTTGTGTCCTCACATTCAAGAGTATCGATTTGCAGTCTATTAAGCAAAGAGCTGTGTGAAGATCTGTGGCTTGAACAATAATTGATTTGGAGGCCTTTTGGAGAGGTGTGAGATTTAATCACACTTGATACTCTTTGAATGAAGTACACAGGTGTCTGGGCTATGGGAAGTCATTAAGTCATGTTGGGGATGCCACATTTTACTGTGCTGCTGATTTTTGATGCAGTTCTTTTGTGTGGCTCGTGGCTCTGCCAGGTTCTGAACAATTCTGATTTTGCAGTATGTGTGTAGATATATATCTGTATCTATATAAAACCATATTTTTGTGTTACAGTGCAAAGAAAGAGGTGCCTTCACTGTGGTGGTGGATGGTTATGTGAAGGAGGAGGAAGGCACAGGAGTTGTCCATCAGGCTCCCTACTTTGGTGCTGTAAGTGTGAACTACACGTCTCTAATGTTAATTTTGGCTTTCCAGCTCCTGGGGACTCTCTCAGGGTGATTGGTGTTAAATAATCTTCCCATTTGCTGCATAAAAATGAAAGAACATCATGTAGCTTTGTATTCTCATGTGCTCTTCCACTTTATGCCTGTGCTAGACTGGAGATTCTTGTGGCCCTTCCTTTGGTTTGTGTTGTGTGGGAGCTGAACTCCCCATCTTTTGAGTGTCATTGATCTCAGGTTTTCTCAAAGCCTGAAGATAGAGCTTTGAGAAGGGCTGATCTGTGGCACTGGCAGTGAAAACTGGCTTTGCTAAGTGATAATTTTGGTTGGGAACAGCAGTTCTGCTCAGCACACTGCCCCTCTTCAGTGTTTCAATTTCATTACTCACTGGCCTTTAAAAGAATGAGAAAATGCTTTCACTGCTTTTGTCCTGAGACTTTATCCCTTGGTGTGAAAGGATTTTGTTGCACTCCATTCTTTTTTTTTTCTATCTTTATTGTCCCTTCCCTCAGTCTGTTCTTTTTTAAGGCTAAGAGGAATAATTTGCCATGGATTTAATCATTTCAGTTTTTAGACACTTGAATTGAATGCACTAGTTTAGGCTCATTGTCCCTTTTGCAGAGTGTCCTGTCTTCAGCCATTATCCAAAGATGCCCTCAAAAAACTTGCAGTGCCTAGCAATTAGCAATCCCTGGACCACGAGCTCTGTCATAATTTCCAGAGAAACTTGGCATTAGCAACAGGCCTCTTTGTATTCCTGTGAAATAGCCCATCCTCTTCCGTCCTTTTCTCCCTGCATTTTTCTGAAGGGTACATCCATTGTGGTGGTGTTCCCCCTGTCAGGATGAACGTTGAGATGAAAAGATGTTCCAGCTTAATATAGCTCTGAATAAAGAAAATGACACAGGGCTGTGTGAGCAGTTAATAAAGATGGTGGTGGCTGGTCAAGTGTCCTCAGGAGGGTAAATCCTGTCACACTTGTGCTCCTCAGGCTCTGCCCTGGAACTGAGTCTTGGGAGTGCCAGAGGGGTGAGGCTTGGTTTAGAGTCAGGAGCTCCTGCTGTGGGAGATGGAGGGGAGGAAAGGAAGAGGCTGCCAGCAGGGAAGGAGCTCTGGAAGAAGCTTTCCCTTGGCTGCTCCAAGAGTGGTTTGTGTATTTGCACAGTCCAGTTAAGCTTGTTGGAGACAGCTAGTTGGAAAAGTTGACTGGCCACTTAGAGCAAGGGTTATCTGCCCTCTTTTATTTGTTTTTTTTTAATAAGCCCACCGAGTTTTGTAAACACAAAGGAAAAAATAGTTTTCTCTCTCTTTTCTGTGAAATCAGCAATTACTTATAAAGCATTTAATTTTTTAGGAAAAAATCTGAGAGTAACAGTTAAATGCTTCTACAAAGAAAAAAATACAGGAAACGTTGTGTGAGAAAAAAGTGCACAGACATCACAAACAAAACTTTGCAGTCATCAGCTAAGGAGATGTTTGAGTAGATAACTTTTGGTACAGGGGCCTGAGTCAATGAGCTGTGCTGCCTTCAGAAGGAAAGTGCACGGTGGATGTGGGTGCATGTAGTTCAGTTTTGACAGCCCCCAGATTATTTCTGTTCACAAGAGCTCACAAAGGTCCTGGTCTGAGTTCAGGATTTCATCATTATACAGTAGGCTCTGTGTAGAACACTGCTGTGTTGGCCTTTAGGCAGGCGTAGATGAGAGAAGGAAGATGGTTCATGGTGGCAGGCAGGATTGAGTTCTGGTTAATTGGCTCTTCTGCACCTTCCTGTTGTGTTGAAGGTGAATAGAAAAGGAATAAGTGGACCAGGAGGGTCAGAAGAGAAGAAATAGGGGCACAGTCCTTAACAGCAAGCCTTGATCCTTGTCTGTGTTCCTTCCCATCAATATAAGTGAGTCCCTTTGGTAAATAAAGTTGGAAAGTCAGGTGTTTATTTATTTATTTATTTATTTTAAATCCTACTTGCTGATTCGTGTTCTGTATTGCTGATAGCTCGGCAATGTATCCTTCTCCAAGAGAATTGAAAGGAAAAATTCACCTTCACTTGGTTCCAGGAGATGTAGTTCTGTTGGTTTGTGTGATGCCTTTGCCATGTACAAGCTGCCACACCATATCAGAGCACTCTGTTATTGCAGTTCAAAAGAGATCAGAATTAAAGCTCACAGAACAAGACAAACCTGTATTAAAAACGCTGTAAACTCATTGTACCTCCAGATTAACATGACTCTAAAATTCAGCAGCTCAGGCATTTCATCATATGGAGATGTAGCTGCAGTCAACTTAAAAAGCTTTAGTAATACTTGAATTTGCATACGGATCTTTAATTTGCAGTACTTCTAGTGCCTGCTCAGACTGTGACACACAAGTTTCATAGATCTGTTACTGATGCACTTTTTGTCAGTACTTTGCAAAAGTGTTGTTGATTTTTGCTGAGACATGTTGAAGGTGAACATTTGACGTAATGTTTCGGTTGTTTTGTTAAAATTTCACATAAAATGCTTTTGATTTCTCACAAATGAGTTGTTTAATAGTTTAAATTTATTAATTTATTACAGCTTCTTTATTAAATTATTACAACTTCTGTGTGTAATCTTTTGAGGTATTTTGAGGTAAAAAAGTGACCACTCTTAACTCCTGTCCTGGAAAAACTTGATGTTTGTCTGAGCTTTTGTTTGAGCTTAGCACTTGTGGATTGCTTGCCTGTGCCTGAATATATTCTTGCCTCGTGGTTACTGAGGGACATCTTCATTTAATCAAACGGCAGATGAGTCTGGGGAGCTTCCATTCAGGCTGAAGTTGCTCAGAAGCAGAGAGCTGACTGCAGGCAGGCAGAGCAGCAGAGCCCTGTGTGCACCCTTGGCTGCAGCAGTGCTGTGAGTGCAGCTGAAGCACCTCTTGGCCGAGGTGCTGCCAAGGGGAAGCTTTGTTGTGCTGCCCTAGCAGGGCTGGGAGTGTGCCAGGCTTTGTGTTCTGTGCTGGCTGCTGCTTCCAAGCCCTTAACAGCTCACTGCCAAATCAGGGCTGACATCAGCTCTGTCAGCTGGCCCATCTTTGAAACCCCCCAGCTCCCACTCCCTCAGCAATAACAGCTGAGGAAAGGGCAGCAGAGAAGGGGCTTAGCTCAGGTATGTTCTGACTGAAGGATTTGGGTGTCCAAGTGCAGGGAGAGTAACTCTGTGGTGCTTTCTGAAGCTGCTGGACAGGGAAGGGGCTGTGCTCTGNAACACCAGGAAAAAGGCATCATGTGAAGCAGCCACTTCCCTGTCTGTGGATGAATTTCATCCTTGTAAAACACACCAGGTGTGGCCTGGGGGAGCTGGGAGCCACAGGGACAGTGGGGAGGACTGAAGGGACAGGATGAGGACACACAGGAGCTGGGAGCCCTGGCCTGGCACTCCAGAGCTGCCTCACCTGTGCTGCTCAGGGCCAGGGCAGGGGCATTCAGGGAGCTGTGGAGCCCTGGCCTGTGCAGTGTGTATTTATTTACACACTGTCCCTTGGTGTGGGTGAGGTGGTGCTTTAGAAGCAGCTCCTGTGAAATCCTTGCTGTGTATCCTGCAAGCCATTGCTGTCACTGGATAAAATACACATTTACTGGGACTTCAGACTTGAAGTTAAAAGCTGAACTTTTCTATCCCCCTATTCATTTTGTTTTAATTTTTTTTCTGATGCCATTATTGTTCAGTCATGTTCAGGAAAGTCTGAAGCAACTCTTTTTCTCTTTTTTTTTTTTTTTTCCCCTTCTTACTGCTACAGGAAATTAAAAATTAAAGTGGAGACTGGCCAGGAAAAAAACCTATGATGTTGACCATGTGTGGTTCTGGGTCAGTAGCATTGCCCATGGGCCAAAAAAGATTGAGAAATACAGGTTTAAAGGCTTTGGATCATTAAGACATTCAGAAAATGGGAGTGCTTATGTGAAGTGCCAGAATTAGATTGATTAAAACAACCTGCTTTCTGAAAAATGACATGTTGGCTGGAGAGCTGGGCAGATCCAGGCTCTGGGACAGGAGCAGGATGGAGTGGTTGGCAACTCCTTTGCCATGCAGTGGTAGCCTGAAGCTGCTCACTGTATGTGTGTGCTTAGACACATAAAATAAACCTGTGTGTCTGTGCACTAATGTGCATAGAAAAACATGCACATATCCCCTGTACTAGGTGAGAGGCTGAAGAAATCATAATTTTCTGTATGAAGAAAACTACAATTCTATAAAACAGGACTTTCTTCTAAGTATTTGGGATTAGTGAAGGCTGAGTATTTTGCTATTCTTGTCTAGTCATCACATTTTCTGTTTAATATTTGATTTCTGTTTGGAGGGATGGATATTTTAGCCAGTGTTTTGTATTCTTACAGCTTGGTGCTTGTCTCTTTTGCAGGATGATTACAGAGTCTGCATGGATTTTAATATCATTCAGAAGGACTCTGTTCCTGTGTGTCCTGTTGATGCATCAGGCTGCTTCACAGCAGAAGTGGCTGACTTTGCTGGGCAGTATGTGAAGGTCAGTGGGCCTGGAGACAGTAAATTACTACATTTTATATGCGGTAGAAGCTTTCTTTTCTTTCCCTGTGTGGTTTTGTTTTCAGTGTGTGCCTGGTATCCGGATAAATTAAAATGTGTTTTAACATTTGCAACAGGGTTGGACTTGGTTATTACAGCAGCTGAGAAATGAAGTTGCAATGCAAGTAATGTTGTGTATCTGTGGTGAAAGGGCAAAGCAGTATCTCCTGTTTGCAGCTACTCCAGACAGAGTCTCACTCTGTGCTTTTCCCTGACAGAAATGTTATGTCCAGGCTCTCCAGGCACACGTGCAGGGCCTCCCTCACCTCTGCATGGCTCTGAATTCCCAGATGCCATCATTCACTTTTCCCAACCAATTAATGTAACTTGCCCCATTAGAAGGGAGGAATCCAGTCATTTTCCCCACTTGTGGGCTGGGTTGCAGTGGGAATTTTCTTGCTAGTAGATGCACGAGAATCCCTGGGAAAGGAACCCACAGGAGCTCCAGATTGCTGCAGACACAAATCCCTAGCAGGGAGTGCCTCTTAAATTCCATGTCCTGAGAAAACAAATTGCTTTTAGCCCTGCTGCTGCAGTTTGATAGCAAAGCATGTTCCTGTAAACAAATGCAATGCAAGACTTTTAAGTCTTTTTCAATTAAGTTGAGGATTCAATCAGCTGTCTTTGCTTCCTGCTTTATGCATTAAGGCAAATAAGAGGACACTGGAGGCTCCATGTTTAGTTTCTTGCTGGTAGAAATCTGAATTTAAGGTCTTGGAAAATTTTCTTATGATGCTGAATTTTTCACTTGTAGATATTTGTGTATTTTTTTCCTTAAGGACGTATTGACACACTGTCTTCAATTATCAATACACAGCTTTCCCTTCCAGCTTAGCATGTAAATCCCAGTTGGTTAGTAAAGTATTGTGAAAAATGCTGAAAAATTCTGAAATTTAGTCACTTTAGAGGAATGTGGTGTCAGGAAGTTTAAATACTAGGTAAAAAGCACTATGTGATTTCCCACCACAAAATTAGAAGACTCAGTTATTAAGATATTAAATAATGTGGTTTCTGGCTTGTATTGGTGCTTCAGAAAATTTCGATTTTGCACACGATTGTGTTTACATGGAAAGAGAGTTAAGGGTAAAAAAGGACTGATACTTTAATTTATACATTTGAATTTATCCAGATAGCAGAGATAACACTGAAGACACTGTAAATAAACAAGGTTTGGAGAGCAAATAACTTTGCAAATTTAGTGTTTTACAGTGCCCCTGCAAGAAATGTATAAACTTGATAGAAGCTTTTTGTGTGTGTAAATGCTGGGTTATTTATAGCTTGTTTTTAATTAATTTGAGTATCTGAGACAAATCCTGTAGTAGCTGACTGAGTGAAATGTGTATTCCAAGGAAGATGTGTGTTTTCAGGATGCAGATAAGCACATCATCAGATGCCTGAAGGAGAAGGGCCGGCTGATCCACAGCACCACCTTCCAGCACAGCTACCCCTTCTGCTGGAGGTAAGCACAGAAATCTGGTGAATTTAAGTGTAGTGCTGGAATTAAGTTTCTATTTATGGGTTTAAATGTGTGTTTTTGTAGTTTGTGTTGCTCATCTTTTGGTGTAGAACTCCTAACTAACCACCTCTTGTAAAAAAGGTTATTTTCTGAGCAGCTGAGTGATGGGAAATGGATTTTTTGATACACTTTGAATTGTATCCAAATAAGTTTTTCACTGTAAGGGCTGTAGATGTTTATGTCTAAGCTTTTTATGTTTTCAATAAAATAGCTAAATGATAGTTTTTCACCTTGTAAAATGACTTATTTCTTTGAAAGAAGCTCAGTTGCTTAAAATGTGGAAACATCTCTAGGTGGATGTCCCTGTGGGAAGTCTCCACGTGGAATTCTCCATGGGCCTTCAATATTAGTGAACAAACAAGAATTTTTGGCTCTGAGGAATACAGGCTAGACAGATTTAATCTAGAAATGAAGCTTGTTTTTATTAGTGTCCTCTCTGGTTTGAAGTTTCCCCAACTGCTGTTGTAAAAAATCACCATACAATGTCAAATTAAAAAAAAAAAGGATCTTCAGTGATCTTTTAGCAGAGTATTAAATTTTTATTATGAGCAAAGACACACTTAAAATAAAATATCTAATTTAATTATCTGAAATGGCTTGAAGATTTTAAATCAGATCTGATGTGTACAGCACCTGTACTGAAATAACCATGATAAAAGCTCATCCCTCTGTCTGGCTCTGACTCTGCCTGGTGAGGTGTTCTAACAGGATACATTTATCTTTAATTTATAGCAAAAATAACCTTTGCTTGCTCTTGAACAGCAGGATGGGTTTGTTTCTAGCAGCTGCCTTGAGGAGGAAGGGGAATTGCTCTTCAAATGTTCTGTCCTTGATGATCTGGGACAGTTCTTGAAAAATGGCAGCCCCAAAAATCAAGCAACGCTTGTGTTTTCCTTGTGCAGCAACCCAAATACCCAGTCATGGCCTTCTGAGACAAAGCAGGGATGGAGAAGTGCTGATTCTGTGGAAGATCCTTAATCCTGCCACTCTGTTGACATTTTTGTTGATTGATGATAAGTTGCAGGCAGCACCTAGCAGCAAATTAGCCAGTGGGAAGAACAGAACAATGGATTCTACTTGAAAAGCTCATTTCACTGCCATCACAGATCAAACCATAATTGGAATATGCTAAAAGTAGAAGAGTGGTTCTTAACTTTGAACATAGTTATAACTTATTTTGATTAATGTAAAAAAACTTTGAAATCAGGCTCTTCTTAATGTACTCCTGCTTTTCCCTGAAACCAGGCAGCTGTTGAATCCTTGGGATGTTGAGAAATTTGCCTTCTTTTTTTACATATCATGAAATTAGGGTCCTTCTCTTTGTAGTAATTTTCTACCAACTAAACTTCAAAATATGAAAGAGGCAAAGCAGCTTAGTGGTAAGGACTGAGTAGATTGTATTCAGTTAGAATTTGTCTTTATTGGTATTGCTGAAAATGGAGGCCATTGGTCAAGACTGTTCTGTGCTCGTGTGAGATCTTCAGAGGCTGTGTGGTCTGGGCAGCAGTTCAGCAACTGTTGAAGGTGGCAGCTGGAATGTCCCTCACAGCTCCTGCCTGCCATTCCTCTGGGACCAGTGTTGGGAAGCTCTACCCCTGACAGATGTGGAGCTTTGACTTTTCCAAGTCACAAGGCAAAGCCAAGAAGCATCTTTATAGCACGGGCTTGATTATTGATCATTTGGTTCCTAAATTACAAGAAAACGGAATAAGATCACAATTAATGTGATTTGATTCTTCTGATGTTTTTCTAAAGGATCTGTCTGTGAGGGGAACAAAACTCAGTTCAGTTGAGACAGAGAGGAATGGTTAGACAGGAACTTCGTAAGCAGCAGACTTTGATTTAAGGTCTGTCTGGGTGCTTTTCCCCTTGTGTTGATGGAAAACAAGCCCAGCAATTGGTATTTCTCATTTGATTCTACAGTAAAACCCAGCTGAATCTTGATTCTTCAACCTTCTCACCAGTCATGAGGGGCAGAAATGCGTGAGGTGTCACTGCTTGGGCAGATAATAGTGTTTTATTCTCTGCAGTCTCCTGCTGAGGTGCACAGCCAGGAGAAAAATACTCAGGGAAACTCTGCCCTCTCCCCTTTATTGTTCCTTCACATAGGTGGAACAGAGCCCTGTGGGTGCTTGGAGTGGTTACCAGGTGTTACAGCCTCGGTGTTGGGTGGAAAGCCTGGGAAATGGTTCCCCTGCTTGGCCTTTGTCATGGATCCTTCCTGCCTGAAGCCACTGTGTGCCCCAGGGCCTGGCAGCTGCTCTCTCCTCACAGAGCTGGGCTGCCACCATGGTCCCAACCTTCCTTTTTCAATATGTTGAGACCACGTGAGAAATTTTTAATATCAGTTTTTATTCTCCTTGTTTCCAGTTACTCAAGGTCTTGTGATGGCATTTCATCATTCTTTAGCACATCTGGAACAAGATACTCAGTGAAATCAAGACACCTTGTAGCTTGGGGAATGCTTTCTTTTTTACTGGGATCTTGCTGCTCTGTGAGGAGTGAACTGAACTGTTCCCTTTTTTAGTTGTTAGGACTTGAATTTGTCTATCAAACCATCAGAACGTTTGCATTTAATAGCCAGGACACAACTACATTATTATCACTTTGAACTGTCACCATTTCCTTTGAGATTATAGGTACTTTAACACTTAAGCACATTGAAACATAGAGGTTATAGTTATAATGAAATATCTTCTGAACTCTATTTTGAACTGTTAAAAGAAGCAATGTGTTTTTTATTATTGGGCTTTATGCACTGTGAGTTCAGCTTTTAAGGTCTGAGAAACCTTTGCTGTGGGTTTTCTTTCTTTTGTGGGTCAGGCAGGTGCTGGCACAGTAGCAATTTTAATTTACATCATAATCTGCAGCAGTTTGTGGATTCCAAATGTGTTCTTGCTGTGAATAGAAGTAAAATGAATTTAACCTGGCTGTTTGTAGTGCTGACTGCACATGGGAGATAACAGTCATTCCTCAGGGTCTTTGCTGGTGAATTTTTGTGTATTGGCCAAGTTCTGAGCCAAAGTGACTTAAACCAAAATAGTATTTTCAAGGAACATTTGGTGGGGTGGATTGATGCTAAAGGAGAATGAGCTCCTTGTCTCTGTTGTTGCTGCTCCTCTGTACCCACAGGCAGATCCTGTTCCCTAGGGCTTTTCTCCCTCTTCATCATGGAATAATGGGATGGATGTGAAGGATTAGAAATTTCTGCTCTCCTTACAGTGACTTGTGCCCCCTGTTGGATCCCAGGACCTTTAGAAGGATGTGCTGCCTGAACAAGTGGATCAAGACCTTTAGCAGTTATTCTAGGACTGAAAAATCATATTCTGGGTTTGGGACCCTGCAGTCAGATGCTTGGAGATACTGATTTTACCAAGTAATTTAGGGAGTTGCTCAGTCTGTGCTCTGGCCAATAGTATTTCCATTTCTAAGCAATCCCAAAGTTGTGAAACTGCTCTCCTCCCATATGGATTTTCTTTTATTGCTTAGTGAAGTAAGGAATATTTTAAGATATATTTAAACCTTCTTTTATATGCTTATGTGGATCTCTTGCTTTCCTTCTCCTCTTGGAATGGAACTTTCTTCCAGGTAACCCTGGGTGCTGATACTTCTTGATGATTTGTGATTATTATTTTAAATGCTAATAGTAAAAACACAGAATAATGTTTCCTGGATTTTCAGGCTTAGATACAAATAAAAAATGATGCAGAATGAGCTCATGTGGAAGACTGAAATATGACTCATTTTAATAGTTATTGAAGTTCATAATGCTGTACTATGTAGGAGCAGAAATTTCAAATTCAAGTATCGTTTGAACATTCTCATGATTGTTTTTGCTGTACAAATTCCTTCAATTACTGCGTTTGAAGGCTGTAAAAGTTTTTTTCAGGACTGGATTTCAAAATAGCAGCTCACATAAGTGTAACAGTTTATGTAATTTAACAAACCAAACAGACCCCAACCTTTAACTGTGATAATATTTCAGCAGCAGTAAACTCAGTCTGTGGAAAGGGGACTGTCATGTGCAAAAATAAATATTTAAGAGCGCTTTATAAATAATGTAACACTTAAAAATGTTTTTGTTTGTTTTATTCCCTTCCCTGACAGGTCAGATACTCCTCTGATCTACAAAGCCGTGCCCAGCTGGTTTGTCAGGGTGGAGCACATGGTGGAGAAGCTGCTGGAGAATAATGCCCAGTGCTACTGGTAATGTCTCCTGGAATACTTTTTATTCCTTTTCCTGGCGTTGGGGGTGTAGGGGGTGTGTGCTGGAACTCTCCAAAGCTGTTCCAGTGTTCATATGCTCACTCTGCTTCATATTTCCACTCTTTTCCAGCCAGTGCTACTGGGACCAGTTCTGAACAGTGTTTTATCTCCGTTTTATCAAGTATTTCCCAGTAATTTACAGTGGAATGCTCTACAGGATCATTAAAAGTGCCCTCCAATCATGTTATACAAACCTAATCAATTGAACATGAGGGAAACTGCAGAGGAGACTCACCCTACACAAGCATGGAAGTGCTTCCCAAAAACCTCCACCTGAGAGAGTAAGAGAGGCAGCTTAATGCTGTGTATATATTGTTCCAAATTAAACTAATTCTTAGACAAGCTGTGGGTTTTTTCATCTAGTTATTACAGATAAGGTTGATTACTTCATCATAGGTGCATTTTAAAAGAAAATCCACAACCACTCCCCCCCCAAACACCCACAAAAAGCTCAACCCAGCTGCCCTAATTGTTGTAGGTAAACTCAGTTACACAGGTTTAAATAAAAAGTTTCTGCTAATGGCAAAAACTAATTCTTTTTATATATACAGGGAATGTGAAAATAGTTGTGTGAAGTTTGTATAGCAAACAGATGAGCTTTAGATAACAACTTAAATGCATTATTAAGAGCAGTGAAAGGGAACTCTTGGTGCTGGTGGCCTTCTAGGGAGTCAGTCCTGGGTTTGTGGTGTGTTAGTAACAAAAGGACCTGATCTTCTGCACTTCCATAAGCTGCAGTTTTATTCCCCTTTCTCTCATCAATCACTTGTTCCTGGGAGGCTGAGACCTCCCAGTGAGTGAGGAAAACTTGGAGGTTACAACCTCATTCAGTCTTTCCATGTGAGGAGTGCAGGGAGAGCTGGGATTCCACCCCTCTCCCAGCACAGTTGCCTCTCAGCAGCTCAGATGATGCTAAAGAAGGTGACTCAACCTTCAGTGAGCAATTACAGCTTGTGCTGCCTTTTTTTCATGGACAGTAGCTGGCAATTAAATTCTCCATGAGCAGCTTTTGCATAACTGCTTACGTGGTGCAGGCACTGTAAATCCTGGGATTTGGGGGGAAAGTCAGTGATCCATACTCAGAAAATGCTGCAAACCTGGCTTTGCCAAGCAGCACATGCCCAGTCTGGCTGTGTCAGGAGAGTTTGGAGATTAGCAAGTGTTGCTTTCTGTTTTCCATAGCAGAACATACTGTGATCCTCCTTTGGGGCAAAAATAAGCTGGAGAGGGGGTGAAAGTGTTTGTTCCTAGCTTTAATTAGCTTGCTCAAGATGCTTTCACTGTTGGGATGACAGTAGACCTGCATACTTAATGTTCACACAGAAGAAGAAATGTAATGATCCTATTAAGGAAGTGCTTGAATGGATGGGTTTTGCTTTTCCAGGAGCAGAGCTTCAGGAAGAAGCTGCTAGGTGACCTCCATTCTTCCAGGAGGCACTAATTAGTAAGAATTACTGATCAGTTTGATCCCTGCCTCATGCACATAGTTGGATTTTCAGTGGTGCTTTTTGTCAGTGCTGAGTGGTGGGGATACAAATGGAAGCAAATTTTGGAGTTGCTGTTGCAGAGTTTGGATGAGAAGAGCAGGCAGTGACATTGTTTGGCAATTTTCAAAATACTTGGAATTAAAGGAGCCATTTGTCCTTTAGGCAATTCCTGAGTCTAAACACAATTCCATAATTGAACATAAAACTGATTCCTCAGGACTCCCCTTAAAACCATGTGGTCTTAAGGATTGTGAGGAGCTTTTTGTTGGGAATATGGCTACAAGTAGAGAGGTGTGATCACAGAATGATTAGTTAATAACATTAATATGTATTTCCAGTATGTGATTTCATAGCAATTTGAATCTTTGTTACTTAAAAGTTGGCCTTTAAAATCCAGCTTTTTAAAAGAATAAGGGAGTGGTTTTGAGGTTTTCTTCCTGTATTCTCCACTGATGCCAGTTTTGTTTGGGCTGGAGCTTCTGAAGTTGGCATTGAGACTGCTGGCCTTCTGCAGTGTTCATTTATTGAAATTCTGGGAACTCCATCTTTCCCAAAACCTACTTTTTCTGCTTTTGTAGAGACTTGATCTCTGAAAGTGTCACAGGAATAATACATAGCTTTTTAAAAATTTATTTTTGGACTCTCTGGGGTTTCAGCATGTCCTGGAAAAGAGAAAATTTGGGATAAATGCTTTTCAGACTGTATTAACCTTTACAAAATGGGTTTGACTGCATTGCTTTTTTTATTCCTATAAATGACTGATAGGTATATTGTCCCTTAAGAATAGCTGCCCTCTTGATAGATATCCTTTCTGATGAAATAGATTAAACATACTTGGACAAACTTTGCAACCTGATTGCATTTCTAATTCATTTTTTAGTGAATTAGCCAACTTACAAGGCCACAGTCATTCAAAATTTATTAAAACCAGAAACTATATTTTCATTTTTCCAAATGAATTTAACCATCACTTCCAATAATGGTTACATGAGTAATGTGCCAGCATTTTTGTAAAACCAGAAGCCAGAAAACCCTCTCTACTCTGTCCCATCCTTATTTCAGTCAGACTGGGCATTAACTTGTGTTGGATGTTGATGAACGTGCACAACTGGAACAGAATTTAGGGGGCTGTGCTCCTGCCTTTAATTGAAGTTCCCTTACTGAATGTTCTCTACCATACAACTGAGATTATTTAAAAGAAAATTTAAAAGAAAAATGGTTATCTTTTGTTTGGCATTCAGGCACCCACTGCTGCTGTATTTGAGATGTAGAGGGGCAGATTTGGCTGCTGTGAAATCCAGGCCTGTCAGACCTTGGCTTTCTCTTCTCTTGATGAGGAGAGCTGGATGCAGCACCAAGGTGCTGTCTGGATTTCAGCCCTGATTGTTGGCACCATCATTTTGGTTTGTTGAAAGAGCATTTTTTATGTACCCACAGACTAAACCAGGCCACCTTAGATTATACTTACAATATAGAACTAATTTCTGTCATCAGTGTTCAAAAGTTGGTGTAAATTGAAAATTTATAAGTGACTGTAACCAATAAATCAGTGTGATTTATAATGAGGATTCCAAACTATTGCAGCTCATGCTTCTGGCAGTGGAGGTAATATTTCTGTTCTTGCAGACTGATAGAAAAGACTCTGTATTTAAATGTCAGCTTTGAACTCTTTTTTTTTTTTTTCTTCTTTATTTTAAACCTCCCTCACTTAAAGTTCTCCTTCAGTAACTCCTGAAACATTCACCTCTAACTGTTGCCAAGTTTCTAAAGTTAAAGACATTGTGCAGTTCTGACACTGTTTGCATAAGATGTGCAGCACTTGGGGTAGTGGAAAAATGAGCATCAGTGGAAGGAAGGCAGTGATGGGAGACAGGCAGGGACTTCAAAGCAGCCAAACCTTTTGTTCTGGCATCTTGTGAGCACTGAAGAATTCAGGTGCTGTAATAAAGAGCTTGATGTATGGGTGAAGATATTATTTTCCTGACTTTCATCACTTAAGCTGTTAGTTCTTGCTGGAAATGCCACCCACAACACATTTCTGTGAGTGAAGTTAAATTTGTGAGTTTTGCACACACTCCCTTGCAGCTCCTGTGTGAGCCCAAGTGTCTCTTCATGAGTCTGTCAAGCACATCAAGCTTTGGAGAAGCTTTTGATCCTGGTCATTTTAATCTTTGACCACCAAACTGCCTCCCAGCTGTGGAAAGGTGAGCTGTGGTCAGGAGTGATGCCTGTTTGTGTCAGAAACCCTGAGGCTGTGCAGGGCATGGGCTGTGGAGCCCATCCACAATGGAAAGCAAATGTTTATTTTACTAAACTTGTCATTTTTGCTCAGGTGAAGAATCTGAGTCTGTAGCAGGGCAACAGAATTTTAAATCATAACGGAATTGTAGAGCAATGGAAGAAAATCAGTGAGTCTTTTTTCCTTCTTTTGCTGCTTATTTTTTTTTAGAAAGTCTCATAGGGCATTTTCTTTCTTAGTCTGTTAATATTAATACATTTCATCTGAACAGTTTTAAATGCATGGTGTCTGCAGATTTTTTTCATTTTTTTTTTCTTTTCTTTATCACCGTGCAGTTGTAACTCTTCTTTTTGAGTCATCAGTCACAATTTTCTTACTGGGGAATCATGAACACAAATGAGATCCTCCCTTTAACAGCAACTGTGATGTGTACAGCAACGTGGAGACACTAGATGGCAACATTTCCTGGGGAAAAATCCAAATTAGTGTCTTTGCCTACAGCAGGAGGTGAAAAAAATTGCTGCAGGGTTAGCCTTGTGTTTGTGTAATTTCGAGAGGGTTTTATTACTGTCTGTTACCAGACATGGATGAGGATTAGAAGTGAATTTGGAGGCTTGTTCACTGGATTTTGAGGGCTTGTGTTCTGCTGCGCCTTAATTTTGCTGTTTCCTCTCTGAGCCTCTTGTGCAGAGATTGCTGCTGATGCCATGAATGCAGAGGTACCTTTGCAGTCCCACTGAAGGGTCACCAAAAGCTAATTTTTTGCTTCAAGGAAAAGCTCATGAAATAAACCCCCCAAATGCCAGTTCACTAAACAACTCCAGCATGATTTTCTTGGGCAGCTGGTAAATCTGTGACATGAGCAGTATGCTGAATGTCTGCCACTGTCACAGGAATGAAAATATATTTATACATATGTGGATTGAAATGGATCCTGAGTGCTGATGCCCTACAAAAGTACTTTGGTGACAGTAAATGTTAGAATATTCCCAAGGAACTGTGCAGAGAGAAGCGAAGTAGCAGCTTCACTTCTCCCTGGCTTGGGGCTGCAGGGATTGCTGATAAGATAAGGAATTTTAGCAGCAATTAGCAGGGTGCCTGGCTGGTAGGAGGGAGGTTGGAGCGGGGTTCTCAGGGGGATGGGAGCCGGGATTGGAGGTCGGGGCTGCGCCTGTGTCCGGCAGCGGCGCTGACGGTGACGGGGCTGCGGCTGCAGCAGCATTGCAGTCACACCACGACAGGCTGGTTGCCATGGGAACCAGGAGAAACAGGGGCAAGAGAAACATTGGGAGATCCAAATGATTGAAAGCACAGTTCATGTGGCCCCCGTGAGCTGCACAGAAGCAGCAGATGCAGCAGTGGAGGCTGGTGTGGGGTGTGTGGGGTTGCACCACTGCAGCTGCTGTGCCAGGCTGAGGAGCAGAGGCTGCTGCAGTGGAAATCCTGCCTGCCACACTCTGACCTCTCCTCCTTTCCCCTCTCCTCCCTCCCACCTCCCCCCATGTTTAATTAGGTCCATGATATAGATTGGCGCTAATTAAAGTGTCAAAAGGGCATGAATAGTTGCTTATTTTATCTCCTTGAATTAAAAACCATTAAAAATCAATTTGAGGGCATGTTGAAGGAGGCTTGTTATTAGAGTAAATTAACATAATGGAATTTAAGCCTTTGTCTTCTAAGGGTTGGTTAATGTTTAAAAAGAAAGCCAAATTCTACACCTAAAATAAACCCCCTAGATTGTATGCTAGGAATTTAAATAAATCTGTACATATTTACTTAGATGACACAGAATAACTACTTCATCACCTTTGCTGTTGCTAACACAACTGAGCTGTGTGCTGGAAGAGTAACTTTCTCTTTTCCAGACTTAAAACTGATTCCTGATTTCAGGTGGCACTTAAAAAGTTACCAGCTTGCCAAAGGACAGGCCAGATCTGGGACCATCCTCTCAGAGCCAAAGCTGTATTAGAGTTCTTAATCTGCTATTAGGTCCCCTAATTCACACTACTTAAGGTGGTGTTTTGTTTATCAACTTTACAGTCTTAACTCCTTTAATTAGCAATTATGAAGTAAATCTTACCCAATACATGAAGGTGCTGTGGTTTTGCATAGAACATCATGAATTAAATTAGCTGGTGAGGAGAATGCTGAAGAGTGAGAAAGGATAATCCTATCTTTATGTAATATCTGAAGCAGCTTTTAATGTTGAGCTGATGATAAAACACGAGGCCTGTGCAGGGGCAGTGTTTTGTTTTGGCAGTGCTGTTTGTGTTTACAGACAGGAGAGATGGTGCTGCTCTGAGAGTTCCTGCATCCCGTGACTGAGGCACATCTGAGCTCTCAGATGGATTCAAAATCTGAGCTCAGTATTTGCAGTTGTGTTATGAGCACAAGAAGTATGCTTCAATATATAGATACAGGAAAGGAGCAGATGTCTCAATCCTTTTAAGAAGTTTCCTTCTGGATTATGTAATAATTTAGAATTTTTTTTTTTTATTTGCATCCTGTACATTTCTCCTCTGGAGACAAGAGTCAGAAAGCAAATTCATTAATTATAATTGATGCTATTCCTTGAGTATTTATTGGTGCTGAGAACCCACTGGCTCAGCCTCTGCTTGATGTCAGCAGACCCAGACCTGCTCTGGGATTGAAGGTGGTCAATAATTGCTATTTTCAAATCCATGCCCACATTGCCTGTGTGATCTGGGTGCTGAGTGGAGCATGAACTTAGAAGGCAGAGAAGATGGTTCCTGTTGTAATACGTTAATAAATGTTGCTAAAAGACTGGGTTTTGCCTTGCTCTTCATGGGTTTTTTTGGCTTGTCAATTGGAATTTTTATTTTAGACACTAAGAAAATGAGTAGCTACCAAGAAAGGATGTGGGAGTTGACTGTGCAGAGGACTTTGCAATGCATGAATTTAGCAAAACCCCACATCTGCTTCAAAAATAGGAACAAACAGTCAAAAATGGGCACAGAAATTTGCAGCAAATGAATAATTTTCATTATCTCTAACTGTATGATAGAGTTTTGATGTTGGGAAAGTAAGACAGACATGAGCATTCAAACAGGTTGGAACTGGTGTACGTTAATTCAAAATCTTTCCAATTTATGATTTGGCAAAACAGTATTTCTTCCTTTGTGTTGTGGAGTCCAGTTCCCTGAACTTTGCAACTGCTGCAGTGTCTGAAGTTTATTTAGTGCCCTGTCCTGGGTGCCAGGAGGAGAAATTGCAATTGTCCCACACTGTTCCACAGCCATGAATCAAGAGCTCCCTGACCTGCTGAGGCAGCAGTCTTCTTAACCTTGCTGAATGGCAGAGAAAGAAGTATGAAATCCTATCTGTGTCATTTTGCAGAGAAATTTGAAGGTCAAACCAATTGTAGGCCAGTTGGGAAATAAAAAAAAACCCTGTGGCTCACAGCTCAGCTTGAGGAGCTGCAGCACGATGGCTTTGGGAGAGACGTGGCTGCTTTGATTTTTCACTTGCAGCCTCATGGAGCTGTTGGGAGCTGGAGCTTGGTCTTCTCTGAGCTGTGAAGGTGTCCAGTGCCAGCCCAGGGGGCTCTGAGCAGGTAGAACTGGGCACCTTCTGGTCACACCCAACTGCAGACTCAGTGGGCACCTGCAGGAACCTGAGATTTGTGCTTTCAAGCTGAAGGGGGTTTGTGATGGATGTGGGATTAAACGTGAAAAGCACTGCATTGGCATGTGGGAGAGGGCTGTTCATTTATCTTCCAGCTGCGTTGTGTAGATGGAAAAGTAAAAAATGCTTCCTCAACTAATACATGCCTGTGGCAAGATGGTGTCTGTGAAAATTTAACAGAAATATACCAAGAAAATATCTAAGAGTAGGATTAAAGGAAACTGAAAAAACTCTGTAAGAACACTAACCTGGAATTGGTGCAAATAAAGATGAGGTGTTAGTAACAACATCATTGAGAATACTCTTTTTTCCCAGCCTAAATCAAATATTTAAGTAGAGGTGCCTCTGATTTAATTTTTCCCCTTGTGATACGTAGGTAGGTGTTAAACTGAGATATCTGGAGCTAAACCTAGTGAGAGTAAGTAGGAGAAATGGGCTCCAGACTTGAAGGGCTGTGCCTGGCATGGCTGTTCCCTGCTGCAGATCCCTCCTCCAGCTTGATCCCAGCTGGCAGCACCCATGGGCAGCATCTCTACAGTGGCAAAACCCAACTGCTTTAGGCAACACTTCCTTTGAGTGATGGGCTCAGAATGTGTGTGAGATCCAGGCTCTCCTGGTTGGATTTGATGGCTGTGCCAGTGTTATTCCTGCATTGTACCTCTAAAGAGCCACAGATCACTGTTGCAAATGTGGTTGGGTAGGAGATGAAGTGGTTTGTGTTCTATGTTCCACTGAAAACTGGCAGCAGAGTCAGACAATTTAACCAGAAGAGGTAAATTATATGCTTTCATAGCTCAGAGAGAGAGATCACACCACGTATATTTTTGTGGTTAATGTCCACTTTGGGGATAAAATTAATTTTTCATGCATGTTTTGAGGAGGCAGAGTTGAAACTCATAGCATTTTAATGTCATTGGGGGATTGTCTCAGCCTCTAGCTATGTTAAATGGGACTGATAATTTCAGCTAATCAGTGTCTAACAACTTCTGAAAAATGGAAACTAGTTTAGGAGTGATGTAGAGAGAGAAGTTTTCCACATTAGTGGAATGTTGGGCAAATGCTAATGAACTTTGTACAGTTTCCACTTGTGTTTGGAGAGAGGGTCTCCTAAGGTCAGCACAGAAAGTTAATGGTAATGAGTCCCACGCTGAACCAAATTGGGAAAGCCTGTATACGTTTCTAAATTTCAAAGCAGGGCTACAGATGTCATGTGAAACATGAGTCATTGAGTTTGTTTAAAATTTTTTTATATTGGATTTTTGTTCGAGAAGTGTTACAGAAGACAACTTTGCAGCTGAAAGTAACTCCAGAAATAGCAAGGGGAGCTGTGGAACTTCAGGCTGATAGTGAGGCTTTTAAGGGTACTTTTTATCCACTTGAGACAACATTGGTATCAAGAAGCCTTTAGATCTTCACATGGCTTCATCATGGGTAAAACTTTTAAAAGCAAGTGGCTTTTATTTTCATCAGTAGTTTGCTTTTTTTTTTGGTTCACACTTATTTCATAAATCTCCTGCTGCTGGGCCAAATCCTACCTCAGTGTGTCATGTGTGAATCCATTCTTTTAATTTTTGCTCTAAAGGAACCTTTCATCTTTGTTACTCTTGGGACTGATCTGTGATTAAAAATCTTCTTCAAAAAACCAGACTTGACAAGAGGACCAAGAGCTTCAGAAAGAAAGGTGGAAGAGACCCTGTGTGCTTTGTAGTTTGGCTGCTCCCCCTTTAGAAACTGTGGCTCTCCTAATCCAGCTCAGACTTGGGCAAAGGCCTTTTTAGTTAAACTGGAAAAACAGACCCAGCAAAGCTTGCCATGGTTTGCTCAAAGCTCAGTTCCGGAGCTGCTTTATTGCTGTGAGCTCCTCATTCACAGCTTCTGTGTGTCTGACACTGTCTTAAGGTTGCTCTTCCTGTGAGTTTTATTTGAGTTTGGTCTTTTAAAATGCACCTTTGGAGCACATTGTTGACCATAAAACCCACTGCTTTCCTTCATCTGCACATAATCATTGGATAAATAGTTAATTGTTTACATCCTGGGAGAAAACAAATGGTTCTCATCAAGCCACCAGAGCATTCTGCACAACCAGGAACCTTGCAGTGTTAACCTTTGAGCTCCTGGTGTTAACCTTTGAGCTCCAGGACATTTTCATACAATGAAAATTTGTCTTTAACATCCCTCAGTGCCCATTAGTGCTCAAAATGAGGTTTCAGCAAGTGTTGATAGGGTTCTGTGGTTGGGGGGTGTGTTTTGTTTCTTAACTGGGTGATTCAAAGTGAGATGATAAATAGCGTGGAAATAATTTTTTATGTATCTATCAGTCTGAGTAATGTGCATGTACCTGGATGCCCACACATAATCCAAGGTGCCTTTTAATGCTGCTGCTCCAGGTTTTTCAATCTTGGGCATTTCATTCAACCCCCAAATCAGTAGCTTTTTCTTTTTCTGTATGTAATTTAAGCAGTAGTGTTGTGTTCACCCTTAGCCGCAATCCTCCACTGTTGGACTGTCCTGAGGAATTCTGGCCATTGCTTCATCCCTGATGAATCTATTTTACATTGCACACGTTTTCCTGAGTTACTTCAGAATAAAATAAGCATGGTTCTTTTCACTTACCTTGAGAGAAGAAGAATGCAGAAGAAATGTGGTTTTTGGCAGCACCTCCATAGGCCTTGCAGCAGCCACTGCTGTAACGTGAACACGCTCCAAGCCAATCAGTGCTGAAATGAACTTTTTCAGTGCATGAAATCAAATACAACCAATTCTTTTTTTTAAAGTGGAACATAGTGATGTGTTAATCCTTTTGGGTTTTTTTGGCCCAGGGTTCCAGATTTCGTGAGGGAGAAGCGTTTTGGGAACTGGCTGAAGGACGCCCGGGACTGGGCCATCTCTCGGAACCGCTACTGGGGGACCCCCATCCCTCTGTGGGTCAGCCAGGACTTGGAGGAGGTGGGTGAGCAAATGAAAGGTTCCAGCTGGCAAAAAAACCTCTCTGTGCTTTCTGTTTGCTTATTTTGGTGGATCTGTGGCTGCTGCAGCCTGAAGTTTTATGAATGTGTTTTAACAGCTCATCTGTATAACCCATCTCTGTGTGTATAATAGGTGATAGATCTGTGCATATTTATGGCTGCATTTACAAGTTTGCTTTGCTTTTGCTTGAGAACTGCAAGCAATTTTTCTTGGTTTTTACATTGAAATTAATCTTGTCTTTCCCAGAAGAATCTGCAGTGATGGCAAATCTAAAGGAAATAATAAATGCACTGAGAAAATGGCAAGGAGGAGATTTCTTTTTTTTTTTTTTTCTTTTTTTGTAACTCCTTTAAGTCTGCTTTTGAAATTCTGGTGATTGGTTACTTCAAGCCAAATGAGTTGCTGAAGGCATAAAAGCAAGTTCACCACAGCAGAACAGTGAAGATACATATTAGTAGTGCCACAAATGTGAATGTAGCAGACTGTAAAAATATGAATCTAGTGGAATGATGAAAATGTATAATGGGAGTGGTGGAAATGAACTTTGTCAAGTTATAAGGTACCTTGCATTGGTAGCATGATGCAGAGGGCACGAGTAAACACTTCACACAATTTTGATGGCTTTAAAATTCTTTCTGAAGGTAAAATGGGTTTGGGGTGGTTTTTTTGTGTTGTTTTCCTTCTTTATTTATTTATTTATTTATTTGTGTTGGGTTAGTTCCATTAGACATGTATAATAAGCCTTCCTCATGCTGGCAGTAGGAAATGGTACTCAGTGTGAGGATGTCCAGGGAAGGTAAATACTGATGGCAGCATCCCAAGCCTTTATTTTTATCTCTCTTGATTTGAAAAAGTTTTACTCTTCATTTTAGACCTGAAAGACCTCAAGTAGGCAAACATCTACTAGAGAGGTATTTTATGATCTTAAACATGCCATTGCTTAGATGTGCACCATAAAGCAATTTTTATTTCCTCTTCACTGGGAATCTTGGTAGACAAGGAGGTATTGGGAGAGAGAGGGAGATACTCCTGCAGTTAGGATTTAAGTGTATAAGAAAGCCTTGGCATTTGGATTCTATTTGTGCTGTGAGTGTGGTTGTAAATTACTGACAAACCAAGAGCTGCTGTCTCTCATATAACAGTTAAAGTTTAGTTTGAAGACTGACAATTTATACACACTTTTTTCACATTCATCCAACATTTCTAAGTCCCTTGTTTGATACAACAATTTTTTTTTAGGTAGTAAAAAGGCTTTCAGTTTTGTGCCTGGGTATTTCATTCTACAGCAGAAAAAGATTGTGTAAAGGTTTCATTACTTCCACTCCTTGCCTCTAATAATATTTCATTTTCTGTCCAGTCTCTCCATATCTGTATTCCTGTGTGTACAGATTTTATTTTTTGCTTTTCTAGGTTTGATTTGTTAGTTTTTAATAACAAAATGATGTCTAACTTGGAAGATTGACCTTTCCTTTGAAACGAGCTGCAAATATTCCTCAGGGCTTGGTGTTCTGAATAATGATGGAAATACCAACAGGTCTATTATTTTTGTCCATAGATGTTACATTTCTGTTTGCTCCAGAGTTTGGATATTGTGCTTTAGTAGCTGAGTACAGCTTCTGAACCGAGCTAAATTTCAAGTTAGGGTTTTTGTTTTTTAAATATTCACTCTCTTTTTATATATGTGAGCTATGGCTTGAAAAACAAATACCACTGGAAGTGATGTGAAACTTAAAGCCTGGGTGACATCTGCTCTCCCAGTAATGACATTCCCTGAGAATTCCCTGACTCCAGTTCTGCTGCAGCCTGTGGGATTGCACAGCAGCCTCTTCATGTCTTGCTCTCAGAAGAACACTTTGTTGCATGCAATTATGCTTTGCATATTAAATCCTGGAGAAGTAATAACAGTTCCTTATTTAATATACAGTAAGGTGAATTAATTGGTATTAAAGTGAATTTTCTTACAAATCAATAACTGCTTTTGCACGGTTTTATTTTAGTTTTCTTTTAGCATAATTATCAGGTAGAGACACATAATGGAAGTTAAATTTTGAAGCTTGTGTTTATTGCCACATTTTTGCAGACAGTTTATCATTTTAAGCTTTCAAATTCCAGTGATTTCCTCAGTGGAGGAACACATCTCATTTGGATGAGATAATAAAATTTTTTTACTATAACACCCAAGTTGTTAAAGCAGATATGGGCTGTTTTTGTAGAACTTGCATACAAATGACAGTGTTCACTATCCAGTGATGTTGTGGAAGGTCCTTGATTGTTCCCTGGTTGTCTCTCATGGTAACCCTGCCCTAGACAAAACGGGAGGGCTCTGGCTCTGCTCTCCTGAGGGTGAGAGAACCTCTCCAGGTGCATTTCTGGGCTGCTTTAGAGGCCCCTTCTGGCTGACTGCAGCAGTCATTTCTTCTCCTGCTTAATATCCATGAGGTACTTTCTGGAGATCCCAGGATGTCTTGCTGACACACTCTGGGCTTTTTCCTGTCTGTGTGCACTCCTCACTGCTCAGCCTGTGGTACTGAGCAGAGCTGAAAGGGCAAACCCACAAAAACCAACATCTTTGTTTAGTAGGGACTGCAGGGCTGTGCCACAGGAACATGGAGCTCCGTGAGTGCTGCTGGATGGCTTTATCCTCCTCTTGACATGGATAATCCTGGAGCTAATGTTCATTTTGTCAGCAGGGCTTAACCTTGCCCTCTGGTTTCATGTTAGGCATTGGAGGTGCTGGGACAGGCTTGGCCAGCCCCCAGTCCCAGCCTGTTTAGCCCCCAGTCCCAGCCTATTTAGTGCAGTCTCTGCTGCTGGTGGATGTTGGTGGAGCTGGTGTTGGAGCTGATGTGAACCATGCAGTGGAAGAGGAGCTAATGCCCGGTGGAGAGAGGGCCCAGGCTGCTGGAGCAGCGTGGCTCCTGCAGGGATGAATGCAGAGCAGAGGCTTTAACTGGAGAGCATCAGCCTGGGAGTGCTCCCTGCACAAACCAGTGGGTGCGGCCTAATGAGGGGCTGAATTTGATTAGATCTGTTTGCTGCATCCTCCCCTTGCCTTTCAGTATCTAATGACTCCCGGTGGGACAGAGGAGCTCCTTCCTTCTGCCTTGGACGGAGGCAGCTTTATTCACTGGGGGGACATCTGTGTTCCTCTGGAGCTTGGTGGATTTTTCATGGGAACTTGGGTTTATTTCTTCCGCGAGTGATTTCTGAGTGCAGTTCTGCATCAGTATTCAGAATTTTACCTTCAGCATTGAAGTGCTTGTTCACAAAGCACCAAATAATGAGCTCTTTTCTCCCAGAGCTTAGTGTGAGAGTATATCCAAATGTAAAGGTTAGTGAAGGTGAAGCAGTTGGTGTATCCAAGGGCATTTTTTACCTATTTCTCTATTAATACCTTTTCTTCCTCCAGCAGTGCTGAACTAAGCACCTGCTGCTGCTCACTTGAGCCTGTGTGTTTGCTTATGGGGCCACATGAATGAAGAACAGATCTGGGTTAAAAATAGTTTATTGATGAGGATGTGTTTTTCCCTGGGATCAGTCCCCTGGTGTGGTTTGCTGTACATTCTGCAGGCTGTTGGATTCCACCTGCCGGGTGGAATCACTGTCCTGCCTCACTTCCTACAGAAAAAAAAACTTCAAATAGATAAGTAATGAAAAATATTACATTTCCGAAGTGCTTTAACAGTAGAAGATGGTGATTAGTAATGCAGATCACCTCTTGAATCAGACTGGGAAAATCATGCCTTAAAACCCAAATCAGACCAAGTTTCTGTCTTCTCTGTAATTCATGACAGTTTTTTGGAATTAAATACAGCAAAACCTTTCAGTCAGTCACAATTTCCATGTGTATACATATGCATATGTTTAAGACTAGCTATAGGAATTGAGCAGTGCTCTGATTTTTTGTATCTTAAGAGGAACTTACAAAGTTATTTCATGTGAAAAACGTCTGGCCTATTTACAGCTTCATTATGGTTCTACTTTTAACTCCTTCCCTGTCAGATCTGTCAAACCCTGGGGTTTTTCCATGGCAATTCTAAATGGGGATGGCACATGGGACAGCATCTCCAAAATCCAGGCCTGTGGCTCATGAGTCCTGCCAGATCAGAAGGGGCTCTGGGAGGGCTCAAGAACTTGAGCAAAACCTAAAGCAAAGAAAGCTTTGCTTTTCTGCTTCTCTCATCCAGTTTTTCAGAATCGTTGTTTCATGATGTCAGTGCAAGTCTGCCGTGGAAATCTGTGTTTTTCTTTATAGTGTGTGGATGCAACAAAACCTAGAAAAGGCTTTCTTAGCAACCCCTTTGGTAGCTGTGACACTTTCTTGACTTTAAATAAAAAGCCTGTAACTTGTACAGTTTAGTCTACCTGGGATGGAACACTTACGGATAATGAGCTGCTTCCTTTAGGGGAGGAGCCTGGCATCTGAAACTTCTGTTTATATAAAAGTCAGTCATTGAATTTTCAGAGGTTGTTGGCTGTGGCTTGTTTGGAGAAGTCCCCCACAAAAATCCCACATTTTTTGATAACCTGCCAAGATGCTGCTGCTTCCAAGTGTCCAGTTCTTGTAACATGAATTGTATTAAATCAGGGCAGTGGTCTCTAACATAATTTGAGGAAGAAGCCTCTTGTATAAAATTCCTATTTTTTCAGCTCTATCAACTACTACAAAAGATATTACAAGTCTCCTGTCTGGTATTAAAAAAAAATTGCTGCTGTGTGCAAATAACTGGTTAAATTTCCTGAATTGCTCCTCCAGGTCGTTTGTGTTGGTTCAGTGGCAGAACTGGAGGAGCTGTCTGGAGTGAAAGTCACGGATCTGCATCGAGAAAGGTGGGTCACAGGGACTCTTAACTGGGTATTACAAATAGATGAGCAGACATGAAAAAACTTCGGGGTTTTTTTTTCCCAAAAAGATTTAGGGTAAATAGAAAAGTTGTAAGGGGACTTGTGATTAACACATATAAATTTTCTCTTTTTTTTCTGTTGAAAAACACTTATTGAACGCCATTAATGCAAAAATTGTAGAGATTGTGAAAGGAAACACTTTGCAGGACCTTTTTTAAGAGCCATTAAAATGAAAGTCAAAACTGCTGTCACCCTAATCTACCATCTTAACACGAACTTCTCCTAACCTTTGGTTTTGTTTGGGTTGCTGGGTGTTTGTCCCCACAGCATTGACCAGCTGAGCATCCCGTCACGCTGCGGGAAGGGCTCCCTGCGCCGCGTGCCCGAGGTGTTTGACTGCTGGTTTGAGAGTGGCAGCATGCCCTATGCCCAGGTGCACTACCCCTTTGAGAACAAGAGGGAGCTCGAGGATGCTTTCCCTGCTGACTTCATTGCTGAGGGCATCGACCAGACACGAGGATGGTAATCTTCTGCCATTTTATTATGTTGCATTATTGCCCCGTGTCTTAACAGTGCTTTACTATTTAATAGTTAATATGTTTATTTAATAGCATTTTATAATGCATTTACTTCACTACTTTAGTATCTTCAATGCTAAGTGTATAATTAGTTTTTTTAAAGATAAGTGTATAATTAGTTTTTTAAACTAAAACACAAGGTCGTCGCAAAAAAAAGTTGTTGTAGAAACACAGTATTGGCAAGAAATCTTCCCAGCTCTTAGGGAAGCCATCATTAGGTAATAGGGCACATCTTTGTCCTGGTAAGGAAACATCTCAGCAGCTGAATGATCACAGAACTTGAGTTATCTATTAGAGACAGAGGTGCAGTTGAGTCAGTTGAAATGGAAGTCAATGTTTTGAGGATTTCAAGCCAATGTATAGCCTGGTAATTTTTACCCCAAGATAAAATTTGAATTTTGGATTTATATGAGTGCAGAAAAAAAAATTAAACCAAACCTTATGTTGTTAATATTGTATAGTTCACAAAAAAAAAAAATCAAAGTTTTTAGCTGCAAACTGTATCTGCTTCTTTCACTCTGGATAAATCCTTTTCAGTCATTGGTGAAAATTTCCTGTGGTTAATGTTCTCATACATACTTGTGTGCCTACATACAGTTTTAGTTTTAGCATTGCAAAGTGTTCAGTCCATGTCTGAAGTTTGAGGCTGACTGAAAATTGACAGATTAAGATGAATTTTTGTGTTTTCTGGATTAGTGAGTTTGACTGTGTCCAAGCAGAACTTTTCCATCCAGTAACTTGAGGTATTAGAGCTGAATAAATTCCTCTGGAATACAGTTGGCACTTCCTTTGCCCACTCCTCTACTCCCCCAACAAACCAAGCTACCAAAGCAGACAGGCTGCCAAATACAACTAAATTTCATGATTGTGGTGAAATGTCTTCGCTTTTCAACCCCTTAATTGTGATGCTAAAAATTATCTAATACCTTGGTATACAATCAGATACTGTTGGGTAGCAAAAGGAGAATTAAAAACCTAATTTTCCCTTTTTTATTTAGAAAGCAGTGCTTTTTTTCTTTTTTAATGGAAGAACTCAAGATAAAGACATTTGGTGTGAGCCATAGGGTGCAAGGATACAACAACTCTTTGCAGTCTGGGGCAGATTGCTTTTTGTTCTCAACATCATCCAGAGTTCTGGGAGTCTTACCCAGAGCCAGGCGTGTTTCCCCTGTTTGTGGTGGGAAATGAAAGCACCTGCCTCAATTCCTGCTGCTGTTAATGAGCTGGGGTTTTGCTGCCAGCAAGTGGTGGGTGATTTGTAGCAGAGCACTTTTGATCTGTGAGAGACAGAAGGAATTAAGATGTGAGGTCTAAGAGAACAACGAGCAGGTGAGTTCTGAGGTGTTGAGAGCACAGGGTGTGATTTGTATTTGGCACAGCCTGTATCAAGTGTGAAGATTGAGAATGGAGATCGGTTTTGTGTCAGGTCAGAGACTGCAGCTGCCATGAAGTGAGGACTGGGAGGTGGGGAAAGGCTCAGGAGGTGCAGGTCTGGTGGCTTCTGGTTCACTCCACAGAAGAGGAGAAAAAAATCAAGGGAGACAAGGGGAAAATTAATGTGACAGAGGTGATTGTCCAGGAAAGTGATGTTTTTGATGACTTTCTGCATGGAGAGAGAAACGGCTGAATTACATTTGTTAAAGCCACAGGACAAAATCTTAGAGGGGCTGGGTTGCAAGACTGGCAGTGCAGCAGAGTGGTGGGAAAGGCTCTGCCTGCATGCAGGGAAATGCAGCAGGATTCACAGTCATTTACAGGCACAATGTGATGGCCCACAGGGGATTCACAGCTGGAGGGTTTTGGCATTAACCACAGCATCATGGATTTACCCACAGTTGTTCAAGGAAAAAGGGAGAAAAGATTCCCTCCCTGTTTTTCCTAAGTGGAAAGTGGAGCAAAGGAGTGAATTTCTGTCCCTGTTACGGCTATTTCACTGTTGTTTGACTGACAGTTGTTTGTCTGCAAGGACACACCCAGAAACAGATGGAGATTTGGTGAATGGAAGGTGAAGCAGCAGAGAAATTGAGGAAGTTTTCAGGAAACAAATGTGTCCGTGGACAAGATATTTCTAAAATAAGGTGCAGAGAGACACTGCTTTAAAATATTCAGAGTGAATGAGGTGAATTTTAAAAGCACGACCTGAGGAAGAATCAGAAGAGTTCCATCAGAATATGTGGATCACAGGTTCTCAGAGACAATCTTGGAGCTGTCATCAACAAAGGCACCTCATGCGGAGGCTCTTTGGGCTTGACAATTCGAACATAAAAGTTGTGAACTATCTTTGGATGCATTTTTACAGTGCCCACAGTCTGCCTGTGCAATTTTCCTAATACATTGAATTAGGAATTCCTAAATAATACTGAAATTTCTCGTAGTTGGTTCTGCTTTGTGCTCTTTACCTGCAAATTTGGGTGCTCTAATATGAGAATTGGTGACCAGTTTGCAGCAAGTGCTGGGAGTTTATCAATGAGGAACTTTTTAGTAAGTACAGAGGAAGAACTGCTGTGTTGGTAATGAACTTTGGGCCCTGGAGGCTGGAGGTGTCAGTCATCTGAGTAAATACTCAGGTATTTGTGTTTAGGGGTTTTCTTAAGAAAGTTAAAAATCAATACAGGGATTTTTTTTTAAGTGCAAATGTTTGTGTGCAGGTGGAGGAGTATTGGTTAAAATTCATGCAATTGAAGTGCAGTGTAATAAAGAGAATTTGTCTCCTGCAGTGTGAGTTGAGGTGAGGTGATTTTGAGAGTTAGGGACCTGTCTGAGATAAGCATCAGAGTTATTATGGAAGTCAATAAATGCACACAGCAACCTCTGCAGAGGACCCTCAAGTGTCAGAATAATGCTTTTGCAATTACAGGCTGCTTTTTGAGAAAAACAACTTTGGAACATACAGATGGATTTTTTTTTCCCCCACTGAAGTGTTTCTCCACTAAATCTTCATGCAAATACGTAGTTCTGAGACAGAACCTCCTGTGCCTTATTATAGCTTTTTTATAATCACCTTCTCTTTGAAGGTTGCTAAGCAGTTGTCAGTGTGATGCTTGTTTTGAACCAGCAAAGCTGTGGCCCACCCTCCAGTTACTTTCTTAAAAGTAATTACCAACGGTGCAGCTCCAGCAGCTCACACATCCTTCCTTTGGTGAAGGTTCTGGCTCCTGAGTGTGAAATTATCGCATCATCCTGCACTTCCACTTAATTTCCCAGATATAATCATATATCAGCCTTGTGAACAATAGGGGCCTGTGCTTGCTCCAGCACTGATTTCCAAAGTGTCCCAGTTTACAGAGTGATTGTAAACACATCAAACAGAACAGGGAGGACCCACTGCTGACCTTTGTTGTGGGAACATTCTCTTATTTCCTAGTGATGGCTGATTTAAGCAGGCAACCACAACGTCCTTCCAATCAAACCTGCCAAAAAATTGGCATCCCATTTTTGATATCTTGCTTTTATACTTTTACACTGTGTTCCATTGTCTGTCAGGCTGAAGAATCCACCATTAACACCCAAACACACAAAAGCGTGCTGGTCCTGTGTGCCACTGACCCCGTGCTCACAGGTTTGCAGTGAGCAAACAGGAAACCTGTTCAAGGGCAGATTGCCTTTTTTGTACTAAAGAGGGAAAATGCTACAATTTTCTTCCTCATGACCTTCCTAATGCTTCCTGTTAGAATTTTCCTGCCTTCCTGGACCAGCAGATCCCAGCTGAGCAAACAGCATGATATGCTCCAAATAGGAAGATCTTCTTTCAAT
The DNA here is from genome assembly GCA_013400955.1 of Drymodes brunneopygia. Lineage (NCBI taxonomy): Eukaryota > Metazoa > Chordata > Aves > Passeriformes > Petroicidae > Drymodes > Drymodes brunneopygia. The sequence continues at coordinate 93,499 of VZTZ01037379.1, read as the reverse complement.
AACCTCCTCTTCTAACTCTTTGCCACATAAATATTCCCCAGACTTAAAATTTATCTTTGCTGGAGGGAAGCAGCATAATGAACCATTTATTTTGTAATGAAGACATGCAGGCTTTAGCTTGGTGCATTTATAAAGTCATGTTTGTGTTGTCTCTGCTTTCAGGTTCTACACTTTGCTGGTGCTATCCACTGCTCTTTTTGGGAGGCCTCCTTTCAAGAATGTCATTGTGAATGGCCTTGTCCTTGCCAGGTTGGTGTCAATCAGCTCCTTCCTGAGCAGGTTTTTAGTTGAAAAATGTTTCAGATAGGTCCTGCAAATTGTAAATGGAATGTGAAATGGACTTTGGAGCTGTTCAGGCTTGCCAGGGTGATATCAGTGCTGCAGGAGATAAGAGGCACCTGAGAGTGAGAGGCTCACACATCCCAGCTGTCTGCTGCACTGGGTTCTTTCCAGCAGGATTAGTCCTGCCTTGAGAGAGAAAATGAATAACAGGAATAGGAAAGAAATTACACCTGTTATGCAGTGTGAAGGGGATGATAAAGGTAGCTTTAGATGTAATTTTAAGTTAATTATATTTGTTTCCCTCTGTTTTGGAATGAAGCTTTGCCAGTGGGCTGGAGGGATTGATTCAAAACAAGTGCATCTTTCCTCAGCTTGGGTAGGAAGGACAGATTTCCTGCTCAGATTTGTAACTTGGGAGCCTCTTGGGTTGGGTTTTGGTTCTTTTCAGTGTTTTTTGTAGGTTCAACAGTCCTACAGAAACGATGTGCTGATATAGAGATACATAATTATGTCTGTGCCACCAGGAGCATACTTAGACAGAAAAAATTGAGCTGGACTTGAAGGGCCTTTTTTCTTTGTCCATGTTTTACAAGAGTTCTGGGAATTAATGCCTTCATTCTGATATTTTCTAGTGATGGCCAAAAAATGAGCAAAAGGAAGAAGAATTACCCCGATCCGATGCACATCGTGAACAGTTACGGAGCTGATGCACTCAGGTGGGGTTGCTTTGGTTCAGGGATGTTCAGTGGGATGTGTTGGCTCACTGCTCAGGGCAGATCCATACCAAGAGGCTGCTTGGGAGGGGTTACAATTAGCAGCAGGAAGAAAGTTAATTTTAGAAGCTTCTAGACCACTGTGACAGAAATAGCTGTAAGAGTGGATGACTCCAGAGAACTGGCAATGGATGCAGTGCCTGGACTTTCTTCACCTTTGTCATGTCTCCCTCAAACTTGAGGGATGTGCTTCCTCCAGCACTGATAGACTGAATTGAGCCAGTGAAAATGTGAATAAAATATTTCATAACAACACTACAAGGTCACTGTTAAATCATTGGCTTAGAGAAGGGTCTCTGCATAATGTAGCAAAGATTTGTTTCCTGTTTGCACTATCCATTTCCTAGAGAGTGCTTTGTTTTTGTTGATGTAAGTAGGTAATTTGCACCTAACAGTAGTGGCACCAGAAGAGCAGAAGTGGAACAGCCTAATGTGTGTAGATAAATTGTCCTGGTCAAACAGAGATTAAAAACAGTTCAAGTGGTTCATTAAAATTACAGGAACATATAAAGTAATTACACAGTCACTTGGAACTCTGGCTTGCTGCACTGACTACATGCATCAAGTGGTGCCTTGAGGTAAAGGTACATAAAAGACATTTTAAAAACTGCAGGAATGTACTACTTGGGCATTTCTCTAGAGCCCTGTAATTCTTGTGTAAATAAGAAACCCTTCAGCTATCCCACACTGTGTGTGTTACAGCTACACACAGAACTGATGGGCTGAATGAAAGCTGAATGTTTATTTGGGGAAGATAGTTGTTGCTTCTAGATAATTCTAAAAAATCAATGTGAAGTTCTAATTGTTTCAAGCTTTAGTGTTTAAAAGACCTGGCACATACTGGGTGGAGTTCTCAAATTTAATCAAGGCTGCTCTTTACAAATAAACAAGGTGTGTTAGCAGGGTAGCAGTGAGTTGGTAGTTGCAATAGTAAGAGTGAAAAGGGTTGGAGTTACTCATACTGGAGATTTTTAAATCACAGGTGATTTTTCTGTTGAAAAAAAAAAACCTGCCTTTTTTATAAACAAACCAAGAAAATCTCAAACACCACAAGTTACACTTCCATTATTCATGGTTTTTTTTTTAATTTCTAAGAAGCTAATTCATTTTTCTGCCAGTGTACTCATTCTTTAATGTCACATTTATTTATACCTACGCCCACACAGAGAGTAAAAAGTATTGCATTTTTTATGGGCTGATTTCTGGAAGGAGCTCTGCAATTCAGTTCTCTGCTTTTTCTGAGGTGCTTGATGTTCTCTGTTTATAGCAAAAGCTACAAACTGAGGTTTTTTCCTTGGCACTGTTTCCCTGCAGAGTTACTTTAGCTTTTGCAGTACACAAATATATATGTACATTCTAACTCCAGCTTTGAAGTATTCTCAGCAGTAGCTTGATAAATAGATCAGTGGAAAATATAGATGTAAGTTGGTGAAATGAATATGGAATTGAGTAGAAAGGGCAAACAGCAGAACTAACACCATAGTAAATGTAACAACCCAAGTTGAGGCTTCATGAAATTTGAATCCTGAGTGAAATCTCTTAAGAAGGGCCAAACCAGTTACATTTCAGTGTTGCTGAGACCTGGGCTGGAGACCTGTCCAAGCTGAGCTATGTCAGAAAGAATTTGCTGGTCATGGCATTTCCAGGTCTTTGCTTTCCTCTGTGCTGAGGATTGCTGTGAGGAGTGAGGAGTTCCATCCCCTTCTCAACCTGGTCTTAAACTGAAGAAGAAATAATGCAACAAACTGCTGGTTTAGAGGGGTGAAGAGGAGATTGCTTTCTTTTTTTCTCATACACTGTCAGCAAACTCAGGAACACTGCCTTGATCTGAGGAAGGTTTTATTTTCTGCCCAGTGGGTAACTGAATGGGTGTAACCAAACTGATGGAACTCCTGTTTTATTGTGTGCCTTATTTCTCTTTCCATAGGATAAATGTGTCTTTGCATTGGAGTAATTGAGGAAATTGCTCTTCTTTTAACACTTAGATATTGTAGGGTAGGGCTGATTTCTTAAAACAAACAAAAAAACCTCAAAAAACCATACTACAACACCACCCAACTGTGGCACATAAATAATTGTGATAGAAGGAAGGTGTGGTTTAAGGATAGACCTAAATTCTAACTTCATTTAAGGACTTACTAATTCATTGTCATTAATTGTTCTATACTTCTGTAAATTTGTAATTTGAATTCAGGTATGAATTCACTTGGGTGATCTTTGGGGTCCATTCCCACCCAAGCCATTGGATGAATCTGTGTTTAGAAATGAAAAATGATGTTTTTTTTTTTTAATCCAGTACTAAAAAAGTCCTTTTCTATGCTGCATTACTGTCTGTTTATTCTGGCAGTTCTATTTTTATCTATTAGTTTTAATGCAAGAAGCCCTCTCTCTCTCCTGAAGAATTTATGGTCTGATATTCTTGAATGTGCTTTGTCAAACCCCATTAAGATTTTAAAGCCTCCTAAAGGAAGTGCCTGTAAAGTTATATTATTTCAGAATCATGATTTTAAAAGCTTAAAAATGTGAGAAAATGGGTTAATAAATTTGGATTGAAAAATGCCACAATCTTTGAAGTGAAAAAAATATTTGGTTTGGTTTTCATATTTGGAAAATTAAGTGAAGTGTGTCTAAATCAAGTTTGTATTCAAGTTTTTTTGATACCTGAGTAAGGCCTGGTTTCTCTCTGAGTTAACTTGATAGATTCCAGTTTATTTCCAGACAGAATGTTTCTTTGGGGAAGAAGATGGGATAAAGTATAAAGATGATTTTTTGTGAACTCAGAGACAGCAAAGAAGCTGAGGGACATTTCTGTCCCTTGTCTAAGTGGTTGGTATCACTTGGATCCTCTGCTTTGCCCCCTCAGAGCTGCCTCTGGAGCTGGGGCACATTTGTTCTGGAGGAGGTACATCCTTTGGGCTGTCTTTCTTGAAAAGGTTAATTTCTGCTCTTTTCCTTGACTTGCCTGTTTTGTTTTGCTCTTTAGTTCTGTCAAAGCTTTTCCTAATTGAGGAAATGAACTACACTGAATAGAAAGATGCTGGGTTGTGGTTAAGGAATTCAAAATATTACCAAAAGAATAGGTGCCATCCTAAAGATGAATGCTAATTCCATGCAACCTCTGCTTGTTTTATACTGTGATGGCATCTGAGCATGTGTTAGCACTTCAGTTAACTTCTAGAGTAAAAGAGAAAATTTAAATTCAAATTCTATATGCAGCATTTTAGAAAGACTTTGGTAGCAGTAGCTAGTAAATGGTTTTATGTTTAGTTTGTTCCATGCCTACAGTACAGTCATCTTTGGAGCTTTCAGTGTGAAACCCTATCAGTCTGTGGAGTTTTAAGCTTTGAAGTGTTGTGCTCTTACTTTGCAGGTTGTACCTGATCAACTCTCCCGTGGTGAGAGCAGAGAACCTGCGGTTTAAGGAGGAGGGAGTGAGGGATATCCTGAAGGATGTGTTCCTGCCCTGGTACAACGCCTATCGCTTCCTGGTGCAGAACGTTCAGATCCTGCAGCACAAGGTACACACCTGGGGGGCTGAGAGCAGGAGATCTGCTGCTTCTTCAGCCTCAAAGGGAATCAGCATTGCAGGGGACTCAGACTGGAAGGGAGGTCTGGACTCTGGAGGTCATCTGGTCTCCACCTCCTTGTTCTAAGTTAGGTCAGGTTGTATATAATGCCTGCTCTTAATTTGTTATTTGTTGTTTGTATGATGCTTTATAAAGTTATAATCACCTGCATCTTCCTCTTCTTGACCAAGCTTATTAAATAGAAAAGAGGAAGGGGAGGTGGGAGACTGCCAAGACATGACAGCTCTCGTTTCTCAGATTACAGTGCTCCTGACTCCCTTTTATTTCACATCAGTGGGATGCTGCTGCATTCAGACTTGTGAAATTGGAGGTCCAGTCCTGGTGTTTGTGGGGTCAGGACACGCTGAGCAATTGCCTGCTGCTCCTCACCCCCTGGGAGCACCAGTTAAATCCACGTGTGCTGCAGGGGATCCTTCTGAGATGTCCCTGCTGAGCCTGGGTGGGTTTTCCTGTTGGTGTTTCCAGAGCAGCTGGAGGCAGCAGTTCCCACTGATCCTGCCTTAGTGCTGCTGCTTTTGCTTTGCTGTTCCTCTGTGTGGTGTGGCTAGTACTGCTGCAGCCCAGGAGGGTCCTGTCCCAGAAGGATCCTGTCCCAGGAGGGGCCTGTCCCAGGAGGGGCCTGTCCCAGGAGGGGCCTGTCCCAGGAGGGGCCTGTCCCAGGAGGGGCCTGTCCCAGGAGGGGCCTGTCCCAGGAGGGGCCTGTCCCAGGAGGGGCCTGTCCCAGGAGGGGCCTGTCCCAGGAGGGGCCTGTCCCAGGAGGGGCCTGTCCCAGGAGGGGCCTGTCCCAGGAGGGTCCTGTCCCAGGAGGATCTGTCCAGGAGGATCCTGTCCCAGGAGGATCCTGTCCCAGGAGGATCCTGCCCCAGGAGGATCCTGTCCCAGGAGGATCCTGTCCCAGCAGGATCTGTCCCAGCAGGCTCTGTCCAGGAGGCTCTGTCCAGCAGGATCTGTCACTGGATCTGCAGGTTTCTCTGCACTGAGAGCAGTGCTCAGCCCCACACACAATGAACACGAGCAGAACTGCAAATCAGTCAGCAAAGTTATTTTCAGTAGTGGCTGCTGTGACAGTTTCTCGAGCTAACTCATTTACTGGAACTTTAATTATGAATCTGCATTTAAATGCTTAACTTGGGAATACTCAGTCCTGAATACATTAGCCACAGCAAGGGGATTGTCTTCTGTAACATGACAGTAATTTTTTAAAAAGTTATATTTAAATGCAACTTGGAGAAAAGATTCAGAAATGGAATGGAAAGAAAGGCAAATCACAAAAGCAATAATGCTTTAGACTTGTAGATTACATTTGAAGTCTACTAAAAATGCTGGATGAGTGACAGGAGTTTCTACACTTCCAGTGTGAAAGCAAGATTAAAATTGCGTTCTTATAGTAATTTTTCATTAAAATTGAAGATTTGATGTGTGTATTGTATAGTTTCTATTGAAACCAATTTTAATCTTTCAGCTGCAATCAATGACAGCAGGTTAGTGCAGATTTCTGTGGGAGAGTGGGAGCTAAATGGGAAGTCCAACCCTTGTACTCCACGTGCAGTTGCAGTCTGGTCACTGTGCAGAGCTGCCATTTGAGTGAATAAAAGCAGCTGACTTCAGGAAATAGCTGACTTAAACAATTGGGCTTATCTGTTTGAGCAGCCTCTTTGGGGAAGAAAGTTTGCTAACTCCAGATCCTAATATTTAACAAGTCTTTTTTTTTAGGATCCCTAGACAGCATTTATCAGACAAACTTAGATGTTACCCCCAAAGTACACTTGTTTATCCTGTGTGACCTTTGAATTGTCTGAAGTGTACTTTATATCTTTTTGCTTGTGATCCCATTAAATCTTGCAAGGTCAGCTCAATTGGGGATGGAAAACCCCAGTGGAAAATCCAGGTTTGGTAATTCAGCAGATGGATTTTTTCTTTCTAAATGGTGAAATCCTTCCTGTGCACCATATTAGGCAAAAGAATGTGCTACAGGAGGTGATAATACTTAAATTAGATTTCATGCACAGGTTTAAGCAACTTCTTCATTGTGTTCTGCCTCCTGCAAGAGAGAAAGTAAAATCCCAGTGTCCTGGGTCAGGTATAATAATGATTTAATGCTTATTGTAATTCCCCCTTTAATTGTAGTTGGTTAATGACTGCTGAGCTCACACTGGGATTGCTCCTCTTCTGCATTTCTTTCCTATGAATCTTGTCCTTTATACTGTGAGAGTGGATCCACAGTTTCTGGGTTGAGTAATCCAAACAGATTTTTTCATCTGGACTCTGAGGGAAGAGAAAGTCTAAAGGCTTTTAAAACCAGCTGTTAAATACTGTTTGTAAATCTGAGGGAAAAACCCCAAACCTGTTTCTAACCTGTTTAAGAATGTTCAGTGGGAAAGAGAGCAGGCACAGGCATGGTCTTGCGTGCAAGGCCCTGTAGAACCAACACAGTGATGCCATTTCTCAGATGGCTGCAAACATCAGTGCTCTGGAAAGCAGCAATAATGCTTTGTGTGCATTCTGGATGCTAAAAATCCCACCTGCTTTTTCAGGCTGCTACATTCAGTTGTGTTTCAATGTGTTGGAATTGTCACATGTTTGTAAAAAAATACCAGTCTTGTTTCTAGGCCTGCTTCCCAAATAGAATCCACCTGCATAGTAAATTCCTTAGAAATGCCTCAGATCCTCCTGGATGAAGGGGTTATGCAGATTCAGGAATCCCACCCAGTGTCTGGAGGCTGGGGCTCACCCTGCACACAGGGAAAGGACTGGCACTGCTTTGGATCTGCTATAACAGGCCCAAATCCCTGACATCCTTTGCAGTTCAAGGTTGTGGTGAGGCAGCAGGGGGAGACAGGTTTTCCATAGCTCCTTCTCTTACACACCTGTGTCTGGAATTCAATGTTTGCTGGTAGGAAACCAGTGTAACTCAGGGAAGGTGCCAAAATGGTGGTGGCTGACAGCTCATTGGATATAGAGGTTTGATTATATCCTGATGACTTGGAAATGTGCTTTGTGTTTTGATGATAGGATGAGGGAAGAGAATTCCTTTACAATGAGAACACAGTTAAGGAGAGCAATAACATCATGGATAAATGGATTCTTTCTTTCACCCAGTCCCTCATCCAGTTCTTCAAAGCTGAAATGGCAGGTATGCATTTTTGCTCAGGGGGTCTGGGGGTGTTTCATGTTTGATTGTAGAACTTGCCTTTCCATACAGAGATTCCCAAATTCCATGAAAGACTTTAATAAAAGGAAGGAAATCTTTAGCCAGCTACCATAATCCATGGAATGCTGCTTCCATGGGTGTTAAGTCAGATTTTGCTATGCTTGTTCATGAGATTTCAAAAAGTGATGAGGCTTTTTTGGTCACAGCTAATGCTGTGAGCTCAGTGATGGAGCTTGTTGCTGTAACAACGTCTGCTACAGTGCTTGGAGCAATTAATAATATTATAATAGTCACTGAAAGACAGCAGTGAAAAGGAAGCCAAATAGAATTTGGAGAAGCTGTAAAAAAAGGGATAAAACTGGCAGTGCTCAAGTCAGCTGAACAAAATAATTTTGAGAGGTACATGAGCATGAGCACTGGCAATAAATTTTTCCCTGGTATAGTTCCATGGAGAGGGTTTCTTTGGAATCATACTGTGTGCAGCAGGGTGGATGATATTAGGGTAAGGCATAGCTGAAAGAAGGTATTGTCCAGGGTTTTCTTCCTGCTTGTTGTTTGTTTCATCATCCCATAACTCTTGATGCTCACATTGCATTGGGACACTTAATTGCAAAGAGGAGATGCTGCAAGAACTCCCTGAAGTAGCTGGTAAACTTGCAGAAGATAAAGTCATGGTGGGATTTGAAGAGGTTTTGGTATATTTGAGGGCACTGGAAGCCCAGATATTGGAAAGAAATTGGCTTTGGCCGTTGTCATTCCTGTTCATGAATAAACAAATAACCCCCTTAATGCCTGTGATCTTAAGTTGCTCTCAGAAGGATTTTTAGAAGCCTTGGGCTTGGGAAGGAAGGTGTTAAGTGGGATAACAGATAATAAGGAAAGAGCTAAATGCCAGATGTGAGTTCATGAGGACACAGGACAGTGCTGCACTTCCCTCATCTCTTGCTGATGTGATGGTCACTCTCACCAAGACCAGTTCAGTGAGTTTATTCTGCTGTAGTAGATTAATCAGGTTATTGGTACCAGCAAAATTCATGTGAGCTCATCTAAGAACATTTCATTAAAGGAAGAAAGAATCCTCAAGCTACCCAACCTGAAGATATGATAAAAGCTGGCTCTCACTGATGAAAACATGGCTTCTTCCTGCAAGTTGTTATCCTTGAAATTTGGTGGTGGTTTGTGTTGAGTTTCGTGTGTTGCCAAGCAGAAATAAGCAGAGTCTGGGCACATTTATGTGCTGCATGTAAAGAGGAAAATACTCTGAGGGACAGCAGAAAATTCATTTGTGAGTTTGTGAACCTGGGATCTTGGATCAGTGCATGGTTTAAACAGAAATATTTGTAGGAAGGTGAATATGGGGATAGAAACTTGAATTCTCTGCTGGATTTCTGAGAGGAAGATGAAGCTGGCAAGAAGGGATGTGTCAGTGACCGTCTTTATAAAGTAAGAAGATCCTTCCAAGTAGGAGAAAAGAGTTCCTGTTGGGAAATGACAATGTAAAGACTTCCAAGGCAGGAGTGTTGATATGAAATGCTGTTGTCTTGTGTTAGATGAAGATAACATCATGTGCTCATCAAATGAGTGGCAGTCTCATTTGGAAGGGATTAATAAACAGAATTTTTCAATCTCTTTTTCTGCATAAACTCTGGATTCAGTCAGGCAGATCTTAATGAGATACAGTGAATTTGTGTACTGTGACATGATACTCTAATCTCTTGTACAAACCTATTTTGGGATTTTTTTTAAAAGATTTTCTACTTTGTATCACTTCAACTAGGAAAAATGTCAGGAAAAGACAAGGGAAGATTATAATGGTGACTGATAACATCAAATGCTTGGTAAAGGAGATAAATATAAATTCCTGCAGCTGGATGTGATGGGGTGTAAGAACAAACAGGTTTGAAACTGGCAGTGCTGAGGAGACTTCACTGAGTAGGGAAATGCTGCAGCTGGGCTCTGCTTCTTCCATTTCATGCACTGTCTTCTAGACTGGAGCTGAACTTTACACCCATCTCCTGCCTCTGGAAAAATGTTTCCATTAAGTCCAGGTTATGGTAATTGTGCCCCAGTTTCTCCTGGCACTTGGAGAGGTGGCAGTGTCAGCCCAGGGGGGGTCAGTGTGGGGTTGACCTCACCTGAATGGGCTGAGGGGCAAGGAAGGGGCTGAACCTGTGTCTCCTCCAACTCTGGGGTGCTCGAGAGAGCCTGGAAAAGCTACAGAGAGGGGGACCAGCCCTCTGCTGGTCCTTCATGGGGAGAGCTTTGCCTTCCAGGAGTGTGTAGCTGGAGAAGAGGGGGCCCAGCCCCACTCCCAGTGTACCTGCAAAATGGCACAAGTTACTTGTGTTGAAACCTGATGTGGTTCAGGGGTGTTAAAATTATGTATTAAAAAATCAGTAAGCCTTATTAGGGTTTTATTTTCTGCTGAAGTGCCCAATGCAAGCACTTACTTTAGTAGAACATCTTTTCTCCCGATGACAGAAGTTGTAGTGTCTCCATGTACATCCATGGCTTTTTCCTGAGTCACAAAAAAGCAGATTTCACAATTTGGTTACAGCTATTGAGAACAGAACTGTATTTTTGCAGGCTAATACTGTATTTCTTGTTAAAGATACACTGTCCCTGAAGGGTGGAATTTTTGATTATTTTATAATTTGTTTAAAACTGGGCTCCTAACAAAATATTCCACAGCTAGAGGAAAGGTTAGGGTTTTTTAGGAATACAAATTCCCCCATAAATAATTTGTTCCCCACCATGGTGTGGCTCTTTTGGGCATTTCCTTTTTAGGTTTAAATCCCAGTTCATTGCCTTTAAAAACACTTCTGCTTTACAAAGCACAGTGAACAGTGTGGTGGAGCTTTTAAAGCCAAGATCCATTTTACTCAGTAGCTGCTTGATTGATGACACTGATTCAGGATGGAGCTCAAGAAGCTCTTGGCTTTTAGAGAAGTTAAATACAAGTTTTTCCATAGAAAATGGAGTCCTGTGTGAGGTCCATCCTCCCCTGCCCCCCCAGTTTTCTCAGGAGCAGCTGAAATTTGTTTCCCTGTTGCGTAGTGATGCTGGTGATGACCTTGGTGCTGGCAGCTCTCCATGATTTCAGTTACACAGAACTTGAAAATACAGCTCTGTTTATCTCTTATCTCATCAGCCTCGCTGCTACTTCACATTTTAGCTTACCCTGTTACTTAGAAAAATAGTGAAAAACTGTAATTAACTCGGGGAGACTTGGTTGGAGTAGGTGTCTCATTTTAAATCTGCTGAGCAAAAGGAGGAAGTGTTGGCAGTAATTAAGAAAATTTTATTTTCTGGTTCTGCAGTAATTTCTATTCAACTTGCAGTGCCTTGGCTGCGTTTGCAGCATGTGCAAAGGGAGGATTTGCCCAATCCCCTGCCATTAATAGTCTCTTATCCACTATCCTCTTTACCAGTCAGATAAAAGCATAAGGCTCCCATAATGTCTGTTTGTGTGGGATTAGGGAAGCAATTTGGGAGGGGGAAGTGTGTTTGTCTTGAGTATAAGAACAATGCTGTGCATATTCAAAATACAGTTGTAACATGATCGATATTTGAGTCAGTTTTTGGAGCTTTCTGCTGTGTTTAACACCAGGAATGTAAATAGTGATGTGGTTTATAAGTTGAGGAACTTGCAGAGGGCAGCTTTTACCTGCAGGCACCCTTTTCCCTTGCAGCTTACAGGCTGTACACGGTGGTGCCCAGGCTGGTGAAGTTTGTGGATGTTCTGACCAACTGGTACGTCAGGATGAACCGCAGGAGACTCAAGGTAGGGATCAGTTGCTGCAGCCCTGCCCTGGCAACAAAGTCCTGGCAGTCCTTGGGAATGGGATTCATGGCAGCTCCACACAACATCTTGGCTTTAAATACTGTCACTTTGTGCCTGAGAGTGGCGCCAAAGTTAACTGTTTTCTCTCCTGTCTGCTTTGTGGGAAAAACCAGCCAAAATGCCCAATGATTCTGTTGCACTTGCTCAGTGGAATTGACCAAAATTAATACAGTTTGGAAAACCAAGTGTATTGTATTAACATAAGAAATTTCTGAAGCTTATTGAAGTGCATTTCCTGATCCTAAAATGGCTTTTTCTTCTTGGTGAATTCTTCATTTAGGGCGAGAATGGGACTGAGGACTGCATTATGGCCTTGGAAACTTTGTTTAGTGTCTTGTTCACCATGTGCAGACTCATGGTAAGGGAGTTCCACCCCACTCTCAATAACACTGTAATGCAGTTAATGGAAAAGCATCTTTGGGTAGCACAGTTCATTTGCCATCTTTCCCTTTCATCTGCTTATCTGCCCCATGGTAGTAAAAAGAAGGCCTGTATCACCTGATTGATAAGGACACATTATAATTTCTTCCCTGAAGCCCAAAAACAACATTTAAATATCAGGAAGGAGGTAAATAAGTAGTGTGAATTCCATTATTTATTTCAGTCTGCATTTTAAATAACATCCCAGTCGCAGACACTGTGTAAGCATTGTTTTTGCTGAACTGTCCTTATGTAATTCATGGTATTACTGATTCATAATGCACAAGCAATAAAGGAAAGCTGGTGATTGAATGCAACATTACAGGCACCATATACTCCATTTATCACTGAGCTGATGTACCAGAATCTGAAAACACTCATTGATCCAGCCTCGGTCCAGGAAAAGAACACTGAGAGCATCCACTACCTCATGCTCCCCCAAGTCAGGTAAGAGGCAGCTCTTAGGTGGCAAAATGGGGGTTTGGGTGTTTGTTGGGGGATTTTTATTCATTTTTTGGGGTTTGGGGGTTTGTTTTTCGTTTGATTTCACAGAACAGTGCTCCCTCACTTGTGTTTAATCTGCGTAACAAGAAACCAGACTGCTTTAATAATAAAAATATTCCTTTGTCTCTGAAAAAACTTTAGGATGCTGGTGAACATGTTCTTTTCTACAAGCACAGAATGTTTCCATTTTGATTAAGATCTGATGAATTTAGTCTCTTTGTGGTAGGAGAACATTTCACTTGCAGTACACTTCACACTCCACCCTCAATTTTAGCTGGGAGTTTTCTTTCCCTCCATATTTAGGCAGTAGATTTGTGTTAGCTTAAAGGACTGGAGATAGGAAGGAAAGCAATTAGGAGGAATTCATCTTCCCAATTCATAATATTTTCTTATGGTGGGCAGGAATATCCTTTTTTTACTCCTTAAAGTGTGTGTTGACTCAAAGCTGTAGTGCCTGTGAAAGGCCCTAAAGAATCAGAGAGATCACTGGTATTGCGGTGAGTTTAGTTATTTCTGCATTTAGTTCCTGCAGCACTGTCTGCTCTTGGTCTCTGAAAATAAGAGAAGAAACTTCCTTTCAGCATTGCAGCTCAGTGTGAAAACCCTCAAGGACAGGGGACCTGACCTTGATCCTTTACAGTTTAAAAATTTAAACCTTCTCTAATGGTTCTTCCTTTTATGGCTGCTGCATGCTTTGAGGAGGGTGGATGGCCTTTGTGAGAGCTTTAATAGTGAGAGTTACTGCAACAGGGAGTTGGAGATTGACATAATGATGGTGCTGATTTTCTGTTCCCTGGGCAAGGGATGTGAAGAATATGTAATCAAGGAATGCCACCCTCATCAGGGAGCTGCCAGGAATAGGTTTGGGCTTCTGGAGAAGAGAGGCAGGGAAGGAGGGGGAGCTGTTTGCAGGGACTCAGTTCAGGCATGGGCTTAGCACAAGCTCAGAGTGGCTTAGTCACCCTTCACTGCAGTTAGTGCTGACTTGCTGCTGCATCATGCAAATGGAGGATGGATTTGAGGCTTGCACCACTTTTCTCTGTATTGCATTTTATTTGGGTTTTTGTCTGTTGCTAGTTTGTGGAATTTATTGGATCCCCTGTGTATTAGTTGTTCACTTGTCCCATAAAAAACCACCTTTTCAAATCCAGAGTATTGTTGAAGTTTCAGTTTCACCTGCAGTTGCAAAGCACATCAGTGCATTTACTTTGAAAGTTTTCTGATACAGTATAAGGACAGTATTGTCAATTAATAGGAAGAGAGATTTTTGGATGCAGTTACAGAAAATACCTCTTTACCAGTATGGTGAGTGCAGATAAAGCTGAAGGACTTGGCCACTTTCACAGCTGAACTTGACTCAACACCTGTGTTAAAACCCCACTGAGGTGGTGCTTGGGTGCTCAGTATCTGAACAGATGGGTTGCATTAAATTTTCTGGATTTGCATTCAGTCTGTGAAGAATACTCTCATGTTGTGGCTCTGCAATGTTGTTCAGTGATGGCAGGTAATATTGAAATACTGCCACGTAATTCTGGATGAAGCTTTCTGGGAGCAAAACATTTCATCTTGTAATTTCCACCTTTCCAAGCTGTTGGGGGATCATCCTGAGGCACTGGCTTTTGGAAGAACAGGAGCTTCAAAAGGGGTAGAACCGTCTCAAAGCCCTAATGCTGCAATGGGAATATTTCAGGTGTGAGTTTTTCTTCAGCAGCTCTGTTTTTCTGGCCAGTCCTTACTGGAGTTGTGGTTTTCATCCCAGTGCTTTTGCTCCTTAGATAACAGCAAGTATTTGTGTTAATTTAGTTTTATTCATATTTGTCTTTTTAACCAATACCTTTGCTCTTGCTTTGATACCTGAGTGGTTTTAAAGGAGCTGCCCAATTAGTGCACCTACTCAATGCATCAGGAAAAACACATTTGCAGAACATTTCACTGCTTGTACACTTGAAACAAGATGTAAATGTTGGCTCACTCAAGAAAAAAGCCAAAAATTCAATCCAAATCCTCTCCCCATCCCTCCCCCCCCCCAAAAAAACCCCAAAAGGCAAAAAAAAACCCCAGCCCTGCCTTGCCTCAAAATGGAAGGGTGTTAAAATTATTGAGCCAGGAAAGATGGTAAAACTCTAAAACATCAAGCTCAAATATCTGCAATTTCTGGAAAAGATAATAAATTGAAATCCAGTGAATTGTTGTTACAGGGAATTCATTGTGGCTATAAGTACCCTATTTATAATATCCTTCTGCATCTTCTTATGATATTAATGTAAATTGTACTTTTTATTGGCTATTACTAGAATAGGTTGTATGAATCAATCATTTCCACCTTGTGAGAGGTGCTAACAAAAGAGGTAAAAATAGCTCTGCTATTTGTTTTCAGCAAGTTATTTCCTCCTCATCTTCTCCACAAAGAGAGAGGAGAAGCCTGGTTATTCATTTTTCAAATTGCCCCAACCAGGGCATAATTGAGTCAGGTGCAGGAAATGTCAGAGAAGGGGGTAAAATGTTTTCAGTCTGCTCAAAGAGATGTGATGAAAATGAAGCAATTATAATGTTTCCTTTCTAATCTAGGGAGGATCTCATCGACAAAAAAATTGAAAGTGCCATTTCTTGTTTGCAGTCTGTGATTGAGCTGGGACGAGTGATCAGAGACAGGAAAACCATCCCAGTCAAGGTTAGAGCTCCTCACATCTCCTGTCATGCATTGGGAATGTGTAACAGCTTTGTAACTTGGGGATAAAACTTTGGTTTTTTTTTCTCTCAGTATCCTCTGAAAGAAGTAGTAGTTATCCACCAGGATCCAGAGGCTCTGGAAAACATCAAGTCTTTAGAGAAGTACATACTCGAGGTAAGAACATGATGTGTAAGTGGATTATGTCTGGTGGTTACCTGAACAACCATCCCTGTTGACCATATTAACAACTCTCAGATAAAGTGAGTTTCCAGGAGAGCTGTAATAAAAGGGGATGTATCAGTGGGTGATGTGCTAACATCAGTTCAGTGTTGAGAAATACTTAATCCTGCAGACTGACCACGTTGGAGTGAGAGGCTGTTAGAATCTGACCCATTTGCATTCTCTTAAAGCCATGAAATCCATCTTCAAGGAGCAGTGACATGAAATTTTTTTTTCTGTCTCCACTAAGCAGTGGCAGTACAGGATCTGAGAGGTTTTTCCCTTGTGCAGAAATGGTGTGGCCCTTATCCTGTGCGTGTTCTTGGCAGCTTAAGGATTCTTTCTTCCCTTCAGTGAGGTGTCTGGTGCTCAAAATGTGCTGTCATGTTGTGGTTGAAGTTGCCATTGTCAAGGTCAGCTGCTTTACCTTGACAAAGAGAACAAAAATGTGCATCTTCCCAAGGAAGATCAGCTCTCCTCACCTGTCCTGGTGAGGGCAGCTGTGTCAGTCAGAGAATTCAGGAGATGAAGCAGAGGAAGATCTGAAACTTGTGTTATATTTAATTCCAGGAACACCAGCCTTCCCCAAGCATAAATACACATCCATGGAAAGTCTCAAAAAATTCTGCTGGGGGAATGAGCACTTGCACAGGAAGTCACAGCTCAGTGCACAGCACCTCTACAGCAGTGCTGTGTGCTGCTTGCTTTTAGTTACTGTGGGAGTTAAAAGCTTAAGAATTGTTCACTGGAGAAATTTTAATTAAAAAATAGTAATTGATTTGCAAGTGGGACTGTAAAGCTTTTCTGTCATGTTAACTTATTGATTATTGCTCCTAGAGTTGGTGGTTATGATCCCTTGCTTCAGAATTGCTGTAATTATTAATTATAATCATTTCAATATCTGGGTCTCTTCAACAGCAGAATTCTGTGAAATTTAGGCTAATGTCTGTCCCATTTTATGGATCTGAAAAATGGATTTGTGGTTTCCAGAGAATCCAGTTTTAAGGGAGATGAGATTTGCCTTCTCAAATTATTTCCAAAAGGGTAGTTGCCAAAATTTGTTGTCAGCTTCTACAGCTAACGAAAGGTAACTGTCTTCCCAATTATTACATAATTGGACTGTACATTAGTGTGGTCTGATTTGTATTCCTTTGCTGCTGCAGACAAAGGTGTCTCTTCTGGGGAGATGAGTTACAACAAACTCAGATACCTTTGTGGAAGCACAAACACAAAGTACTGTCTATTGTCCTGGTTTTATTATGTACCTTAAAATTCAACAAGCTGCTGCTGGAGCTTCGTGTGTGTTTTATTGTACTGCATGGCAATCAATCCTGTTGTTTACTGGATGGTGCAGAGCTAAAGAGGTCAGTGATTACAGGCTGGCTGGGCAGCATTGCTTGGGCTGCATTTGCAGCTTTGTTCATCAACCTCCTGCCTATTCAGAGCTTTAGAACCTTCAGTGATTGCCAGGAGTAAATTTGCAGATGCCAGAGGTAATGGGTAAGGAGAATTACACCATTTAATTTCGTGTAGTTGCTGACAAAAGAATTGGAAAAATATACTTGTCAATTCTTCAGAAATTTCATTCATTGCTTTTGCAGAAGGAGCTGTAGTCTTTGATCTGCAGCGCTGCTGTCTCATCTTCAGAACATAGCAAGTCATTTAAATAAATGGATTTTAATATTAGAACTCTCCGGATTATAGAGTTGTCATGCAAAAATAGCCAAGCTCACAAAATGAAATAAACCCAGAAGGCTTTTAGCAACTGGACACAGTTGCATTTTATTCATTTCTATTTGAGGCCTTTTACAAGCCTGGGTCAGGACTTCTCTTCCCAGCTGCTTCCAGGGAAGGGTTTTCTCTTGAGTAAATTGGACTCTGTGCAGAGTCAGAATCTTGTTTCCATCCAACCTTTGTATTCCCTCCCGCCCTGTGTAGGTGAAACAGAGAAATTTGACTTCTCCATCAAACCCAGGGACTTGAGCCTGTGATGGGGCTGAATTATCTGACACAGGAGCTGTGGCTGGGGGGTCCTTCAATGTTTCATTTCTTACATAATGAGCACTTACTTTCCTTTTTAGGCTGCCTGTTCAGAAAGTCCAGCCCAGCTGAAGCACAGCATTTCTGACATTTCTGTCTCTCTTCTGAGGACTGGACATAGCTGGGGCACATGGCACCAGCAAAAGGCTCTTCTGTGTTCAGGCATTCCATGTACAGCTCTTCCAGCTGGTCATGGGAAGGCCTGGCTGCCTCAGTGTGTCCACATGAGACTTGAAAGATGTGTTAAGGAGCTAATTTTGAGTAATTAGGAAGATAAAATTAAGAATTATTTTAAGTCAAAGCACTGAGACTGATATAAACAGACCTAAGATACAGATTTGCCTGTTTTTCTAAGACTCATTCTGGGTTTTTAAATGGGTAATGTGTACAAAAGAATGGTTTCCTAATCTAATTAGTATAGAAAACTTGTCCTGATGGAGTTGGCTTCTCTGTGATTTATCTAATCAGGCCCAGAGTCATCTTTCAATTTGTGCTATTTTTTGGATTATTATTTCTTTTCCCCCACAAGGTTGTCATTTACAACTCATGGGCTCATTTCCAGCAGCACCCCACTGAAACTGAATTTCTGAAGTGCATAATTTTCATTAGATTTCCTAAAAGATGTATTAAATAAAATTAGATTCAGTTGTGTTCTTGGCTCCTCATGTCAGTAGGACTTCCTAGGGAATTAGGCTGTGGCTCAGAGGTTGTATTTAAGCATTATTTCTCAATTCAAATGTTTGGCTACTTGCTAGTCCTGTTGTGCTGATGCTGCCATTTACTTTAAAAGCCTTGGAGCAGCTGGTTTGCCAAGTGCACCTGGTGGTGCTGTAGGATGGTGATGGGAGCTCTGACCACCATCCAGTGGGCATTAAGCACCAAATGTTGGGCAGCCTGGCAGCCAAAACCTGCTGGATTGCAGTGAAATGTGCATGCAGGTCTGCGCCTCTCATTTTCCAACCCCAGTCATATCCCCCTTCAGCTTTCTTCTCTCCAAAGGCTTCCAGCCTTGGTCTTTCCTCATATGAAAACAGCGGTGTCCTCTCAGTCAATTGTTGTGTAAAAATTCTCGCAGCACCGCTATGTTCCCTTCAGTTATGGGGACAAAAACTGCATGTGTAACTCAGAAAAATGGGCACGCACATTCCTGCAGTGCCTGGGGCCCCTCCTGAAGTCCAGGCAGGTTTCATGAAACTGTTTTGGCTGCAGAGCACAGCCAGAAGCTTTTCTGAGCAGGATGGCTTTCTGTGCAGTGAGGAGCTGGAATGAACAGGTGAGGAAGGAGACAAAATGAGGCTGTTTTGTACAACATCAACCATAAAATGGTTGGTTATGGTTTCCTGGCTCGGTGTGTTCTGACTGTTCCAGCAGAATTTTCCCTCCTGTGCTCTGCCAGCCCACTGCACACAGAGGGAATGCGTTGAGCTCTTCAGGCAGTTGTGAGGGGGGAAATAAAAAGGGCTGTTGAGCAGGGGGCTGATTCCAGGTGAGAGCTGTCTGTTGATAACAAAGATCTGCTGCCTGGAGGCTGAGGGTGAGGATGGGCTCTGCTGCTGCACTTGGGTTGGCTTCCTTTGCTCTCCCAGTGCTGGCCGATGACTTTCCCCCAGAGACAAACCTGGCAGCTTGCCACTCACCCTTCCCTGGCGCTGTTGTTGAGCTGGTGTGCTGTGTGTGTGTCCCCGCAGGAGCTGAACGTGCGGGCGCTGACGCTGTCTGCCGACAAAGCCAAGTACGGGGTGCGGCTGCGGGCGGAGCCCGAGCACACCGTGCTGGGCCGCCGCCTCAAGGCCGCCTTCAAGCCCCTCGTGGCCGCCATCAAGGAGCTGAGCAGCGAGCAGCTGGAGAGGTTCCAGGAGACAGGTCTGTGGTGGGGCAAACCTCTCAGGGATAGCAGGGTGTCCTCCTGTGGGCCATGCGGAGCTTAAGGCCTGCTTCCCTTCTCTCTTATCCCTATTCGAATGTTATAAGGAGAAAACCCCTCAGGGATGGCAGGGTGTCCTCCTGTGGGCTATGAGGAGCTTGAAGCCTGCTTCCCTTCTCTCTTACTATCCCTGTTTGAATGTTACAAAGAGAAAACCCCTCAGGGATGGCAGAGTGTCCTGTGAGCTATGGGGAGCTTAAGGCCTGCTTCCCTTCTCTCTTACTATCCCTATTTAAATGTTACAAGAAGAAAACCTCTCAGGGATAGCAGGGTGTCCTCCTGTGGGCTATGGGGAGCTTAAGGCCGGCTTCCCTTCTCTCTTACTATCCCTGTTCGAATGTTACAAAGAGAAAACCCCTCAGGGAGGGCAGAGTGTCCTGTGAGCTATGGGGAGCTTAAGGCCGGCTTCCCTTCTCTCTTACTATCCCTGTTCGAATGTTACAAAGAGAAAACCCCTCAGGGATAGCAGGGTGTCCTCCTGTGGGCCATGCGGGGGTTAAGGCCTGCTTCCCTTCTCTCTTATTATCCTTGTTCGAATGTTACAAGGAGAAAATCTGGGTTTATTGTTTCCATTATTTTTCCAACAGTAAATTAGAAATGGCCATGATCACTGATCTTAAACTGTTCTCCTCTTAAACTATTTCTTCCTGTCAGAGGAGGTTTAGGTTGGATGTCAATAAAAGGTTCTTCTCCCAGAGGGTGTTGAGCACTGCCCAGGCTCCCCAGGGAATGGGCAAGGCTGCCAGAGCTCCAGGAGTGTTTGGACACCACTCTCAGGACTGCACAGGGTGGGATTGTTGGGGTGGCTGTGCAGGTGTTGGATCCTGTGATCCCTGTGGGTCCCTTCCCACTCAAGATGTTCTCTGATTTTAAGTGCTCCTGTAAGGCCAAGATGAAGCAGAGAATAAGTGTTCAGTGAGACTGAATCAGGTTGGAACTGAGTATTTGTGCAGTAGCCTTTATTCTAAAAGCATTCCTTCAATTCCAGAGTTATAAGTGGGTGTGAATTTTGCAGCTATATCTGTTTAGTGAGCTGCTTAAATGGAAATTTGGAATTGGTGGAGTATACAGGTTATTTTTAAGTTTTATTCCATTCAGATGGTTCCACACAAACAGTTGCTGAAGTGCCTGTATTTTAGTAAGCTCTGCTGCCTGGAGAAGTGCTTGTGTGAAAAATGGGAATGTGGGATGATTCAGTGCTGCTTACTAGTGCTTAACTGCTGTTTGGCTGCATTGCCAATATATGCATTGCACGTGCCTGAAGTCTGGTACTTGGTTAAAGCTTTCTGAATTTGAAACTGGGGTTTTTACTTGGATGATAAGAGATGCTCTCCATCTGCCAACCCTGCAGGCAGCATTGTTGTGGAAGGACACAAGCTCCATGGGGAAGATCTCCGTCTCATGTATCAGATGACAGAAGGATCTGCCCAGTTCGAGGCACACTCTGATGCTCAGGTATTTTATTGGTTATTTCCTCTCTTTTTTCCAATTAAAGAAAGAGTTCCTCTGGAAGCAACAGGAAAATGGTGAGGTGAAAGCTGGTTTGGGTTTGTTAATTCAGGTAGTTCAGCATGTTCCAAGGAGTGTGTGAGTCCTGGAGCTGTTCAATACTCTCTCCACCATCGCATTTTGTACGTGAGGAGCTCTCTAAAAGCATCCTGAGCTCCTGAGAGCATTGCTTCCACCTTGCTTCCAGTTTGTCACCTGTTCCTCAGCATTCTGTGCATTTGCTCAGGTTTTGGTGCTGCTAGATGTGACCCCAGACCAGTCCATGGTGGATGAAGGAGTTGCCCGGGAAGTGATCAATCGCATCCAGAAGCTTCGCAAGAAGGTGAGGAATCAGTGCTTTGTGACAAAACATTTTCATTTCCTTTTCAGCAATCTGGGCAATATGCAGCAGAAACTGACCTTTTTAATTAAACATGAAGCCCTGTGTCATGTACTCCTCATTTGTGAGTTTCTGTTTGGATTCCCTTGCAAGAGCTCTAAAGGATGTGTAGAGAAAATTTTTGTGGGGCATGTTATTTTGGAAGAGATATCTGTGCAGTTAAGGCTGCATAAATCATGGATTCATAGAAAAGTCTGGGTTGGAAAGGACCTGTCTTCAGCATAAGACTGAAAACCTACAAATTTTTACCAAAATCAGTATTTTTTACATTATATATATTTAAAAAAAATCTGTGTAGACTTTATATATATCAATATACCTAATCTTGCCTAAATTCCCATGGTGTTTTGGCAGAAGGATTGTTTTTTCCTAAATCTTTTATGGAAGCTTTTAACAAATGCCTGATGAATATCTTTTTGTTTTTAACTTGAATATCTTTTTTTTTAACTTGTATTCCTCTCCTGGTCTGCGATCCTGCTGTCACTAATTCTGTGTCTGTGTGTCCTGCAGAGGAACCTGGTCCCCACAGATGAGATCACAGTGTACTACAGGGCCCTGCCAGAGGGGGAATACCTGGATTCTGTCATCCAGGAGCACGCCGAGTTCATTTTTGCCA
Source organism: Drymodes brunneopygia (assembly GCA_013400955.1). Taxonomy (NCBI): domain Eukaryota; kingdom Metazoa; phylum Chordata; class Aves; order Passeriformes; family Petroicidae; genus Drymodes; species Drymodes brunneopygia. The sequence continues at coordinate 71,580 of VZTZ01037379.1, read as the reverse complement.
CAATAAAGGCAGACCTGAAGCCTTACCCGGTGCCTACCTCAAAGGAAGTTCTCATCCAGGAAACAACCCAAGTAAGAAGGGAAAGCATTGCTTGTGTGGTTCATCTTACTTGCTTTTGACCCAACAAACTGCTTCAATTACAGAAAAATTATGTGAATATTTATTTGTGGGATAGAGCAGGTATTGTTTTCTATTTATAATTTTCTATGTTATTCTTTTTTGTTTTTTGAAAGAAAATAGTTTGGTTCTGTATGCATGGTGTTTTTGAAAATCAAGCTGCTTGGATACCAAAGTAAACAACTGAGGCAGTTGTTTGTGTAAACTTAATACACAGTTATTTGTGCTTGGATTAGTGTGTTGTTTAAACAGCCAAAATATTGTTGCTCTGATTTTAGATTAATAGACTTTTGTGTTAGAACTGTCCTTTGAGGCTAAATTTGGCTTAAGATCAACTTGTTCAGTATTTAAGGATGTTTCTTCCTCTGCCTTGTGTTGCTGAAGTTGTCTGTTGTAAAAGTGTAGTTTCACAGAAAGTTCAAATGAGCAGCATTTTCTGTTGTTCTCTTTGCTTGCTTCTTCTGACATACTTGATGATAGTTTTGCCATGGTTTTATCAAAACTTACTCTATTCAAAAGACTATTCCTAGCAGAACTGTGAATGAACTATTCTTCAAGGTAAATGTCTTGCTGGACCAAAAAGACAAGAGTGTAGGAAATCTCAAACTTGAAATTTGATTTACAGAATGGCTGGGAAGGCAGAAAATAGCTGAAAGGAAAGGGTACATTTCATCCATCTTACTAGTGTGTGTAAAGGAAATGTTTTATAGTTATTAATGGCACTTCTGAAGTTGTACAGGTTTGAAACAAAGCCCTGTTAGGCCTTTCTCAAAGCTATCAGTTTAATCTAGTGATAAACATGGGGAAAGCACTAAGTCAATACTGTGGTTGAGAAATCACTGAAAATCTTTAAGTTTCTTCTAAGTACTTATTTGATACTTCTGATGGACAATTTGATGCAAAGTCAACATCAGATCTGAACTGGAATGTAAATGCAGCTAGAAATACAGTTCTGGGAAGCACCTCACTGGTTGTCTGCCTCAGATCACCTGTACCTGTGCTTTAGTGTTGGTCACTGTGGCTTTCCATGAAAGCTTTCATTCCTGTGCAAGGTATGGCTCCCCCCACTCCCATTCTTATTTTACTCTTACCTAAGATAATTTAATATACTTTAGTGAAGAAAATCTTTGTGGAAAGATGAGCGTATTGGTTTAGTTGTAAATAATGCTGTGTGTGTAGAGATGAAATCCTGCCCTGACAGCAGGCACAGGTTTTCATGGGTAGAGCTGATGGCTGCTGTCTGGATGTCAGCAAAAACCAGGCATCCTTTCAGTTGTGGAGATGATGAGCTGGTGTGTGACCCCAAGAGAGGTTTGTAGGTCAGGCCATGCATTTGCACAAATGTTGGATTTCTGACAGAGAAAATCTACAGAAATCTTCACTAAATAACTGTTCTGACAGCCATTTCTGTGGGGCTGTTGATAGCTCAGGTTAGATAAATGCAGTTGTCTCATCATGGGCATCCAGCTGAGAGGGCCTCCTGCCACCTTGAAACCTTGCCAGGGAGGGTGTTTCAGACAAAACTGTGAGCAGGGAGTTGGGGTTGTTCAGCCTGGAGAAGGCTCATGGGAGACCTTAGAGCCCTTCCCAGTGCCAAAAGGGGCTCCAGGAGACCTGGAGAGGGACTGGGGACAAGGGATGGAGGGACAGGACAGGGGGGAATGGCTTCCCACTGCCAGAGGGCAGAGTTGGATGGGATATTGGGAAGGAGTTTTTCCCTGTGAGGGTGGGCAGGCCCTGGCACAGGGTGCCCAGAGCAGCTGTGGCTGCCCCTGGATCCCTGGAAGTGTCCAAGGCCAGGTTGGTGTGGATTGGTCTAAGGATGGGGTTTGGAGCACCCTGGGATAGTGGAAGGTGTCCCTGCCCATGGCAGGAGGAGTGGAACGAGATGGTCACTGAAGTGAAGTACCTTCCAACCAAGCCATTCCAGGATTCTATGAAATGCTGCAAGTCCTGAGTACTGAGGAGGTGCAGTCTGTGTGTGGGAAATGGAGGCAGAGAAGAACAGAAACGATGCACTTGTTTGTTATTATTTTATTTTAGGCTGTCTCAGTTACAGAATCATAGAATGGGTTGGGTTTGGGAGGGGACATTACAGATCATGGCGTTCCACCCCCTGCCATGGGCAGGGACAGTCACCCCAGAGAACCTCCTTGTGGAGGAGCTCTGTGCCTGCTGGAGCTCAGTTTCTGTGCTTATGGGCTTGATGTGCCTCTGAACTGTTTGTCACACACTTAGACTTTGAAATAGATGTTGTAGAGAGAAAGATATGACTGAGATTTCAGTGCAACTGTCAAGTGCTCCTTGGAACTGTCTCTTGCTGGGCCTGCAGAGATGGATTGCTTAGGGCAGGTGCTTGACTCTGTGTTCTGCTGCTACTCCTCTGTCACATCCAGAGCAGGGACATGAGAATGCCCTTCCTGAGAAATCCTCTCATGTGAGTGTGTAAGTGAAGTCAGCTGTGACAGAATCATTGCACCAAATTTCTGGAAGTTATTCAGAGGAATAACGGGAATCTGTTTGATGTTGAATATATGTGAGGACTAGAACAAAAATGAAATGTGCTCTGTCCTTTCTGCATTTATTGTGATTGCGTTCAGATCATTACTTCTGGGAAATTATCCTGGATCAATTTTTGATACAAGGCTTTAATTCTGAGCTCCTTTCCAAAGACTTGCTCTGAGCCACAGCAAAAAAAATAAGCAGTTTCTCAGAAACTACTGGGGCAGAAAAGCAGGTACTTGAAAAATGAATTTTGAATTGTTGGTAGAATGGATAAACACAGAATGGTGTTTGTTGCTGCATGAATGTTTTTCCCTGCTTTGTAATAGGAGTTCAGTAAAGAATGACACTTCCAAATTGGTCTGTCGCCCTTTGGACTGTGTCTCTTGCCCAAGACCATCTCTGAATTTACAAACCAAAATTGCTTAAATGACCTTTTAGTACCAGTTGTTCATATGGGTGATTTCTGGATCTGTTTTGGAAGATCCATGTTGGATTTCCTGGAGTGCTTGCAAGTCTGGCAGGGCCACTGCTACCTCGTGGAGTGAAACTCAAGGACTGGTTGTACCCAGGTAGTTGTGACCCAGAGAGTTCTCAGTGGTCCCCCAGGGATTGTGGAGGCTTCTCCAGGCAGTGACTGAGAGCTGGACCCTGGTCAATACTCTGAATTTCTCTGGAAGAGTGTTCCTCTCAGGCAGATTCGCTTTGGGAATATGTTCTGGGAGAGTGTCATCACTGCTTATCACTTGTGACAATCAGGCTGTTTATTCCCTGCTTCTCTGACATCTGGTACAGGCAGATTCCTGTCTGAAGCACTGTCACTGAAGGGAGATGTGGGCAAAATCCCTATTTTATGGTAAATCACATTTAGTATAACAAGGCAAGATCTTAGTGTTATTTAAGGGAAATATTTTGCTGTGTTTGTCTAATAAAGCAATATTGAAATAATGCTAATCTCTCTCTTTCCCCAGCTGAAGGGATCAGAGCTGGAAATCACACTGGTCAGAGGGGGGGTGTGTCAGTCTGTTGGCCCAGCCTGTGCCTACGTCAACCTCAAAGTTTGTGTCAATGGGACAGAGCAAGGTAGGAATCAATGTCCCCAGCTTGATTTGTCACTGCTGGTGTGAGAAAGAACTTGGAAAAGGTGTTTTGAATGCTGGAGCCTGAATTCCTTTGAAACATGGTGCAACTCCCCTCCAACAGAAGCTTGCAATAATTCTTGAAAATAAGTTTATTCAAGGCACACCTGTCCATGATTTCTTCCAAGGGTGTGCACAGGAGTTTACTCCTGCTCCAGGGAGAGTTTGTTTGTATCTCTGTGGGGAGTGCCCTCTCTGGATTTGGGGGTGTGCTGGAGAATGTGTAATCCAACTGTGCAAATTCAATTTGTAAAACAACTGTGCAGTAAGTGAGGCCTGGATGTGGAGGAGATGGTTTGAAAAGCTCAGGTACGAAGTACAGAGATGAAAAGAACACCTAAAACTAGAGAACAGCCTGACTATAAATGTGGGTGCAGTGATGTTGTTACAGGGTGAGTTATATATTAAAAAGAGAGAAAGCTAAATTAACTTAGGGAATATTTTTCCTCCATGTGCTGACAGTTTATGTATGGAAGTAAGTTGTTGAACATGGTCACAGAGCTGCTCCCTGAGTGAGAATGAATCCAGCTGGAAAAGCTGATGACCAACTCAGAGGGCAGTATCTGTCAGCTTTTAACCAATTTAATACTGGGTTGTACTTCAGTGACATACAAATGGGATTGCCTTGTTAATAAAACCAAATGTAACAATGAATCTGAAGTACACATCAGTCCGTTCCTCTGTTTTCTTCCCCACTAAAAAAATTTAGGAAGATTCAGTGTTGCCAGTTTTAAATTGGCTTAGAAACTCACTGGAAGTAATTAGCATCATTAGAAAATCATTAGGACTTGGATATTGCTTCCAAACTGCATTTTAATTTCTTAATTTTGGTTTTAGATGGTGTGTTGCTGCTGGAAAATCCAAAAGGAGATAATACCTTGAACCTCACTGGACTTGTAGATGCTGTCTCCTGCATTTTTGGTCTTAAAAACTCCAAACTGACAGTTTTTAATGGAAACACAGGTAAATGGAGTATGACAAGGAAAATTGAAAGTCTTTCTAGCAGCAGCTAGGAGTCATTTACTGTATAATTATTTACTGTGTAATTTATATCTATCTAGCTATACAAAATTGACAAGAAAATGGGTAAGGAAATATTCCATTTTATAGTGCTTAGCTTGTGAGGCTGTGTTTATAGTCACATCAACATGTTTCTAAAAGCTGCTGCTAAATGGTGCTCATCTGTTATCTTGCTTCCATTGCAGTTCTCATCAGGACAAAATGTGATTTATTTCAGTGTTTCCAGTGGGCCCAGGCTATGCTGGATCTTGATGGCGAGCTGCCATCAGCTTTTCCATGCTTTCTTTTCCCTAATGCCTCAGTAGGCAGGGTGAGAACTGAAGCTGAATGCAAACTGATCTGTGGAAGAAAAATGTTGCCTTTCCACCCTGGAGAACCTTGAGGATCTCTGCATTTCTTCTTTTTTGAAAAACCTATTGAATATTTTTGCAGTTTGAACTTTAAGGCACAAGAATGTAAAAAGAGCCCCCAAAACACTATAAAATTGATAATTGCATGACTACAAAAACTTCTATTAGTATTTTTTTCATGGAAGTATTACTGCAGCACACCTGAGGGGGAGGTGTTTGAATTGGCTGTTCTGCAGTGTCCATGGAAGTGCTGAGGATCACCAGTTCATGTCCAGCAATCACATCCATAGAGGAATAGTCTGTATGTCACTGTTGCCATCTCAGCCCTTAGTTTCCTTACTTGTCCTGTCCTGGGAGTATTTTTAGGAGGATTTTGGGGGTTTCCCATCTGGTGTCATCCCTTAGCTCACTGTGATAAATCTTTCAGGTCGCGCTCAGCTCAGCTGACCAGTCCTGCCATACAAAGGGATTAATCTTTGCTTTCAGTTCAGGGGGATTTAGAGGAAATCCTTCATTATGTTCTTCAAGTTCCAGTTGTGTTTTGAAGGAGGAAATGGTTTTCCTGGAAATCCTTTTCCCAGTAGGAGGGATACAGTTCCAGTGTGGTCTGTGCCTGCAGGGGAGGTGTGTACTGCAGTTGTTCATTGTCACCACAGATGGTAAGAGATGACCTGCAAAAGGTCCAGAAGAGTTGGGAAACTCCCATCCCATTAAGTTTATAAATTTGACTCTGTATTTGGGGTTTTTCTGCCATTTATAGGACAGGAAGATGCAGCACAAATCCATTAATGCCTAAGTCCTAAAGGAAGTGGTGGAGAAAATCAAAACCTTCCCTCTTCCTCTGCTGTAGTAACAAAGGTTTTTCCTTTCCATGTCACTTTTGCTCATTAGGGATCATTTTGGGACTTCCCATCTTGGCATTCTGATTTTCACCTTTCACTGTGTGGCAGTGGTCTGGGCAGAGCAGGGTATTTTCCCTGCCCACTCACTAACCATATGGAAACTCCCTTGGAAAGATCAGATTATCAAATCTGCTTTTGTTGCGGATCAAACAAGTGTTGGTCAGCAGATGTGGCTCCTTGGGGAGTCAGAGTCCAAGGCATGTGCAAGGAAAACAGTCAGAAAGGTGTCAGAGAATAAAACCAGAATTCCAGTGTTTGCTTTGGACACAATCCATCTGCTTTATCTGCCCAACTTTGGTGTGGGTAACCTCAGGTGAGGCCTCCGTAGGTGAGCAGGGGTTGGAATCAGCTGCTGTGTCCAAGAGGAATTGCAGAGAAAGGTTGTGCACTCCAGCCAGATAATCTCTGAATCGTTCTCACTTGTGTTAATAAAATTGGGACCCAGCAAAACCATATTTCTGGCTCCTCATTCCTTCCTGTGGTTTCTAGGGCTGACCACTTTACTTGCAGCAATTTATTATCTTGTTCTCTAATTGTAATGAAGATTTCCTTGGGGTTGTGCAGTTCCACGGGATCAGGCAGTTCTTGCATTAAGGGAGGCTCAGATGTGTCCTGGCCCTGCTTTTCAGTGCAGCATTGGAATAATGGGATAAACATTTCCTCCCCAACAGCGTGTTGAGGTATTTTGAGGAACTGCACAATCCCCAAACAAGGCTCTGGGACTTGTACTGACCTTCAGAAACTGATAATAGAATTGGTCTCTTCCTACTTGAAAAAAAAATTTCAAAGTGAGGAAGCTGAGCTCAAGTCAGGGGGTAAAAAAGGTCGGTTGTGACTTTTTTTCCCCCAGTAGATTACTGAAAGCTCTCTAAACTTCTTGGTTAGGATGCTTGTAGACTTGCAGTCAGATTTCATGGAAGTAGCCCATATTGAAAAAGACCTATTTAAAACTATTTCAGTATGTTTATGGCAAGGAAGGCATCTGTAGATCATGTAGGGTTTAAAAAAAGGGAGGAGAAAGGAAGGTGGGGCAAAAATCCAAAAATCTCCCTACAGACTTTTTGATCCATGTCTTATTTCATCTTTATGATTTTCAGATGGCTGATTTTTTTAATCTTCAGTTTTTAAGGTTTAATCTTCGATTTTTAAGGCTGTGAGGCTGGAAGGTACCTTAGGGGAGAGCATTACCACTTAAAGCCCAGCTGCAGGGAGAATTGACTTTTAAAGTGTTTTTGATGAGCACTTGTAATACCTGCTTGCTTTCAAGTCTATTGATATATGTGAAAAAATTACTCATTTTTTTCTTGCTCTTATGAGAGGGTTCTGTGAACAGACTCCTGTGGCAGCACTGTGCCTGAGCTCTTCCCTGGGAAAATCAGTGCTCCTGGAATGCCAAATGTTCATTTGTTCATTGGGCAAACCCCCATTACTGCAGCTCCTTGCCCTGCATGGATCCACAGGGCAGCTGCCACAGCTGCCAGCTGTTGAATGGCAAACTGGGATTTACTGGGGCCACGTGTTTCCAGCTGTGTGAGCCCCCTTCTCCCCAGTGCTCTCTTTCCTATGGCCTGAAATGGTGCTGGTTTAGGGAAAAACCTGTTCTGGCTCCCTTCCACTGGGTGAAATCTTGGTAATTCCTCCTCACTTGTTCATTCAGTTGTTTTCTTGCTTTCCTGGAAATAAAACCAAAAGCAAATCCCCTTCCTGTGCTTGAGCACGTGCTGGCACCTCAGAAAGGCCAGAGCAGTGCTTGGCTTTTGGTTTCTTTTGTCTCTAAACTGTTACAAATTTATATACAAATATATAAAATTTGATATTTAAAATACTCATTTTAGAATCTTAGGTGCAGCTTGAGGTCTTTGTGCTTCCCTGAGCAATCTTGTAAATGCTCCCCACTGCATCCCACTCTGTTCTGTGGCAATTGGCAGAATTTTGAGAGCCTGTAGCTTGTGATTGCTGTTCACCTTTTTGGGAGTTTAGGTTTTCTGAGGATTTTGGGCTATTTTTTGGGAACTGGGTGCTCAGTTTAGGTTTTTTTTTTATTTATAAGTTCATAAACTTACAAAGTGTATAAATTCATAAATTCTTCCCCTTGAGATTCTCTCAGGTGAACTGGTAGAAAATGAACTTTGTACAGCTTAGGCTCCGTGACATGGGCATAGGGCTGCTGTGGAATGCAAACCTGTTGGCTGGAGCTGACAGGTGTGCCTGTTCCACATGTACAGCAACACACAGTTCTGACAAGAAATTAAAGGCATCAGTTCTCCCTGGATTTGATCTCTGGAGCTCTTTACAGCACAGAGTGATTTTATTCCTTTATATCTTTCATGCTGTGCCCATGAGTGGCTGTGATTGACCTCAAGGCTTAGGCAGTGCTGCAGAATTCATTTTTGTCCCAGAAACCTCATCAGCTTCTCCTCCCAGCGCTTCCAGGGATTGCTTCTGATGTCCTTGGAGACAGGGCTCCTGCTTTGGGTCTGGTCTTCCCCCATTCTCTCCATTTACCTGGCTGGAGCCATGCTGGATCATGACCTGAGGTGGCATTACACACAGATACTCCTGTAGGGGACTTCATGAGCCGTGACTTGAATTTTTTGGGTTTGTTTTGGAGTTTAATACATTTAATATTAATAAATATCCTGATGTTGCATAGTAACACTTTCCCAGTGGTGCTTTGGCCGGGGGAGTCTGGGTGCAAGCAAAGATCACAGCTCTTCATGCAATGAGATAGGAGTGGTTGGCTTGGGTGAATAATTTCTTGCTTGTTTGAAGTTAACTAACTTTTTATTGCTCAAGTCACTGTGTGCATAAGAAGTGTTATATAGGAGCTAATTTCCACAGCAAATTAAGCACCCCCTTTGTGTTATTATGAAAGCCAAGTATTTCTGCACTAATTCCATTTTTCCAACAGAGCTTTCTTGAGGATGGGATTGTGAAAGGGGAGGCACTGCTGTAGTGGGGGCAGGAGTGAGGCAGCCTCACTGTCAGCTCGTGGCTCCTGGGTGGCCTGACTGGTGTCATTTTCTGTTGCAGAGCTGATAAACCAGACAGACCTGCTGGGGCTCAGTGGGAAGACTCTGCATGTGACAGCAGGGTCAGCCCCTGCCCTGCCCAGCTCCCCCAGTGCCCTGCTCTGCCAGTACATCAACCTGCAGCTGATCAATGCAAAGCCCCAAGGTACGTGGGCTGCTGGGCTCCTCCTCCACAGCCTGGCCTTGCTGTCATGCCAGTTCAGGCCCTTTTCACTTGCTGGTGCACAGGTGTGGGTTTTCACTGGTACTTGGTGATTTTGTTTATTTTTTTCCTGCTGTGTACTTTCTGATTAAACCAATGTTTATACTTAGCTTGTCTCCCTCTTCTCCCATGAGAAAAAGGAGAGCCAGTTTGAGATAAGGGGCAGCAGTTAAATATGAGTCCCTGGGCATTGTTTCCCTGTTTCTGACCATCAACTCACCTGTGCAGCTCATTGTAAAAGGCTGAGTCTAAAACAGACCAAACTTGAATGAAGTGCCAGCCAATTACCAGGACATTGGAAACAGCCTGTGAAACATTTCTTAGTGCTATGTAAAAGCCAAATGAATTGTATAATTCACCTTCTCTGGGGTATAGAGATGTGTGTGTGTAATTTTGTTCCCCAGCTGCTAATCTGGCACTCTCAAAGCTCACGTGGGAGCAGCTGAGTTGTTTTAGTAGCTTGCTCCTACTCTGTGCCCTGGTATGAGCCCTTTCTGGCACTACTGAGAGCTTGCAGGAGCCAAAAATGTGGCTTTTACAAGGGATTTGATAATCACTAGGTGCTTGGTGAGCTTCTGCACGTAGTGGTTTCTATGTCCTGTTGAAGTATTTCATGTTTCTTAGGCCCTTTCATCATTTAACTCACATAAGGAATTCTGCAAAGTTTTCTTCTGTTGGCCGAGTTGTCAGTCAACGCTGACATGTCTGGTTCTGTATTTCATGAATTTACTGAATATCTGTAGGTTGGTATTGCTAATTTCTTTCTCAGTACCATGAAGAAATAGAGATGAAATCGAAGAAGAAATCCTAAATTTCAATTAACCGAGATAAATGAAGTAATTTAATTTCTTACCAATAGTGACTCAGCTGTTCTATCTTGTCCAGAATGCCAGAAAGGAACAGTGGGAACTCTCCTAATGGAAAACCCCGTTGGTCAGAATGGATTAACCTACAAAGGTCTTCTGCATGAGACAGCAAAAGTTTTTGGGCTGAGAAGCAGGAGGCTAAAACTGTTCCTGGATGAAGCACTAACTCATGGTAAGCACAAACCTTTGGTTTGCTCGTCTGAGGATCCTTGGGATTTGTTGTTGAGGAGCAGCTCATGTAACCTGAGTTTAATTACTAGATCCACACTGTTCACACACTGGTTTGTAATTTTGCCCAGTAATTCAATATTGGCATGATAAAATCCTTTAAGCAAACATGTAGATTTAGCAGTTCAAAGCTGTAATGCATTCCCTTCATGAAATGGCCAAGCCAAGTTGTGTAAAAGCTTTTTCCTTCTGCAGTAAAGGTCAGTCAGCAGTGGGAATGGCAGTGCCCTGCTGAGTGACTGAACATTGAATCCCCTCTTGGAAGTGAGTCTGCAGTAGGAATATTTTAAGAATCTGTTCAGACTTGTAACATTCATATTTGTTGCATTGTTTTGGGGAGTTGGAGTGGGTGGAAAAGTGTTGGATCTGTGTTAGAGCAGTGTGGGCAGGTGGGATTCAGTAGGGCACAGCCTACTGGGGAGCAAGCAGGAAGCTTCAGCACATGCTCACAGGTCTGCAATGCTAAAGAGCCCCCCAAATCCACTGACAGATGGGAAACAAAAATCTCTGATTCATGAGGAAGGTGTGACTGAAGCTGGAGCCACCTGTGGTGCTGAAAAATTGGACCAGGGTGATTTGGGACTTCATTTGAGGTACAGAATAGATGGGAAACCACATGGTTAAAACCCAAACAACTCCAACCAGGGATTCCTGTATTCAGGAGAATTCAGCTCTGTGAATGAAATGATGCCAGGGGTTCTGTCTGCAGTGTCACAGCGATGTGGTTTACCAAATGTTTGGGAGGGATCCACGACATTTATTGGCTTATCACATGTTACCTCTCTAGAAGTTGGACATCTGCTCAAAGTGGCCATCTCAGGGTGGGCTGAGCTTCCCCAGGAGGTGCTGTCAGTGGGGAGGGCAGGAGGGGGCAGCTCTGGTGCAGCTGCTGAGCACTGCGGTCACTCAGCTGTTCAGAGGATTCAGGTGGGATAGGTTGGAATCTGAGCAAGGAGGGGTAGGGGGTTTTTCTTGAGGATTTTTGGCTGTTTGGTTTTTCTTTTAATTTTTACTTCATATGACGTGAAATGTGTTTATTCACAAGCCATTTTTGTAACTCAAGTGGATCTCAGATGTTGGTGAAACTTTCTGGTGATAGTTTGAGCGAATGCCAAAAATAATGTGCTGAATGGTGTTAACAGAGAACTGGAGCCTGGAGTGGTTCAGCACAAGGGCTGGGAGCCAAGGAGATGAACCACACTTGGTTTGCATAAACCAAAAGGTTTTTCTGTGTGCAGCCTTGCTGCCTGGAGATTCAGGATTCAGGCACTTGGGAACAAGGGGTGTGAGGCACAGTTCCTCTTTGGTTCCTGTCACTGGTACAGCACGGGTGATTCTGTTCAGACACTGAAATAGCCACTGGAGGAAACTGCAGAGCTCTGGAAGAGGCAAGGAGCTGACACGACAGGAAAATGTACAGGCAAAACAGCCTTTAAGGCCCAGCTGAAGTGAGGATTTTTAAAATGCCTTCATCTGAAAGGGAAATGGGTTAAATCACTGTAACATTTGTAGTATGGATTCTCTAGAACTGTTTAATTAAAGTGTATGAAGTGACAATTCACAGTGATGTGAAAGATCAGATTTGATAACTCTTGCAAGGCCAAACCAGCTGATTTGGTCTCTTTTAAACTCAGACCACAGAGAGCTTGGTCTCAGAGGTTTAATTGAGCAGCTAATGCCTTGTAGCCACACTTGTGCTATCTCAGATTTAATTCTCAGCATTCACCTCCCTTAAGTTTAAGTTTAAACACTAACAACGTATTTTATCTCTTTGTAAGATAAATAAGTGCTGTATATAAAACACTTTGATGCCTCTAGAAAACATGAGGTCAATGAATGTTTGTCTATATTGTTGCAGCTTTGTAATCCCCTATTCATTTTCTGATCAATCTGTTCAAGGTCTTATCTTCAAAACAACAAAGTTCAGTCTCTTGAGTAGGTTTTTTTTGTGGTTTATTCTAAAAATAAAAATGTCTTTGCTGTTAACTGTTTGAAATGTTTGATGGAAATAACCCATGAATTGGAAGGTTGGTGCCTTTTCTATAAAAAGGAAAAACAATCACTTGGTGGAAAATGAGTTACTGGTTTTGAAAAGGTTATTTTTATAAATGCTGTCAGTCCAGGCAGCTGGGCATCTGCTGTCTGCTGCACAGAAACTCACCAGCTTCTCAGAAACAAACATGGTTTTCACTCCCCCTTAGTAATGTTGGAAAATATTCCATAAATAAGTGCCCAAGTGGTGAGTGTTGCTTATTCCTGAGCTGGAGAGACAGAGGTTCCAGGTACCTGATTGTTCCACCCTGGGGCTGATGGGGACACTTCACATGTTCCCTGCAAAGCCTCTCTGTGGAGCAACTGGCACAGAAGGGAGGGTGTCCCTACAGTCTGTTGATAAATCAAATTTCCAGTTTTTAAAGTTAATTGTTGTGATAAATACTGTTGGAAATAGTAGGTTCGTGTAAGTTCCTCATTTTTAAGGATCTTAAAAAGAAATATTTAGTAAGAGACTTGGAGACCAAGTTCACAGTTTGTTTGGCTGCTTCTGCAGACCAGACTTCTTTGAATCCTGATGGAACATGTTATTGAGAAGGAAGGTTAGTGAGGGAATAAAGCCCTAATTGCTGAATTGGATTGTAGCTCCACTCTTCTAGCTCTGTGGACGGGTATTCAGCTGCTTAAAGAGGAGTATTGCAGAGGTTGAGAACTGAAAAACAGTATCATTGTGATCCATGAGGACTTCTGAGTTCTCGAATTAAACGATGGCTTCAAACATCAGTGCAGACTCTTTGTGTTCAGCCTAAAAATGCAATGTTTTTCAAAGCAAGATGGGGCAGGACACTGCAAAAGGGTTCCTCCTGAATACCCCCAGCCAGTCTGGGTGTTGTTAATGTGTCCTTTGTGCTGACACTGGTGCCAGATCTTTCTATTACCTTGTATTTGCTCGGGTTGTCTGGAGGGGTTCCAGGCTGCTGAGAGGCTCCGTGATCCCAATCCTTGTTAATCTGGGTTTCACCAGTGTTCCTGTGCTTACACCTGCCCAGTTTCTTATCACTCTGAACTTTCTTAGTGGAGAGGCCTCTGGGGTGTTTGTTACTGAGCTGGCTTTTGTTCCAAGGCTGTGCCTCCCGGCATTCCAAATACTCTGCTCTCAGTGGGGCAGTTGGCTGCAGCTGGTGGGTGCTGGAAGCACAGTCAGCAAGCACCAGCTTTCTTGGGAAAAAATACATGTTTCACAGTGCAATAGTGAAAGATTGCCAGCTCCTGCAGGCTTTGCAGGTGGCTTTCCCTAGACACAAGTGGGATTACTCTGTGTTTGTGTTTCTTGAGTAATTACAACCCCTGAATCAGCCTGTTGGAAATGTGCTGTGTCCTTCAGAGGTTTGTTAGGACTTTATCCTGTTCCAAACTCTGTGCATGTAGCTAGGAGAAGACTTAGGAAATGATCCTGTATGATATGAAATTCTTCAGGCATGCTCAACAAGATTCCAGCAGTAGCTTTTCAGCAGGTACTGGTACAATACTTGCTTTACAGTTAAACTGTTTTTGAAGGACTCTGGCTTTCAGTGCATTGTGTTGTACTGTTCATATTGGCTTCATATCATGGTGGTAGAGCTTAGGTACTGCTCTGTCAGGGTGTGAAACTAAGAGCTGTGGGCTGATGTAGGCTTTTTTAGAGTTCTGCTTTGGAATATGAAACAGGCTCTTCAGCTCTTGCAGGGACACTCCTGACACATGTCCCTTCCTTTCATGCACTGGGCTTTAACAGGAGGGAATTTTGAGCTGAGCAGTTTCTGTCCCAGTCCCACTGTGGTGGAACCAGCAGAAATGTCTGAATAAAGCAAATTTAAAAAAAAAAAAGTTCATAGTTCTCCCTGTAAACAAGAGCACTAACTCTGTTGTTTCTCTCTTCTTTTCTTATTCAGAGATCACAAAGGACGTCTCCATGAAGAACCTGAACATGAAGACCCTCTATGTTCATGTCATACCCACCACAGCTGAATGTTGAGAGCTCCAGATTTACGACCATGTAGACTTTTTTCCACAAAAAATGAAGTCAAAGGAAATTATTATGCTTTTAGATGAACATCCAAGTTGTGTATGGTACTTTCAACATCTCTAGTGGCCCACAGGATGTTTTCTACCAGTGCATGTCTAATATGCTGCTCTTTGGTTTCAAATACAGTGTATTTTCATTATGTTATCTTAATATGCTGTACAAGCTGTTCAGAAACCTTAGATATCTATGCAGTAATTTGCCTGAGAGAAATGGGACTCGTACCTCAGTGATGCTGTTCTCTGCCTGTCCTTTGTGCAGGGGGCATCTTTTCTAAACCATGGGTTAACCTGAAAGGCTCTCTGATATTTATCCACCATCCCACAACAGCTTTGTAACTTATTTAAGGGTTATCTGGATTTGTTCATTCATACTTGCTGGATTTTCATCAAGTGTGTGGCTGTTGGTTTCAAATACTTCCTAATTTCAACACTAGGAACAATAAATTTGCTTCATCTCCAGACTCTTGCTTCCCTGAGTTGAGAGTGCTTTGCTTCCTTAGGATTTCTGAAGAAGATGCCTCTGAGAGCTCTGTATGGATCAGGAACAGCCAGAGACACCTGAGATGTGACAGTGCTGAACACCAGTGCCTGTTGGGATTGTGGTGCTCACAGGTTTGGGGCAGAGTTGTTCTGATGCAGAAGCAGTTTCAGACTGAAAATGGTTTAGGGTTTTAGTTTTTGTGATACTCAGTACAACTTGTCAGTTGTTTCAGTGTTCACTCGTGTATCTGCTGGCAGGGGAAGATGGAGCCCACCTTTTCAGTTTGGGGGTGGTTTTGCCTGGTTCAGCTGGAGATTTAAGCTCACCTGGATGTTCTGCACCTCCCTGGGGGTGTTCAGTGTGAGCCTTGGCTGTCCATACCCTGTGCTGGGCAGGAGCTGCTCCTGCACTGCTGAGAGCAGGGGGACACTCTGCAAATGGGGAGCAGTGAGGAACAGCCTGGGAGAACAGAGACCTGCTGAGAGTGTTTTTCCATTGCTCTGTTTTTCATCTTTACTCTCTGAATAAAAACTAAAGCTTGTTCATGATAACTCTGTATTAGTTGGGATAACTATAAATAGCTGTTCTGTGGAACTCCTGTGCAACAGTGGGCTGTACCAAAACTGTAAGGACTCCTTTGAAGTGAACCAACATCCTAGCCCCCAGCTTACATAAAATTATTTTTATCAGTATTAAAAATGGCTGTGCCTCCTGAATCACTGGCCTGCTCAGGTTAATGAATACTGGACATTGCCCTCTGCTTTTACCTGGGAGTCAGCTGGCTTTTTATTGACATAGTGACATGGAAAACCAATTTGTATTGGTTTCTTTGTCACATTAAAAACGTCCAAGTTTCATCCTATGAAAGCAAGATTGCTGTTCATAAAGTAACTTCGCTTTATTATTGATGGAGAATAAAGGGAGATGGTAAATGGTTGCAACCTAACCTCATTCTTAATGAACCAGTCTAAGGTCACAACATTGCTTGCATTTTTAAAGTGTTATTTGGGATTTAGCATTTTGTCCTACTTCATCTCACTCTCCTTTCTTCCCTGCATACGCTTCATTCTTCCTTTTTCTCCTTTTTTTTTTAAGCTGGTTGCTTTTAGTCTCTCAGCTTTCTGTCCACATCAGCATAGTGCTCATGGGTTGTGATGACTGGAACAGAAACCCAGGTGTGTCCTGCTGCTCCAGCCTGCTCACATCACAAGCAGGGAAATGCCCATAGATGCTATTTCTGTCTGATAGGATCAGTAGAAACTGGCAGAGGGGAAAATTCAATATACTTAGGACAGGTAATGGAAGAAAGAGACCAGAGTTGATCAGAGGACACTGCTGGAAATGCTGCTGAGTCCATTAACTTTACATCAACATTTACCTAAGTAGCATGTAATTTTAAAAAATGATTTTGTGGTAGAATTACAGTTTAATTTTCCTTTCAGCTGCCACTGTTAGATGGTTCTGATCTCTTACCTCTAAAGCAGTGAATGTTAGGAACAGGCTGTGACCCATTTGGGTGAACTTGTGCTGTCTCTACCTTCCTTCTCCACATCCGTATTTAGTATTCTTTTTTTATTATTCTGGATAATATCTAATCATTGCATGAGAGAATTTATCTCTTGGGATCTTGAAGTGAGGGAATGTTTCCTACTAATTTTTTTATTGAGGTTTCTTAATGCACTTCTATAACATTATCTAGGTTGGGCTAATAATAGTCCCTTGGCTTGATGTGATATTCTTCAGGATTTATGTACCTCAATTAGCTTCCCTCTTAAATAGCTTGTTACACAAATGAGGTCCCAGACCACTCCCAGGGCACTCACAGAGCTGTGGCACAGTATTTGCTGCACCTGGAGGAGTTTGGACCCTTGAATGCTGATGTTGCCTCTCACCTGTGGCACTGTAGCTCTCCCCGTGCCTGGAATGTGTGCAGGAGCTGGGCTGCTGAGCCAGCTCTGTGCTGCTGGGCAGCAGAAGGTCCTGACACAAACCAGATCCTTGGTCATATCCAAAATTCACAGTGCTGGGGCTTAGGGAAATGGGGACATCCCCCACCACACGTGCACAGAGTTGTGTCCCCTCCCCATTGAATCTCTGGGAGCTGGTTTGAGCTCCAGGGGATGGGCTCTGTCCCACCAGGTCAGGATTCTGCAGCTGATCCCAACTGGCACCCTTGGCAGGAAAAGGGCCTGCCACTGAGCAAGGCTGGGGATGGGGAAATCCAGGCTTGGCTGAGCTAAAGCAGCAGAGCTGTGACAGGATAGCAGCAGGATTGCTCCCTGTCAGCCCAGTCCCTGTGGTTCCTCCAGGACACATCAGTGTGTGTGTGGGCCAGGCTGGCTCCAGCCCAGAGTCACCTCACTGCCTCCCCCAGGGCCAGGTCCAGCACTCAGAACTGCCTTTCTGTCATGTCCAAATGCAGGGATAAGCAGTGAATCTTGGTGGCCTTCTGCAGGTAACTTCCAGAGAGAAGAGTAGTTTTAAGGAGAGAAAAAACAAACCGGTTTCTCCTCATCCTGCAATGAGCTGAGTTCAGCTGATCAACCTTTCAGCCCTTTTTCTGATTTTTGCCAGCAGTGGTGGAGTTCAGTACCCCTGTCATTACTGGTTAAGCACAAAGCAATTATTCAGTCTGTTAAATAATTTCTTGCTCTTTATCTGATTTCTTACAGGCTGGACTCTTGACACTGATTAAACAGATTGAAAATCCACTGTCTGCAGCTGCATGACAAAAGGTGACCTGCAAAATAGCCTCAGATAGTTTCCCTTCACATCTTTTCTTCCCCAGCATGAGCAGCACAGCTCCATCCACGCACACAGGCAGCTTTGCAATTGGAGCACACTTTGTTGAGTTAATTTTACTCTTGCTGTGCTGTGAGTGGTGGGGAACTGGGGTTGGAGAGAGGGACTGTCTTCAATTATCTAATGTTTTCCCCAGTTAAAATGTTTATGTAACAAATATAATTATAGCTTTTATGTAATGGGGGGGGGGGAAGGTTCCCATTTCAGTATGTCTGGGTATCTCAGTTAATTTCCAGCCTCTGTCTGTACAAAGCTCTAATTAGGGGTCATGAAGCTCCTCTGAAGACTTCTGAAATTCCTTGTAGATGGAATTAAAATTGCTCCTAAAGATATTTGATTTTTAGGACTTTCTTGGGAGTTCTGTAAACACTATCCTAATTCTGCAAGTTGTTCTAGTTGTTTTTAGTGTTCAGAACAGTGAAAGCAGCTGAAATCTCCCAGACGAGCAAAATGCACCCTGGCACTTAATATTTGCTGTGTTTGATCACATGTGACAGCTGGACAGCTGTGCAGAGGGTGCTGCCATGGAATATCATTTGTAGTCTGCCTGAAGGACAAATATCCTTTAATTTTCAAGTCAGCAGTTTTGCAAAGGTGAAGACTATCAAAACGGAGAGCTGGGACGTGGGTTATGTGATTAATGTGCTGGCAACCCCCAAAATCATGGGACCTTTGGGACTCCTTTGCTTATGGGTGTTTTATGCCAGGCAGTGCAAGTGGGAGGAGGGGAAGATGAGGCAACGTGGAAAAACTGAGATCTTAGACTGCAAATCCTGCTGATGATACAATCTAAACAAGGATGAAGGATCCTGAATATTCCTGAGGACAGTGTTTGTAAGATGAAAAAGATACACACTCAGTGTGTCAGCTGAAGGAGCCAAAAGCCAGGCTCAGGCTCTCGGAAGCCAAGAACTTTACAGCAAAGGGAGTTGCCACAGATTAGTAATTAAACAAGGACTAATAATTCAATCTTCTTGCCAAAGAACACAAGTACCAAAAAAAGCAAGTGCTGTGCTGCATAAACAGGATTGTCTGGGAGATGATGAAGTCGTCTTTCCACTCAATTACTGATAAGGCTCCTCTGCAGCCCTGTGTCCAATTTCGGGAACCCTGCTATCAGGGAGATGGTGACAATTGGGAGGAGGCCTGTGAGGAGAATCAGGGATAAAGTCTGGCAAAGATACCTTGATTCTTTGAAAAGATTGAAAGACTTGGCATGTTTGGTCTCCAGCAGGGAAGACTGAAGGTGAGATGTGATGAGTCTTCCAATAAATAAATACTAATTGCAAAGAGAATAGTAATGAACTGGTTTTCCAGAGCCTTGCAGTGGGATGGGATGGGAATTTAGGGCACACATGAGGAGAAGCTGCCTAAGAATTAATCTGTCCCTAGGATAGGTGGCCTGGGAAAGTGACAGGATTTTTTTGACTCACTTAAAATAAATTTTGTCACTTAATGATGGATTTGCAAAAAAATTCTTGATAAACCTCAGCTTGTCATTAGCTCACCCATGAAAATTACTGGAAACAAGGAAAGAAATTGGTTGTTAGTGCTAAAATGTGTTTTTTGTTTGGATATCTACAATAATGTGTTGATCATGTGGATGTCTGAACACCCCTGTGGGATCCTGTGGCCTTCTCATCAGCTACTGGACATACAGGCCAGATGCAAAAATGGATTTTGCTGGCAGTATTTGGGTACCTTCAAGATTCTGTCATTCACCTAATGTTAAACACCATCTAACTTAGACCAGCTCTGTAAGAAGAATAAAAGCGACAGAAATAAAGGCACAGAAAGGGGGTTAAAACCCCAGAACAACACAGGTTATATTTATTTGTATGTGTGATGACTACTTGCCCCAAAGGGGCAGACCCAAACTGGTACATTTACCTTATACTGCAAATGCCTGGATGATACTCTTAGTTTGTGGACTTGGCAGGAGCTTACTCCTGGTCTTAATTCTGCAAATTAATTAGAGAATTATCTCAGGTTCCCCCTTTTTAATGGTCTTTGTAAAAAATGCCTTTCTCAGCTGCTCTGCCCTCCTCTCAGGGATATAAACTCTCAGTTCAGTACTAACAGAGGAGATGAGCTGGTAAACAGCCACAGGTGTTTCTATTTCCTCCACCCTAGAATTAAATTAAGGAGCAATTGAGTATCTCTTTGAGGGAAAAGGTCCCAGAGCAGCCATGTGGTGTGTCTGACACAGCCACGGTGCCATGGCACCAGCACATCTCTATTGACTTGTTCCAGGTGTATTGATGGGCAGCACTTGGGTTCTTTTCTCTTTGCTGCTCGTCTGCCTGAATTTGATCACGCAGAGTTCTGAATCTGTTTTCCAGAAGGCCTTGAGCCTCTTCCCCTCCATGGCTGAGCCACTGCCCTGCAAACCTGTGCTGTTGCTTTTAGCACTTGTGTTCATCAGCCAAAAACCACCAGCTATTTCAGGCTACCTGTATTCCAAAGAGATGCCTTCCTCCCCCTGAGGAGAACAGCAAAGAACCAGTGACATCCATCATTTTAAAAATGGAAAAACCTACAAAAAGATACTGCAAATAGAGACTTAATGGTCTGTGTCCAAATCCCATTTTGCTGTGGGTGCCATCAAGCACGAGACACAAACGGCTCACTGGGAAGAGCAAGAGCAGTCTCAGCCAAACAGAGCTGCACAAAATTGTCAAATATTCAGCTTGACTTGGATTCTTGTGTGAAACTCTGTTTTCAGCTGCTCTCTTGGTGGGTGCACAGGCCTGTATTGGGTGGATTTGATAGATGTGCTAACCCGAGGCTGCACAGCAAACCCCTGAGGATCCCAGCGCTTTGCTTCCCTGCCCTGTGTTTCGCTGGGCTGCCTGGCTGCACTTGGGAATGTTGAGCTGTTTCTGGCACAGGGGGTTTTCATTCCTGCCTTTCCACTCCAGTTTCTGGTGTATGGACTCCAGGGATTCTCACTCAAAGCTACCTTTGCCAAGCAGGACTTGTCTGTGCTCACACACAGGGGCACAAACGTTGTCACTGCTGCCAGGGGGTCCAGCCTTAACAGCTTTTGTTTTCTCCCCACCATCAGTGACACACCTGGAACTTCTTCAGGCTGGTCCTTATTTTACTTTGCTGTTTGCCAGAAAGGCATCCTGCAGCTGACAGTTCAATAATGTGTGTTTATATTTTTAAACATTAAAGTGTCTCCTTGAAGACCAGGCTCTTGATCTGTCCCAAGGCAAATTCCTGCTTCCAAATTTCTTTTGTGATGTGCAGAGAAAAAAATTGATAAACTCATTAATTACATCATGCATAAACAGTGAAGTCATTGAGGAGGGAAAATCCAAACCCATTATTTCTTTTAAGGCAAAGAAATAATGCTGATTATTTTGTAGATTATTTTGCATTTTCAGAAGTGAACACAGGACCTTGAAGCCTGTGAGAATTGTCCCTTTTTTCCTTAGCTCAGTAGAAGAGTGCAGGCTGGATCCTCCCAGAGCTGCCATTCAGAGCCTGGATCCAAATTAATCTTCCTTAGATGATGTCAAAACAGAAACAGAGGAGCTGACCCAGGAACCAGTGGCAGCAGGTTAATCCTTAAATAATTTCCATCAGAGCAGGAGAGGGAAGGGAACAGGAATGAAGTGAAAGATGTTCCTGCAAGTGTGTATAATCAAGAGAAAGGGAAGATAAGGGCACCAAACACAGAGTACACAGAGTCTCTTTATTGCAGGGTTGTCTCCTTAAGCTGCTGTTTTTTAAGGTATTAAAGAGTTGCAAGAGGCCGAAGTAATTTCCATGGGGCAATAATATCAACCAGGTTTTATTCACCTTTGTAATAACATGCCTAAAGAATTGCCAGTTTAAAACCTTTTCTTGCATGGAATAATCACTTTGAAAAAAATGTATTATTCCCCAGCACTAAAACCATGGAAAAGCTGCAATGTGTTATATTAATTCAGACATGGCCAAAATAGAAAGCATGATACAAGGGAGTGCATTTGGGGCAATAAATTTTTATAACTTGGTCAGACGTGTAACTTAGCCAGGAGTTTATCCTTTGGAAATCAGGAGCTCTGTAATAATGCAACACAACACAGCAATGTGTGCAAACAAAAACACTGCACAGGTGAGGAGACATTAAGTCAAGAAAAATGAATAGTTGCACAAGTGAAAAATATTTTTTATTTTAATTAGTGATTAAAGGTGAGGTACTTGAGAGCTGTGGTTACTGGTACAGGTGCACGTGTCTGAGTGTCATGGATGGATTTCTGTTCTGTTTCCCCCATATAACAATGGCATTAAAAACCACTTCCCACAGCTTACCTGTATTTACCATTTTGGGAAACAACCATCTAACATTCTTCATCCTCCCATTCTTGGCATAAATTAGTAAGGAAAACTTAAACCTGATCTGCCTCTGTCAGCTGAGGCTGAAACTTTGTCCAGGAGTTCTCAGCAGAGCTCAATTACTGAAGTAATTTTTAATATCACAGATATGGTATTTTTTCAGATATTGCTGAAGAATAATATGATTTTTTTCAACTCCTTAAACCATTTCTTGTATTTCACAAAGGTACAATCAGAAGCAACTCCTACCATGGTGTTCCTTGTGGGCATGGAGGGTTGGTTCATCATCAGATCCTGCACTGTCACGTTCTCGAGCTACACAAGAACAGGGAGTAAAGCATGGAATAAAACATTCCCTTTTTGTGTTGCTGGAAGGATGGGAGTTGGCTCTCTCCTTGGTATCTCCATTCACCTACTTTCTGCTTTGCCCTGTGGAACATTAAAATGAGATGTAACAAATGATGGAAAGGCAAAGGGAGCTGGAGAGTGAAAGTGTCACCGTGGGCTTTGTGGGGCCCTCAGGTTTGTGTGCGAACCCTCAGCCTGAGAAGTGTCAGAGGGTGGTTCCCTCCCTCCCTCCCATTTGCTCAGCTGTAAAATGCAATATTTCACAATCATTATGACAGAAATTGGTCCATGGAAGCCTTTGCAGAGCCCTTGTTGCTCCCTGTGCAGAACAGGATTTATTGAAGGCTGCAGCTTGGCGAGGAGCAGCCGAACACACGAGCAGCGCTTTGCCACGAGGAAGGAGAGTTTCCTTGTCTTTGCACGCTTTAAAGTTGAGTCATTTCCTATAAATACACTGCACATAACGAGGATTTAGGCATGAAACAGGCTGTTCTGGTGTTTTAAGAAGCAGTTTTGTGTTTTTCATACACTTGGAATACATGCCAGGCTAATCTTAGAGTGCCTGCTCAAACTTAGCAAGGTCAAAGAAGTTCTTTGTGAAGCCACACACCTAAGTTGTATTTAACTTTTCATTAACTTTTCAGTGTGCTAAAAAATATGCATAATTCATTTCCCTGCTGTTTTTATGTAACCATATGATAAATGAAAAGGAGAAGGAGGGGGGAAAGATGAGAGACTGGTGAAGCTTTGCCTTGTATGCCTAGCACTGAGGAAGCACCAGCCCTGCCAGCTCCCAGATCCCAGTAAGTTACATAATTAAAGGAATATTAATCTGTACTAAGTACCACCCCAACACCCCCTTAGAGCTGGAATAATTACTGCTCTAGTGGAGACTTTCTGATTAATAAATGTCAGTGCAGCCCATTAAAAGTAAGTAAAGTGTGTGTGTAGTCTGTGAGAAGTTCTAAGGAGTGGATGAAGATTTCCTGTTCGGTTTTTTTCTGAGCTATGGAAGGTGGTTGTTTCCTGGTGTGGGTTCACTCTTGTATAAAAAAACAACCTTTTAAAAAATACTGTATCTTCATACCTGGCTTTGCTTTCTTTGGTTTTAAATAACTGAATGTGCACTTCAGCCTGTGCTCTGTGCTTATGGGCAGGTTATAGAATGATTGTAACTTTTGGGCAGGTGCTGCTCTGCACTCTGTGATTGGATTTGCTGCCTCATCTAAACCTTTAACGTTTGCCTCAGCACAGAAATTCCTGGGTTTTCCTTACTGAAGCTCCCCTAACACTGAATCAAACGTGTATTTTCAATTTTGCCAATTGTTGGAGACTAAATGCAGACACGACTAATGAGCATTGGTTTAACCAAGAAATAAACCAGAGACAGGAGAGCACTGAAAGAGGAAACAGAGATAACTCAATTTCCAGGGCCAAGGCCTGGCTGCCTCCTTCCGCTGGGAACTGCACAGTCCATCTTTGGGACCTCACCCTGTGCAAAGAACTCAGAGAGAGAAAGGAAAAACCCTGCACTAACCAGAGCTACTGGGCAGAAAGTGATGGTGCTTATCCCAACCTGCTCCTTTCCAGGCAAAAACAAGTTATGGAACTGCAAAGGGGAGGATTTCTGAAAGACTCAGGGACTTTTCAGTGTGAGCAGTCACCCCAGAAGTGTTCGGGCAAGTGTTGATGGAAGGGCTGGCCAGCCACCCACCCACCATGAGCTTTTCAAGTTCCAGCTTTTGTGTCCCAGCACATCCCAGCTCTCTCCTGCTGTTGAGATCCAGGCTCTCCAGGCATGACTAGGACAGCTGGCTGTGTGTGGGGACATTTGTGGGTGCCACATTCAGGAAAGATGGGACATTAGGTTTGTTTATTTTTTTTTTTTTTATTTTTCTCTTCAATCAAAAACTGTTTATTTGGGTGAGGGTTATAAATTGTAATATGATATATAAAAGTAACATTTCCCTCGTTAGGAGGTGTCTGTGAGTGAGGACAGGGTGTGCATCAGCCTGAGCAAGAGCAGCCCAGCAGGACAGGCCATTCCAGTCCCACTGGGAGAGAACAACACTTCTCCCAGAACTTGTTTGTGTTGGGATGTCACTTACACATAACAGAAAGTTGAAACTATCTCTAAGAGGTAATTAAATCTTAGAACTGCAGGGGCTGGGAGATTATTTTAGTACAGTGCATTGGCATTCTGTGTCAAACACTATTCCCAAGGTAATTTTGATCTGATTAAATGCTAAAGATAAGGGAGTATTTCCATGATCAATAAGTCTGCAGAAACTCAGACCACTCCAGAAAAGCATTTAAAAATAAAATTCATCCCAATATTTACCCATGTTAATTAAAAGTTGTGCAGAAAGTTAAACTGAGGGGAAAACTGTGTTTTAGATGCACTTTGCCAGTATATTGTTGTTGACAAAGTTCAGGTTTAAAGCTTTAAAATACAATTTTCATTTTTATAGAAATAAGAAAGAATCAGAATTTATTGGCTGAGAAAAAAAAAAGTAGTCTTTAACCTGGAGTAATTCTTTGTCTGAAATCAATTCAAGATCAATATAAATATTTTGCTGAAATGCTACAAGAATACAGAGGTTGAATGAAAAATAAGAGAAGGTTTGCAATTCTTCCATCCATAATGTAATCCACATGCACATTTTTGCCTTCCTGCTGTTTGCACTCATCACTATAATATATGCCCAGGATCATTAGGCAGATATATGGATTTAATTATAAAACAATATCAGAGGTTAATTCTTAATTAATCCTTAAGTGCATAATTTAGGTGTGTAGGCACCTTAAATTCTCTCTGCAGAAAATGGAGAGGTGGAAGTGGGGATACTGAAGGCATCTGAGGGGATCTGGAATTGCCATCTGGGTGTGCTTATTTCTATTTTAATTGTTTGAGATCTATGAGTAGGTACATATATATATTTACATATTTAAATATATATATTTATTTACATATTTACATATATATGTATGTATAACCCACTTTTTTCAGAGGTGAAGGCTGCAGGTGAGGTCTGCACCTGCTGAGCCATGAGGGGCCTCACTGCTGCTGTTTCCACACGAGTTCCATCTCATCAACCCCTGGGACAGCTCAGCCCATCAGGACTTGGGGGATTGTGGGGTTAATTTGGGAGTGGGACACCCAGGTCTGCCAGGAGTGCCCGTGTCCATCTCACCTCAGGGCTCTCCTGCAGTGGCTGTGGGGAGATCCAAGGTGATTATTTATAGAGTGCAGTGAGAAATGAGCCCTGGGTTCATTAGCAGCAGTTCTGGCCAGGAGCTGCAGAAGTGAAAGCAGATTTCAGTGCTGATAAATTGCAGAGCAGCCTAACAGCACTGTTCACTTCCTCTCGCAGTGACATGGGGCTCCTGAGTGCATCCAAGGGCTTCCTGATTGTTTTTCCTGGAATCTATGACTTAAAGCAATCACTTGAAATGCATGTTGGCAGCTTTGCCTGGCCCTGCTGCTGGCTTTTATTAAGACTTGAAGTAGGAAAGGTAAGTGGGCTTCCTAAAAAAACAGCAGGATTGTCATTTACAGCCTTCAGTCCAAGGAAGATGCTGTAAAATGTTGTTATTCTCAAAGCAAGTGAATTATTCTTACCCAAACAGCAGCAAACTAAATCTGGGATTTATAAAATGACCACTGGGACCACGTCTAGGTTTGGTTTACCTTGCTAAATTCACTTTATTTGCAACATGAATTCTGTGTTATTGATAAATATTTTCTTTTAGGTATTTTTGTGTTGTATTTTTCCTGGGGATTCCTGCTGCAACCATTGATGACAACTAGGATTTAAATCAATTACTCTGTTTCCCCTTGGGAAGCTGCTGTAGAAAGCAAGGCCTGACTTTTAAATGTATAGGAATGTTGAGACAAATTTGCCAATACTCAGCTGGTTTTCCAGTACTGACCTTTAGCTGCTGATTTATTTTCACTGCTTTTCTTTTTTTAAATTTGATTTTACTCATTTTTTAAATGCTCTACATCCCATGTCCAAGGCCTAATCCTCTGCCACATCCAGGGTCTTTGGTACCTGCACTAATTTTGTAAACTGGAACCTATTTCAGGATTTCTTCTCAGAAAACAAAGTAAAAAAATAGCTGAAAAACCAAAATGAAAGGACCATGTTTGAGATTATTTATGATTATTATACAACTAGAAGTTGCCTTTTTTTTTTTTAGCTGTAGAATAACAGTGCTCTGATTTAACTTTTGGTAATTCACCATCTTTTGGTTCTCAGGGTTTTTAATCTGACACTGCTTCCACTTTAGCATTTTCCCTCATGTACTTCCTTGTTAATAAATAAATAAAGCAAAATATGTCAGTTGTCCTCAAAGCAATGTCATCCTTACTGAAGCTTTTAATTTTGCCAATTGATTTCTCACAGCAGTCTGTGGGATGGGTGGCATACAGAATTTGGGGATTTCCTTGCTGCATAACTTAAGGGGATTGTCTCAGTATGTTGCAAAAAGGTTTGGATCTTGCAAAAAGCTCTTTTGCACAATTTACCCTGTGTGTATAAAAGGACTTTGTGACTGCTAAGGAGTTCAGGGGTCAAAAAAGTTATTCTGCCCCCTTTTATATACATATAATTAGCACATTATGACAAACGAAGTCAGATTATGCCTCTGGCAAAACTAACTTGTGGCCCTTTCAGAAAATACATAATTGTAATATTACATTGTCTCTATTCACCATTTTCTTCTGACTTTTTTTTTTGTTGTGGTGGCTTCTTGTTGACTGGTAGGGGGTCTTTAATTTAATTTTTAAAATTTTTTTTTTAGAATAAAGGTGTTGTGGACACCTCTATCCATTGAGTTCTGGATGTGGGAGAAGTTGCCCTTTCCTGGTGTTTCTGATAAAGTGCTTTTGGCTGCAAGACCATCAACTTCATGTCACGTTTAACAAATTATAGCTCTGGGAAGCACCAGATTTGTTTTATAGAGAAATCAATTGGTAACTTTTAGTCAATCTCATTTCTAGCCAGGGTCAGCAGTGCCAGCAGCACAGGAACTTTGTGTCTGACCTGCAGAATTGCTGAACATCAGGTGGAAGTGGAAGTCCCTCTGCTTTTGGAGTGGCTGAAGCTGGGCCACAGCAAGGTCATTTCATGTAAGTGCAAACATAACGTGCCCTTTGAACTTGACTCTTTTTGTTTTGATACTGAATTGGAACAGCCAAATGATGGTTGGAATATCCCAATGTACCTAATAATCTCTGGTCAACCTGTCTTTTTTCAAAACAAAGCAGAGGGCAGGTTTTTGTTATTTTTTCGTCTAGTGCATACGGCATTGGAACATCAAATGCAAAAGGCAATTTCCTCCTGCTGGTTGCTGTAAGGCACCATGGCAATGTCACAGAGTGTTTTACTGTCCCAGCCTGTGTCTGGCCTCACTTTTGCTCTTAAAACCAGCAGCTATTTAGGGCTGGGTGGCTTTTCAGTGGTGTGAGGGTGTGAAATTACTGCAGGAGATCTCACTGGCGATTCACAGGGATACATTTTCTGCTCTATCAGATGCTGGACTTGTGCCACAGTTTGGTGGCATTTGACACCATGGGAGTTTTTCCTTAATAGAAGCCACGGCTGGCTCTGAACATTCTGGCAATGAAATGTCCCAATTTGTTAGAAAAGAGTGGGACTTGCTGGCTGGGAGTTCAGTGGGGACACCCCAAATTTCCTCCCTGCTGCTGGTGTCTCACACAGCTCCGTGGTGTTGGGTAACCCCTCCTGGTGCCTCCTCTGTGACTGGAGGATGAGGACAGCTTTTAGGATTGCACTTTGCTCTCTTGATCCACAAACTGCTGCACTTTTTGGCAGATTAAGTATTCTTCACCTTCATTCTCAGTGTTGCCACTTGGCACCAACCAAAGGTCAGCTCTGTAAGTGCAGAAGGGCTCACGGGATGGGAGGTGTTATGTTTATATGTGATATCAAGACATCATGGTTGTGTCCTTTCACACACACATCTATTTTCATAAATTTCCTAAAGGAGGCAGAAATACAAATAGCTGCTCCATTCTGACATAACACAGCCAAAATCCGAGATGCTGAACTGGCATCCATTGTCCTTTCTGAAATTTCCTTGAAATTCCTCTCCTGTTTTGTTAGTGTGGAAATTAAGCTCCAGGTTGTGAAGATGATGTGAAGCTAACACCTGAGAAGAACTGTCTGAGAAGGATAAGTCACTATGAGGTTATTCAAACCTGAGGCAAGTGTAGTGCCAGAGTTTAGTGATTACATGTTCTCTACTCCTTTACATTCTTTTCACAAAATAAATGATCCCCACTATGCACACATTCCCCTATTAGCCAGGAAAATGAGGAAGAACTTCAGGGAATCTCTAAACACCACCTTAGGTAAGAGGAGGCGCAATGAATTTAGGGGAAAAACATAACACAAATGGTCCTAATCTCTAGAATATAACAAGGAGTGCTAAATTTAGTCATTAGTTGATGTTGTTACTGTGAACATCACACTTTAAATATTTTTAAAACCTGTATGTAAGAGGTTGAGTTCCCAGAAATGCTGTAGTAACAGAAAAGAGGTGCTGAGACCCCTGTCATGTACTCTACAAAAATATGGGGACAGCTTCTGAAGTTGGCAGAAATGTATGAAATTCTACTTCTCTGTCTGCACGGGGAAAGATTTTCATAGGCAGAAGATCTTAAAATGAAGAAAGATACTCTGAAGAAATATGTCATTCATTGCTTATCACAAGTGATAAACAGCCAGACACTTCTGCTCTTTCACCAGGACTGACAAAATCAGTTGTAGGGGCTGAACATCAGAAGATGGAGAGGAAGCAAGGAGAGCAATAATTTGTTAGTGCTGCTCTGGAGTTATAAATTCCAGCTGCAGTATCTGACCCGCTGAGGGTGTTCTGATGGGAGCAATCACACAACTGGAGACTCCTCCTGTGTGAGATTCAAACCCTGAGCTCTGCTCTCTGAGCCTTGGTGTTCCACAGGTGTGGCTGTGTGTGGAATTCAGTATTTCTGTGAAAACAGTCTGGAGGATGCAAGGTTTTTGTGCAGCACAGAATCAGCAGTGAGATGCATTTGCAGGCAGCTCGTAAGGATGCACATCTAATGCTTTTCAAATGGCACTCCAATCATATGCTTTAAATGATTAATAAGCACAAGCTGAAAATAGCACTGCATTTACCTAATGTTTGCATGATTATTTTGGTAAACATTTCATTCAGGCTTTCTCTGCCATCTTTCCAAGCATTGTCAAAACAAAACAAAAAAAAATGCTGTTATTCTTGATTGGTTTTTCTCAGTTGGTTTGATCTTCCTCATGACCCAGGGAAATGTAGCAGGGGAGAGCACCCTGACAGTGAGCATGTGGTTTAAGATCAAATGAGAAAACCAATATAGAGATCAAATTTAAGATCAATTTAAGATCAAATGAAAAAACCAATTTGCCGAATGCTTACAGGTTTCTGATTTTCTCCCAAAGCTGGTAACTGAGCTTGGTGAGACCTACAAGTCTGGATTTTGTTAACAAGCTTGTCTGAAAGCTCTACAAATATATGGTAACATCTTCTCTTGGGTTTAAATAAGTTAGAAATAGTTTTAAAAGATGTGGAGGGATTTGTACTTTCATGTTGGCTGTCCTACTTTTTCTTTTAGTCCTTGCTGAGATAAGGTTAAAACTGGAATTTAAATGGTGTTAAGGAAGAAGCCAAGATAGCAATCAGAATATAATTAACAGTGTATCATCTGTCAAACAACCAGGGCTGGGCAGTGCTGCTATTCACCAGCAAAAAGTGGTGGAAGACTTCCAGTTTTCCAAGTAAAATGCTGCTGTTGTTCACTGTAGCAGTCCACAGGTGTTGTGTGATGTGTGTGCATCCTTCACACCACACACAACCCCACCCCACCTACCAAGTGTGCTTTTCTGCTCTTCAAAATTCACTCTGTCTCACTTCAGCTTTGGAGATATTTGGTAACAGGTTTTAAGTCTAAGGATGAAAAGATTATGTGGCACAAGAGAACTGTTATGAAATCTAACTGAAGCCTATGTGTAAAACCAGAACGTGTTGGTTAAATACCCAGCATTAACTACTCTGGCAACATTTCAAAGATGCCATCCCCTTTGTAGTATCAGTAGTATCTGAAAATCTAAGTCACGGGGTGCGGTTTTATTGCTGATTTTCTAAATGTGGAGTGCCTTTGCTCAGCCTGTGTAACGCACATAACCTGTACATCATAATCCCGTTTTTTGTACTTCCCCAGGTGCTGTGTCCCAGGGCGGGACTCTCCATCTCTCAGAATCCGCCTCAGGCTTTCCCCTTGGGATTTTTTGCAGAATTCTGGCAGAAAACTGGCGAGTGTTTAAAAGGAAAAGAAAGGTGGTGGTGTTAAAGGTTTGGTGCCGAACAGACGCGGCCGAGCCCCGTCTCTCCGAGGCGCCCCAGAGCCACCCTCACCTGCGCGGAGCCTTCGCGCGGCTCCGGCACTGCCGCGCATCCCCCGAGGCTCCGCGCACCTGCGGGAGCCCTGCGGAGCCCTGAGGGAGCCCTGCGGAGCGGAGCAGCCTCTCCCCGCTGAGGGGAGCCCCAGCCCCGCCGGGGGAGGCTCGGCTCGGCTCGGCTCCGGCACCTCGCGGGGTGGGGAGAGGCGCTGCCCGCCCCCCCCAGGGCTTCCCCGCTAAGTCTGACGGAGCCGCCGCCTCCCAGCGCAGCGCAGCGGCCCCAGCGCANGCGGTCCCCGCTGCGCCCGCGGCACCGCGCCCGGCCGGAGCCTCCGCGGCCCCGGCTCCCAGGAGGTGACGCTCCTCCGGGAAATATTAATCTGAGAGAGCCGTAAGGAGGATGTTGCCCGCAGTCCTGCTCCCTCGGCGGGGCTGATGGAAGGAGAAGCCCCCCGGGAGCTCCGTCCCCGCCGTGTCCCCGGCGCTCGCCCAGCTCCTGCGGTGCCGCTCAGCTCCGCTGCGGCCGGGGCTTTTTTCCTTCTTTTCCACGGGGGGATTTAAATGTTTTACAAGCAGTAGTTGTCAAAGCCTCGCAGTACTCCAGCAGAGCGTTCCCAGCGCCTCCAAGCCCGAGGAGAATGCGGCGGGAGGTAACTTTGCCCGGGTCACGCAGTGCACCAGCCCGCCCGGCTGCCCCTGGATGCCGGCCCAGGTGGCCGCTGTGGTCCCGGTCGCCACCACCTTGGCACGGATGTCGTCAAGATGTGCTTTCCTACCGTCACTGAACATAATGGGTTCTTCTTCTAAAATCTTGGTTTGGACACTGTACTAGAAACGTGAAAGGAGGGGCACTGTCTTCCGTTCTGTATCTTTGAAAGGCCTCCTGTACTGTAGGTGGAGGAAACCTCTCCTTTGCTGAATTAAACTGACAAAAAGTTTACTTCTTTCTGTGTATTTCTTACTGATTGTTTTTGCTTGTGGGTTTTGTTTTTTCCATCTTACTGTGCAGTTTTATCACATTACACCAATCTGATTCTGTGCTAATGCTTTCTTTACTTTCTCTTTAATTAAAGCTTATTTTGTAGTAAAGTGCTATTTGAGAATCATGGGTACCAAGATAAGGTGCTGGGAAGATAGGCAAGCTGAAAGCAGAGGTGTAGAGCAGGACTTAACTGCTCCCAAAATAAGCTAAAATGTAAGTTTTTAAAGAGTGTGAAAGTTGATAGTGCTGTAACCCAAGTCCCAAACAGTCAAAGGGAATCTTTGAAGGAATACTGTGTGTGGCTGGTAGGTCCTGCAAATCCTGAGTTATGTAAGCAGTTCTTGAGTGGGACTGCACACACACACTGTCATGTTCTTCATTGCTGATCCTGTCCCCTCACCTTCACATGACTGATTTTCATGTGCTGACTCTAACAGGATTCTGCATTTTCATGACTTTTCTGTGGACAAGTGGTTTGTCTGTGGTCTCTTGCTGAGAAACCAGCTCAGTGTTCTCTGCAATGACTTCATGATCTGATGTTAAGCTCCATTTTCAAAGTGAACTCTGCTGCAAGCTCTTCCTAAAGCAAAAGAATATGGATTAAATGTTCAGTTTAGTGTCAATATTAACATAGTCACTTTAACACTTAATGGAACGAATGCAGAGTATTCTGTTACCTTGAATTCCAATTTGATACCTTTACCAGCACTGTCCTTTGCTCACAGCCTGTAAACCCAGGACCACAAGCTCTTGATTACCCAGGCTGTTGAATGGGATATTGATCCAAATGTCTGGCACGTCTCTCTATCCCAACCATACCTTTTAACCATTCAATTGTCTGCTTCCTGATCATGCTAAGTACATTTTTATTGGTTTTGACAAGCTCCATGGGGAGATAGCAGGGATATTTACATGGTGTTCTGTGATGCTGTCACCTTGATGGCTTTGGTTTGGAGGAGGGCAGTGAGGAGACTGAATGGAGCTCTGTCATAGCCAGTGGAGTTGGGTTGTTTGATTTGGTTTGGTTTCCCCAAAAAGATGTTTGGTGTTATTGGAGATGCCTCAGGGTTCCCCTTGGCTGGCCTTTGGCACTGCTTCAGAGGGCTGTGAGTCCCATGTCATGGATCAGACAGGACAAGGCACCTCTGACAGTGTTTGCTGCCTTTTTGGAGCTCCTGAGTCCAACCTGCTGCATTTGTCTGGTTCCTCATCCTTGGTTAGCCAAGAATAAAGCACCTCAGGTCATTTACCAGGGAAACTTCAGTGATGTGACTGGGAAGCAGGACTGTTTGTCTGAATATTGATAATCCTCTAAATGCTTGGAGTTTATCTCAACAAAATCTGCATGTTCTGGTTATTGTAGGCAGCTTAAAGCATAGCAAATGAGGTTGAAAAGAAAATTCTGATAGTTAAAACACTCTAAAACTTGCATTGTAGCTTAAAAATAGGTTCAGGACTTATTGGGTAGAATTCATCTGCATTGACCATGAGGAAAAAGCAGAGTAACTGTACAAGAGAAAAGTGAATGTTTTAGTGGCAGCCTGATGGGAGATGATAGCGGAGGAGATAATTGGGAACAGAGCGAATGTTTACATTTAAACAAAATTGTGTGACTGCTGGAAATATCTTAAAACAAACATCTGAACAAAGTTCAGACTTCTGGTGAAGCTTATCCTTGGAATGTGTACGTCAGACATAAGAATTCCATTTCCAAACAGCTTTACATTTAATGTACACTGTGCAGTAAGTGGCTGCAATTTGCAAAGTTCAGAATGGAACTCCAGCTGCCCTTTGAAAGAGCAGGTTCGTGAAAAGTAAGATCAATAGAAACGCAGATTACTTTGTGAATACAAGTGGCAAATGCAAAAGGATTAATAGTTTTAATTATCTGAAAATAAACAAAAATTATTTGAGAGAGGGAAAGCGAGCATGAACAAGAAATATTTGTGTGCAATGGGATGGTAGAGGGGACAGCAATGAGTGTCACAGTGCCTGAGATCCAGGTTGGTCTCAGTATAGTCATGGCACAGAATTACCAGTTAAATCAGAAAGGCTTATTTATTGCCAAAGCCTGCTTTGAAAAAAGTTTCATCTTCATAAATGGAGTTCTTTAATAGTGAAATATTTCAGACTTTAATTTTCTGGGTGTGACCAATTTTTCGCATCTCTGTGATCCAAGACAGCATTTCCTAAGGGATGTATAACTGGATTGCTGAATGACCCCATATCCATCAGCATGGATTTGTATCTAAGGGTCATTATGTAAAACGCTGTTTTCCTTGTTGTCACCTATTTTGTAGGTGAAATATTTGGTAACATCTCAATAAAATAACTGGTGCTGCAGGGACACCCTCCATGCACTGGAACGTAAAGCAAAAAAGCTTTAAATATTTCTAGGAGGCAGAGGTTGCTACATCTTTAACACCTACAATGGGAATTGTGTTCTGGAGGGTTCAGGCATTTCTGAGAGCCTGCTCAGGTCAGCACCCTCAGAGCCTCAGAGCAGTTCTCTTGTGGGTGGTTATTTGTCTGCTTCCAGCCCTTTCTCTCCTCTGCTGCAAAGGCCTTGCATTGCTGGCAGGTTTTACAGTCTCTCCATCACTCCTATTCATATTCACATCCCAAGAACTGCTCAGCTTCCCGAGGTTGCCACGTTTGGGGTGCCAACTGGGAAGGCAATGCAGGGGTGCAGGAGCTGAGCCTCTGTGAGAGAGCAGCAGCAGCAGCAGCAGCAGCAGGGCTGTGTGCTGGGCTGCCCAGCTGCCAGGGTGCAGGAATATCTGAATTTATTCCCTGTGCAGTGGAACACCTCTAAACAGTCACAGCAATGGGGTTTTTCAGCACCAGACCTGCCCCATTTCATTGGTGCCCCGAGGTATTTCTCCAGGGATGTTGAATACATTGCATGTAAATCTGGAATCTGTCACAAGGGCTTGCAGGCTCATCAACGATGGATGTTAATTGTTGAAGGGTCAGGGTTTGGAGCTGCAAGGCTGAGTCACATTCCCCTCTCACACCCCACAGCAGTGTCACCTTGGATGCACGTTTCAAGTTTTGAAAACCTTTTGTGCATTATGAAGCCAGACTAAAGCAGCTGCCTCTATTCAGAGTTTCTGTTTCTAAGATTGATAAATCATTAATTCCACGGTGTTTGGGGAATCGTCCTTAGCCTGATTTATTTATTGACAAGGCTCAAATAACTTATACTGAACTTATGGAAATTATGCCTGCTGTGAAATAATCCATCAGGGATGAAGATTGCTCAAAGATATTGCAGCTGCTGTCCACTCCATTTGCATCCCTTCATAAAAAACTTCAGGATTCAGGAGTTTTCTGGTGAACAGGATTTCTCTCCATGGTTATCAGTGAGCCTAATGGCCAGCACATTCCTTTTTGTTATCTCATTTATGAGCAGGACATTCCAAGTCTCTGGATAGCTTTCCTGTGCAGAAAAAAGTCACCTTGAGAGTATTTGCTGATCCTGTAGGTTCTGTCCTGCTTATTTAATAGCCATTCTTCATTAGGGGAAGTTATTCCCACTGATGGGAAATCTTCCATCCTGGAAGGTGTGATTGCATTCAGCACAGCACACAAAACAGGGCCATATTTTAGATGATCCAGCATTTCATTTTCTGTGATTCAGGTAATTTCTTGATGTTTTAAACCTTTTTGTAATGTTGTGATTGTTTAAAGAGGTTAATACTGTTTAAGAGGATTGAAATAATAGGAATTTTGTTTTCAGGGAATGTTCTCTGTAACCCATACTGAAAACTTCCAATAGGTTGATGGGTTCCTAGAAAGTATTCTGATAGGCATTTCAGAATATTTTCAAGCAGCAGTATGAATGAGGAGATTTATGATAATCAAGCAGAAAAATATCC
Organism: Drymodes brunneopygia; assembly: GCA_013400955.1. NCBI lineage: Eukaryota > Metazoa > Chordata > Aves > Passeriformes > Petroicidae > Drymodes > Drymodes brunneopygia. The sequence continues at coordinate 35,902 of VZTZ01037379.1, read as the reverse complement.
TTTGCTATCATCAGATTTCTCTGCAGTTGCTGAAGCTTAAAGTAATTACTCCAGAAGAACTAAAATTTACTTAATTTGTCATCTGAGGAAATGGACATGTGCATTTTTAGGTGCTGGCCTACAGTTACAGGAAAAGCAAAATAGAAGTTTTGAGAAGAATTTCATCATTTAAAACTAACTGTTGGCATTATTAGGTGTATTTACAACTTCTTTGCTGCACTGAACTCGTGGTCTTAGGTTCAAATGCAGAGTTAAAGCATTGCTTGAGTCCACAAAGTCTGCATGTTCATCAGCAGTTTTCTAATGTGCAAAGTATTTTCCAAGCTTTAAGTCAGTTTATGTGAACTAAAAACAGAAGACTGGCATGAGTTTTCGCCTGTAAAGAGTAGCAAATAATTACATGAAGACGAAATGTCAAAATTTTACCTGCAAGAGATCTATTCCACATCACTGGGTTTTTCTTAATTACAGTGAGCACCAAGTGTCCAAAAGCCCTGACAAAAACTAGGCCCGTTTTTTTAGTTAAGCTTGAAAATGCCACAAGAATCAATCTGGAAGATGTGGGATGATTCTTCTTGAAAGGTTAAATACTCTGAAGAATTAATGTGTTCTGTGCAGCAGCCCTGGTGATTCTGTGTCAAGGGCTAAAGAATTGGAGAGCAGTGGGAACAGGAAAATGCCATTCTGGCCTGTGGAGGTTGGTGTTAATGGCTGTGTTCCCCCAAAGAGCCACTCTTACACTGCTTTTTGTGTGACCCAACACTGCTCCCCTCATATTTCCCCCTGGCACTGCTGACATTTATTGCTCCCCTGCTAAATAGGATGACAAGGCAGAGTTGCATTCACTGCGAATTTTCTTGTGATTTTTTTTTTTTTCACTCATGTTCTGCAAGTTTCTGGACAGTGGAGAAAAATGGAAAGGTTTCTGTCTGAGTGGCAGTCCTGTTAGACATCCTGGCATGAAATATGCCTTTAAAAAATACCTTTATATTATTTTTCCTTATAGTCAACAGTGGCTTTTAGATCCCTTCCAACAGAAGTCAGCTTATCTCTGTTTAGTGCTTTTGCTTGATGTCCAGACTTGCACTTGCTCTGCTTACACAACTTCACTTTTCAACAAGTTCTTCAATGCATTAAATTTTAGTTTGAATTTGGATCAAGGAGGTGATAGGAGCCCTACCTGTTTGCTTCACAAACATTTTCCTGTCCTGATGTTTTCAGATGTGTGCAGAGAGCTGTGAGATGCATTCCACTGGCAGTGAGTTTCAGTAATCACTTTGAATTTGTGACGTGCTTTGGTTTTTTTTTTTTTTTTTTTTTAAAAAACTGCCCCCAGTTTTCTTCAATTTCATCTCAGTNNNNTAATAATTCCTTTTAATTTTTGGCGTGCTTTTGTTTTTTTTTTTTTTTTTTTTTAAGAAACGGCACCCAGTTTTCTGCAATTTCATCTCAGTCCTTCCACCCCATGAAACTATCACATTGGCCAGTTGGAGACAGCCTTGCTGCAGCCAGTCTGAAGTGCCTCTTACTGGGGTTTCCTTCCCAATTACCACATCAAAAAGGAAATTCCATTGCTTTGACGTTCTGATTATTTTCAGCACTGAATCCTTGAGGTGCTCACACGGTGACTGAAGTTGTTTCTGTGGTACAAAAGGGAGCTGGTTGGGTTTGCAGCTCCTTCAGTCAGCCTTGCTTCTCCTTTTGAAGCTGCACACTGATTTTGCCTCTGCGCTGTCCTTTGGGAACTTTCCCCTCCCTTTGTGCATTACTGAATATAACAGCTAATGTTTGGGGATGGCTTTAGGTAATTCCTTAAGTACTCTGCAGTGAACTGCATCATTCTCCAGCAGACTGGGTATGTCTGGCTTCTTTTGATACTTTTTAGCCTATTCATTTTTTTCTTCAGGCCTCTAGTCCTGTCTTCTTGGTAAAAATCACTTTAGAAACATTTTTGCTTTTCATTATCCTTTAGATGGAGACATAAAAGAATGTGAAGGAAGTACTGAATGCTTCAGCTTTCTCTTTGCCATCTGTTATTTTCTCTCCTTTCCCATTAAATACTAGAACCTCTGCTTATCTTTTTCTCCCACTTACTTCTGTTGTATTTATAGATCCTTTTCCTATTGCCTTTTTATGTCCCTCATTAGTTGTTGATCCTTTTGTGTGGTGGCTCATCTGGATCAGAACTGAGCCATTTGTGCCATTCTAATTCTTGTTCTTTGTCAAATGTTCTTGTTTCACCTTTTGTACAATCTCTTCTGATAGTCAAAGCCTTTGAAGGTTCTGGGTGTAACAGCCCCTTCCAGTGTTTCCTCTGCTCCCCCTGCACTGAGATTATCTCTCTATTTTATACTCTCTTCATTGGTAATTGTCAGTTTTCCTGAATTCCTTGATCCTCTCTTTAGGAGATGTTACAAATCATCTGAGGGAGTTTGCAGAAGTTGTTGCCCTGAGTTCCACTTCTTTTTCTGTGCTTCCTTCACTTTTTCCTCTCAATGTGCATCCAGTGAGTTCTCCTGGCTTGTGATAATTCTTACTTGGGATGTATTGCTGCCCTTAAGATCTCAGCCAATGCTTTCCTGTTAATCAGAATAAAATAGAGCTGCAGCTTCAGGGATGTTCCCATGCTCACACCTTTATGCTTGATGATTTCTCCTGTTTCCTCCTCAGGGGAAGACTGAAATAATGCAGGAATGTGGTGGCTGTGGCACGGGATGGGAGAGCAAACTGTGTGCTGTCACCTGCTTTGTTAGGGGACATATTGTGCTTTCTTACACATTGCTTGTCCTTGTGGATTTATAATTCAGCTGATTTATAATTCAGCTGTTACAGTGTGCACATAACCTGCCTGTTTCAAGGGTTAATTAATCACTACCTGTAAAGCTGCTGGGAATTTTGGATAGAAAATGCTGCTATAAGCACAAAGCACTGTTTGTATCTGCAAGATGTTTGTAATGTCATTCAACAACAGCATTACAGCCATTTATTTATGTAGAAATGAAGTGGGATGTGCTCTACCTATACACAGCCAACCAAGTCTCTTCTGTACGTGAAAATATCAGGTTTTTTGCTGTTCTTCTTGAGGACACCTTTCTGAGAACCTTTGCATTTCAAGGAGAAGAACCTGCCTAGAACTGAATACCCTGTAGTTAAAATCCCATCCTGCCCTAGGGGGAGAATTTGTAAACTTAACACCAAGGGTTGTGTTCTTGCCAAGTACCATTCATGGCCTGATTGCCAAAAAATTTATAGATAATGCAGTAGGAAGGTTTAATGTTTAAGGGCAGGATTTTTCAAAGGGTGAGGAATGGAAGCCAAATGGAATTTTAAGTCCTGTTGGCTTGTCAGCGGGATTTGTGCATCCCTGAGTTGGATGTTTTTGAAAATAGCACTGTAAATTGGTGACTAATAGGGATCTTTCCATGATAATGGCTTACAAGTTACCATGAATAATTCAGCTGAAGGTTATTGCAGTCCGGCTCGGTACCTCCCGAAAATGGTGAAAAGCTTCTCCCCGTGATTTTAGTGGCTTTAGGTTATTGGGCACTCTGATGAAATAATGTGCTTTTCAGGGATGATTTTGCCCCTTTCAATGCATCTTGGCAGTCAGTACAGAAAGTCGTGAATTGCAGGAGAAATGGATACTGGAGCCTTCTTTGATGCTGTTCATGTGCAAATATTTACAGGGCTGTGTACGATCCTGTCCCCTGAGCGCGGGAGGGATCGGGCAAAGCGAGTTTCCCTCTGCCACATTTCCACAGCCACAGCTCGGGATGGGGAAGCGGCTGCTCCTGCTGGGGAGCACGGGCTCTGCACCGCCCGGCCCGGCAGCGGCGCTGCCTTTCCTGCAGCCCCTCCTGCCCTCCCTGCAGCCTCCTCCATCCCTGCAGCCCCATCCTCTCCCTGGATCCCCCTCCATCCCGGCATCCCCCTCCTCCCCCGGCACAGGCGCTGCCGCAGCCGCCGCGGGCTCGCCCCGCTCCTTCTCCCGTCCTTCCCCGTCTGCCTCTCCTCCTCTCTCAGCTCTCTGCCTCCATCCTCAACAAACACCAGCATCAATCCTTTCCCTGTAAACCACTGCCGTTCCCGAACTCCCTTACATTGGCTGTCGCTCCGGATGGAAGCTCGCCTTTCCCAGCTGCTTTAACCGAGGGACGGCAGCTCAAGCTGCCGCTTTTCCGATTTCCGAGCACCCCAGAAGCACAGCGCTGTCTTCGGGTAATCTGTGTACAAACACAGGAAACAGAAGACCCGTGTGTGTATTTATGGGGAACATAAAATCTGTAAAAGAACAACAGTATTGTGAAAAACGCAGATGGAATATTGTGAGATNTGCACCGCCCGGCCCGGCAGCGGCGCTGCCTTTCCTGCAGCCCCTCCTGCCCTCCCTGCAGCCTCCTCCATCCCTGCAGCCCCCTCCCCTCCAGCCCTTCCTGCAACCCTGCCCTCCCTGCAGCCCCTGCAGCCCCCTCCTCTCCCTTCAGTCCCCCCTGCCCTCCCTGCATCCCCCTGCNTGTGTACAAACACAGGAAACAGAAGACCCGTGTGTGTATTTATGGGGAACATAAAATCTGTAAAAGAACAACAGTATTGTGAAAAACGCAGATGGAATATTGTGAGATTTCCGGGGAGATGGGCATTTTTTCCCCCGCTATCATGCCAATATCTGTGAAAAGACATTAATTAATCAAAACAAGGGTTGGTGAAAACATGTTCATTAACACTGAAAGATGAGCTGATAGGTCCAGATGCCTCTGCAGTGGAGAGATGTAGTTTTCTAAGTGCAAACACAGAGGTGCTGGTGTTGAGCTGGAAGTCATTTGGAAGTATTTTTGTCTCCTCTCAGCAGCACTCAGTGCCTGTTCGCAGCCTGCCTCTGCAGCAGCCAGGGCTGCTCAGCACTGACGGCTCTTCAAGTTCAATAAAATCGTGCCTCAGACACGACTCTGCCTGAATTTCTCCGTGGAATAGAGGATTGCACAGCAGAGGACACTCGGGGAAGTTGGAATGAACAGTTGTGGGTGCACACATGAGTGTTTGCTTCCTCTGTGAGTGCTGGGGGTGGGGTGGGATTTTTCATCCTGTTATTACACACAACTTTTGGCTTCAGAACTGTCCTACCATTCAGCCATTTTTTTTTTTTTCGTTGCATATTTCTGCATAAATATGCCGAAAAAAAAAATCTGTCACTGGAGATTGTAATACCCATTCCGATTTTAAACCTGTGACTTCTGGAAGAAGATTGCAGCCCTATAAGGTTTGCTGTGAGAGGGGAGGGCATGCAGAAGGAAAAGCCATAGGATGACTTTAAGTGTTGAACAATAAAACCGGAACTAAAAGCTTGCTATAAATAGTCCAATGGTCCCAGCTCAGTGAAGCACTTCAGCATATGCCTAAATCCCTCCTTGTTCAACAAAGCACTTACATGTGCACTTGAGTTCTGCTGGAATAAAGCATTAAACATCAGGCCTGAGTTCTTGCTGAATTAGGGGCTGTGTGGATGGGACCGACCCCAGAGAAGGGTGATTTCCTCCTCAACCCCTGATGTGCAGGGAGCCTTTGTGGGGTGATGTTTTATAGGGAATTTCTGACCCCAGAGAAGGGTGATTTCCTCCACAGCCCCCTGGTGTGTGGGGAGCCTTTGTGGGGTGATGTTTTATAGGGAATTTCTGACACTGTGCACTGACCAATTAACCTGGAGAGCCTGTTGGGCATCAAAGTATTGCAGAGCAATTATGCTCTGATATTCCAGCAACTGTGCTCTGATATTCCAACAATTGTGTTCTTGTGCTGTTTGCAAACTGGTCAGGCTCAATGATTGCTGCTGCTGCTGTTGTGATAGCAGGACCTGTATTGTCCACTAAAGTGAATTTTCATTTTCTTTATAAAACCAGTGCAGTGAGGAATTTCCTCATCTGCACCCAGGAGTTCAGAGCACTGGCTTCTCTCTCCACCCAGGGATCCCAGTCAACACTCTCAAGGAGTTTTCAAGTACATCTAAAAACCATTTAACTCTCAGTTTTAGAGTTATCTATATAAGATCTCTTACAATTTCTCAGAAAATGCCATCTCTTTTCTTATAATGAAATCCAGTTAACCATCTCAGTTTTTGAAAGTACTGCCCACTATGCAACCATTCTACAGGGATCCTGGCTATTGACAGCTATTTTTAGTCATCTTATCTCTGGAAAGGCTCCACATAAATTTCGTAGTGATTGTTGTGGCTGGCTGGATCCATCAGAAAGTGATAATTAAAGCTGTGTCTCAATCAGGAGAGAATAATGAAAATACAATATATCCTGGTTTTTTACAGCATGGACATACACAGCCAGACTTTTTTTTCATTTGTAGGAATATGAAGGTTGTTAAACTTACATTTCCACTGAGATGGAAACTTCAATGTGCCAGTCCCTCATCAGGGATTGTGAGGTGCAGATTGGCTTTTGAGAAAGCTGCTCTGAGTCCTTGCTCTGACTGACAGTGCAGCTTTCACATCTCAGATCACTCAAAGTTAATCAGCCCAGGATTCCCCAAATGCATTTCAGAGTATTGGTTATCAGTCCCCTTCACAGCTGGGATAACTCCTAACATTCTTCTTTCCAATGGAAATCTGGGTGAATTAATGAGTGGTTGGACTTTTGATAAAGCAAAAGTTTGACCAAAAAATGTTCAGATGTTTTCATGAAACAGAGTTACCATGATGGTTTGGTGGACATATAAATAATAAAAATAGAAATATATAAAAATATAAATATCTATACACACACACAGACATATGTGTCAAGTGGATCTGCAAGACCACTTTCAAAAATAATATTTGAAGTGCTGGGACTGTTTAAAAAGAAATCTGTAGAGCCCAAGTCATACTTAGTGCTGACTGTCTGCCAGTCACAGTGCTGGGGCTTTGTTTACCTCACTGTTTCTCTGTTGAGCAGATCTGTGTACCTGTTTTGTGGGGGTGCATTCACTTTCTGCCAGGGAAAGCACACTGTAAGAATGGTTAATTCAAATGTTATACATTTGAGCTGATTAAAGACATTTTAATCTGGATCCTTATGTAGGAAGTTATAAAAGGCTTTCATAATTTAAACCAGATCAAGTCTATAAAGTCATAATAAGCTCATGTAAATCTCCCCAGTGCAATAGTTGAAAATTTTGAATTGTATAATTAAAAACACCCCTCTGTAAATATTTGAGTGAAAGTCCCTTGTTGCTTTGCATTCTGTTGGATTGGAGCAGATGGAGCTTTGAAGAGGGGCAGTTTTGGGCTGACTCAAAGGTCAGCTGTGCCCAATCCTGGTCAGGGTCAGGATGGGCTCTGGCTCCATGGGCTGCACTTGGCACTGGGACTGGCACACAGTGGGCTTTAACTCTGGGGGTCTCACACCCTGGGAGGGGCACTTTCTGTTCCAAGCATCAAAATATCCGTTAGGAACAGCATCAAAATACCAAAATCAGGCTGTGGGATGACACAACTTCTGCTCAGATTAATGGAGTTTCACTATGGGAGGTAATTAAGCAGGTTGGTGGACAAGAAACTAAGGAGCTGGTCTTTGTGAAATATGCAGAGAGAGGAACTTCCAGGGATATTGGAATTAGGATATTGCCAGGGAAATGAGGGATTAGAATGGAAATAAACTGCTGAAGTGTTTGATGGTGTGATGTTGGAATGTACCTGCAATGAGGCAGAGCAGTTCTGCAAAGGGTAACTCTCTGTCAGGCTTCCTCCTCGCTGAAAAGAACTGCAGCCTTTTAAATTAAATGTTCTGGAGCTGTTTCGTCAAAGCTGCATGGCAAATAAATTCTTTCATTATTTGGTCAATGATGGTGGTGCCAGAGGCCTTTAAATCTTGCCTCCAGGAGAAGGGAGAATACTTTTAGCTATATATAAGGTACTGTTACTAATTTTAAATACAAAAAAAAAACTTATAATCAAGAAAAATTATCCAAGAAATGGAATTGCCTTCTGTTCCTTTTAGGAAACCCCCCNCCATTTTTCAAAGACGGAATTTTGTATGTGTTAGGGGATATTGCAGGCAAAGCTGAACAAAATGGTCATGCTTATTTAGCTAACAAATACATTTAATAAAGGGAAAAGCAGTGGGGAAACATGACCAGTCATGAATTCCTTTGCAGTGCCTTCTGTGCATTTTCCTCAGCAGAATTTAACCTCAGCAGGGCTTCACCAGCTGGGCACGTTCTCCTCTCTCCCTTCCTCCTCCTCTCCTCCTTGGCAAATTGAAATCAAATTGCATTGTGCAGCAGATTAGTGGTGAGTTCAGTAATCAACTCTCAGGGCAGGGATGACCTGGGAGCTCGGCTGGGAGTCCTCCCCCTCCCCCAGATCCAGAGCTGTGGCTTCTCCCTGCATCCTTCCTTTCTCACCCACCAGGGAAACTGGAAATGCACAGGAAGAGGAGGGACAGAGAGTTCTGAGGGAGGGAAAAACCATACCTGTCACCTCAGAGCAATTTATCTGCTGGTTTCCAATTCTTGCTGAATGTCCAGGTTTCCTCCAGCCACGTTCCTGTCCCAGCTCCTGTGTGCCTGTGCTGGGCTCGTGCTGGAGCAGCCTGGGATTGGGGGCAGCTTTTTGTATTCCCTTTTCTCATCCTCACCCAGCAGGATTGGAAATGCTGGAGGTGCAGTGGCAGCGCTCAAAATAGCTTTGGTCTGAGAAACTCAGCCTATCTTCAAGTTGGATTTTTTCTCTCTCTCTCTCTCTTTAATATTTTTTTTTGCCATTTTGTTATCCAAGATGCTCTTTTAGCACCATCAGGGCTGCTAGGAATTGTAGTTCTTCACAGATTAGTCCAGCTGTGGTAATCTTTGCTGGATTCATAGAAATAACACAACACTCTTTGTTATTTATATGAATAACAAATACTTACAAATAACAAATATAACAAATACAACAAATGCATTTTATTTGTGCGAGACCATGATGAAGTCACGACTTCTCTTTAAATACATCATACATTAAAAATACACTTCCTAAGATGCTCATTAATATGCATAATAATGTCTCCGCTTTCTGAGGGGCAAATAACTTTTCATGTAGGAATTACAGGAGCTTCTGTGAAGCACTTCCCATCTATAAATATTTGTGAAACCCTGTCCAGCTATAAATAGTGAGGCAGGCTAGAGATGTGATCTTAGAAGACACCAGAATCAGTGAGGATGGTGCTGGAGCTCTGGAGCCAATGAGGCACCAAGGAGGTGCTTTTTATAGATGAGTGTTTGGCCCTGATGACACACTCAGATTAATAAATTGATTAATTTCCTGTTTCTGGCACAAGATTTTCTCTGCATCATCTCCATCATGTGTGATGTTTTCTTGTAAGTTGTAGTTCCTGGTACCAGATAATACTGCAAAAACACTTTTTTCTTTGACTTTCCTTAAAAAAAATCCTTTATAATTGTGTAGAAAAATATTTTGAAATGCCTCAGCTGTTGCTTAAAAAAAGAAACAAACTGTCAATTTCCCCCCCTTCTTCCTCATTTTTACAAGGAATTAACAGATTAGGAATTTTTTTTTTTCAATTTCTTGGTAATAATGTCTCCACAAGACAATTCTGGGGCTGCTTTGGGAGTCAGCTCTCTGCTACAGCAGTCAGCATTTACACAGCTGCATGAAATTCCCAGTGTGTATCACTGCCCTTTCAATGCTCAATTGAGAGTGTAAAATAGCATTTAAACTCACTGGGGCAGGAAGTGCAGGAAGGTGGAGTAGCCAGTTGCCAGCAGGTTCACAGACACAGAATCATTTAATGAACTTGGGGAAAGCAGCTGAAAATGAAGGAAGTGCACATTGAGTTGAATCCTTGGTGGGCTCTGTTGTACTCGAGCAGATTACAGAAATCAAGTAGGAGCATTCAGCATTTTCCTGTACTTACAGAGAAAAAAAAGGGAGCTCTTTTCTGTAGAAATTAAATCCCAGGTTCTGTTAGATAATCTCAAATTGAGTATTGAAGCCCCATGAATAAAACATTCTTATCAGCCGTGGTTCAGGGAATTTCAGTGTGATTATGGCAAGCAGAAACTGGTGTTGGGATAAAGCCCCCAAAGAGTCACTCTAACTGTAGGCTTAAACTTTCAGATGATTCACCTTTCAAAAACAGCATTTTCTATATGCAAAATGCTTTTTTAGGGGCAATAAGGGTATCAAATCAGGCAGTCCCAGGTTAGAAGATGTCTGTTAAACAGTGCCTGTTCTCTGGGCAGCCTGGAGGGTGGCAGGGATCCCACCTGAGCTCATCATTCAGCACAGCCTGGGTGACTCCTGTGTGCTCTTGTGCTGCAAACATGACAAGGATATCTCCAGACAGCAGAGCTCAGTGCATTGGGTGTGTTTGCACTGGGAGAAGTTTCAGCTCTGACATCTGTGTGAGGTGGAAGAAGGCACAAAAAATGAATTGCAATTCCCAGGGCTCTCCCAAAGGAGCGTGCAGGGAAATCCTTGGCTGGGTCTGCAGCTACTCCCAGGTGTGGGACAGTGTGTTTGTTCAGTGTCTCAGCATCCAGCTGCACTTCCCCTGACTTGCAACACTGGAAAACTGGAAAAAAATCAGTGTTTAGAAAGCTGGGATTGAATAGACAGGAGCTGAGAGTTTACCTGAGGCAACCAGGCCAGGGCAAGTGAAGGAGAGAGATGCCCTGACCAAGAGAAGGTTGGTGTAAGATGGGTGGAAAATTTTCTTAGCTGTTTTTCTTTTTTTTTTTTTAGTCTCAACTCAGGTAGAAGACAGCCCAGTTAGTCCAAGAATTCGATAAAAAGAAAAATAAGGTCATAGATGTTGAGAATCTTTTGGAAATGTCTTTATTGAATTGTTGACGTGAGTGAATTCTGAGGAGAATGAGAGGAAGAGGCAGCTGATGAGGCAGAACCTTCACTGGCCATCATGCCCTAAACTCCACAAAAAACCCTCTCAGAAGCAGAGGGGAGTGGCAGAGGTTGATCCACAGCTGGTTTTGTGCTGTGTTTTATTTTTTCTCCTGTTGAACTGAAGATGAGCAACAGCTTGAGAGATCTCAGTGGGGAAAATGGCAGAGCTGAGATGTGAGAATTGCAGCTGCTCTCCTGCCTGTGTGTCCACACTGACTCCAGGTGTGGTTTTCCATTTCTCCAGTGTTCTGGGGACTGCAGGAAAAATGCAGATAAAGGCAAATTCCTAAGTGCCTTTGGATTGGGTGGCCATGCTTGGTATCTCCTCACTGTTCATCTGCTTTGGCATTTCTGATAAATCAGGGCTTTTCTTCAGCAGAAGTGTTTCTCTAACCTGGTGCTGTATGAAGTCTCTCCCACGGCCATCAGTGGACCAACAGAAGGTCAACATGCAGCACAAATCAATAACCTACTGCTGTGTTATTGCATTAGAGAAATTAAATGTGATATGAAAAAATGCTATCTTTGACAGATAATTAGTATATAAAGTATACAATGGGAAAAATACCTGAAAATAAGCACTTAAAAGAATAACAATATTGTTAGGCAGAGACATTAGTGTGTCAAAATCACATTTTAATTACAAATGCTTTTTGGGAAACATCAGTATGTTGCTCTTTTGCCTGCCCTCCTGATGATGGGATCTTTTGTAGTTCCCATAAAGAAGCACAGAAGAAAACAGTTATTCAACAACAGTGGGGTAGGAACATGGCAATTAAAGCTGAATGCAATCCCAAGCTATTGAATATGTAAACAAAATTTTCAATCCATGTAATTTCTAATGATGACCTGATCTCAGAGTCTGTACAGATGGACAACCTATTTCTCCTGCCTTAACAGTTCTTGCAAAAAATAAACTTTCCTTTCAATTTCTGCTGTTCAGCGTGCATTAAGTACCTTTAATTTTCAGTATGGCTCCTCTTTATGGAGCTATTTTGTGAGATAGGCCACAAACATTTATAAAACCTAATTATAGAGACGTTTAATTGCTGCATAAATAAATGGGTTTGAACAGAGACATGAGAAATCTCCGTGGAGTCACTTGATGGTGTGCCTTGACTCTCAAATTCATTTTCTGGCTAAGAGGAACTGGCTGGGAAGTGCAACCAGTCCCAGCTCAGCAAAGCTTTGGGGGTTGCTGTCTATCTGTCAGTGCCTCTCAGCAAAGATTGGAACCTCAGTTTGGTTTCGTGCTGCTCCAGCCCCGTTGGTAACCCCACGTCAAGGATTCAAAATGGTTCGTGGCAGATTCAGAAATGCCAGTTTTCAAGGAAATGATGTGAAACTTGTATGAGCAGAGGGGATAAACCTCTCTGAAAGTGTTCAAACCACTCAAAGGCCTCATGAGTTACAGTGCCAAGGCAGGGCTGTGCTGTTTGAAGAGTTACCAAGTATTAATTGCAAACTTTTCAACCATGACAGATTTAGGAAAGCCTAAAACCTGCTGCATTTGGTCTCACTCTCAGCTGATTTTCCTGCTCTGTTTGATCTGGGTTTTGGGGCTCTTTGATTTGGCCAAGATAAGTGTGTGTGCACACAAACACAGAATTATTTAATTATCACTCAGGGTAAATGGGGAATGTGTGCATGCACATAAACACACTCAGGCTGTCCTCAGGATCATCCAGTGACCACCCCCAGCAGATAATCTTCCTGTTTTCTGTGTCCTGGGGCACTAAAGGAATGTTTTCTCCTTTTGGTTTGTTCTGGGGGTAATAGGCTGAGTGTTTTTCTGAAAGATGTCATTTCATGTCTGAGCACAGAAACATGGCAGAAGTGACTGTGAAAATTAGAAATACATTACACTTCCCTGGCATTTAAATGTTTTGATTTGTATGAGATTGTTTTGTGTGTCTCCCTTGCATATTGCTAAATGTTTGCCATTTACAAATACAGCATCATGATTAAAAATGGGATCTTGCCTAGATACCACAGCAATATTTTGCAAATTTATTCTTTGCATGTGGACATAGACTTTTGTATATGTGTATCTAGATTTCTGTTTTTCTCATCTGTTTTGGGTTTTCATATTTTTGCTTCAAAGCCATTAAAAAGAAGAATAAATCCCATACAGCTCTTATGAAATGCAATGTTTGGACCATTCAGTGGGTAAAGGGACCTTGGCCAGTTTACCAGTAAAGAGATGTTTTAAGCAGAGAACTAAAAATAAGAAAGTGATCACTAATTGGCATCCTGTAGGTCGAGCCAGAGACTCCTGAGACAGAAATAATATTCATGCGGTGCATGAGTAGCACTGCAATAAAAATGAGTGATGACTGAGCTGCTTTCTCATCCTTGGAAGTGGCCCTGCCACTCTGGGCTGGAGTCCTGCCCTCTGGGGCTGCCCCTGCTCTGGGTGAGTGAGAGGCTGCAGGCTGCACAACCTTTTAGCCTGGCTGAAATATTCATTCGTTGCAGCATTCCAAAGCATGCACAAAGGAATCAAAGTACAAATGCTGATTGCTGAGGAAGGAGGAGTCTGTAGGAGAAGAGCTCAGAACTCGCTATACCAAGCAAACCCACAGCAATGTTGGTTATTTTCCTGTCTCTTCTTTAGCTGTTCCCCAGGCCCATCCTTTCTCTGTTTTAAAAAGGCAGAAGCCTTTCTATTTTGCCCTTTCACTACTACAAATATTTACGAATGGCACTTCTTAATAATGAAAGTCCTTTGCCTCAGTTGTCCCTGCTGAAGTTTTGGCTTTAAGACGGTGAACGCACCTGAGTCCTGGAATATACTTTTACCTTTCTACCCGTTAATGTTCCTGTTACTATTCCTGTTAATATTCCTCTTAGTACTCCTGTTAGTATTCCTGTTAATACTCCTGTTAATATTCCTGTTAATATTCCTGTTAATACTCCTGTTAATATTCCTGTTAATATTCCTGTTAATATTCCTGTTAGTATTCCTGTTAGTACTCCTGTTAATAGTCCTGTTAATAGTCCTGTTAGTATTCCTGTTAATGTTCCTGTTAATATTCCTGTTAGTATTCCTGTTAGTATTCCTGTTAGTACTCCTGTTAGTATTCCTATTAATATTCCTGTTAATACTCCTGTTAGTACTCCTGTTCATATTCCTGTTAATATTCCTGTTAATATTCCTGTCAGTACTCCTGTCAATACTCCTGTTACTACTCCTGCCAGCCCTCCCTGCCAGCACAGGCAGCAGCACAGGCCATGCTCCTGTGTTAATTTTATGGGCCCCTGCAGGATCTCAGTGGATGATTTGACCCAGCTATGAGGAGCAGACTTGCAATCCACACAGGACTAAAACCCCTGTGAATTATCCCTCAGCTGAAGTTGGTAAATTTTGTCTGCTTTCATACTTGTAGTGACTGAAACAAAAATTTTGAAAGAAGCAAAACGGGAATTGAAGAGAAACATTTACAGGATTGTTGGCAAAACACTGTTTAAGGCTTTGCTGTTCAGTCTAAAATATTTACCAGCTCAATTCAAATTAAATATTTTTCAGGTTTCCTTGAATTCAGGTGAATTTTGAAACAAAAACTTAACAGTATAAAAGGTTTTACCATGAAATATTAAATTGTCAAAAAAGAAGCACTTCACTTGGATTTCAAAATGAGATCTTTTACATTCTGAAACATTTGCTCTCACATTTTTTCCAGCTTAACCTCTTGGTCAAATACGACTTAAACGGGAATAGGTTTTAGTCATGACCTCTTTCTCCTGCTCCTGCAGTGCCCAGCTATCCCCAAGACAACTCTAATTTTTCCTGCTGGCTGCATTATCACTGATCCCACTGGCTTCTGCACAATGTTCCTGTGCTATGTCATTTGGAGGAGTGACCTGCTCTCTACTCAGGTTTTCAGCCGACTGCAGTTGGACCTCTCAAGAAAACTCAGCCCATTTGCTTCCAGCTTGCTGAGTGATATGGAAACACCTTGCCCTAAGTACTGAAAGGAGGAAAATCTGAGATGTCTCTATTTGCTCGTTCATATTCTAATTCTCTAAATGGATTGGAAGGCGGAAGTGTGGATTATTTTTAGGTTCATCAAGAAAAGCACACATCCATAATTCAGACCAGAGCAGACCTGTGCTCTGTGGCAGGGCTTGCATCTGAAATGAGTGCAGCTATTTCTTCATGCAGGGCATTTCCCACCAGCTGGGTACTGCAGGAGCTGCATGTGCTATTTAGGATGTGCACAGGAAAAGCAACATGTGTGCTTTTATCTAATAAGTAGTCTAAAAGCTTTTTGTTTGTTTGTTTGTTTTACTGTAGTTAGAAATTCTGCCATTGCAGCCTTGGATTAAAATTGCTTAAATTTGGAAGAAATACTTCATGAAGAGTTGGTGAAATTCAATTTCAGGTGGTAGAGGATGAGAGGAGGTGCAGTGCAGAGCTTCAGTCTCCTCTTGTGCAGTGACCATGGGGCATTTCTGTCACTTGCTCTGGAAACTTCTGTGTGTGGTAATGCTCATCTGTTAATGTTAATCATCAGTCCTGGTTTTAAATGCAAAATTTTCCTGCTTTGATCTCCAGGCTCTCCCACAGCCCTGCCTAACATTGCTCTCAGGCAGGCTTTTCACAGGCCAGGTACTATTTGTCAAAAAAAATGAAGAGAAAATGTCTGCCCACAAGTTTCTCATTTGCATATTCATCTGGACGTATTCCTGCCTCAGCCTGGGCTCCTGGTTCTTTTCCTTTCATTAAAATCCTCTGCTGTGCAATGAGCTCATCACAGCACTTTCCCCATTCCTTCTGGAGAAGAATTGCCTGTGTAAATCACTGCAATGGCATCACTGATTGCCACAGCCTTGTAATGTAGCTGCAACTCTGGGAATGATTCATCTTTGGATCTGCTCAAGGTCTCCAAATATGAAAGAAAGGAGAAATAGTTGGAATTGTATAGAGAAAGTTCTGCTGAGAATTCTCCACACTCCTTGAAGCCCACTGAGTAACTCCTGCAGATGATCATTATTGTCCAGCAGGGTTTTTTACCCAGCTCTCAATTAACTTTGTCTCCCAGTGATGCATGGGAAAAACGAGACCAGAGTTTTGCTGGTACCTTCAGACTCTGCAGGTATGTTTTACACCAAAATCCAAAAGAAAAAGGATTTTTATTTTCAAATTTGAACCGTCACGAGAAGAACAGCAAGGGATAAATGACTTACCTGGAAGACTGAATTAGAATTTCCTTCAGGAAATGTTCTCCAGACACCTCTAGGCCTAACAGGGAGGAGGAACGACCACCAGCTCTATCAGAAAACTCACAAAATGCTGTGGCAAAACGCTGCTGTCACTGCCTCTGTGCTGGAAGGTGACCACAAGGAGAGGAGCAACTGGATTGCTGTAAGAGAAATGTAGCAGGAGCTGGATAACCCTCCCAAAGTCCACAGTCAAACAGTGGAAGTGGAAGGTGCCAGAAGAAATCCCTGGCACAAGTGTGGGGCGGGCAGTGTCTGCTGGAACATCAGAGCCCTCTCTCTTGTCAATGCTGATACACTGATTTTTTATAGATATTGGAGATAACCCTCCCCTAATGTGCCTCATCTCCAAAACACAGCACCTACGAGACAGATTTAAAGACTTAAAATTCCCATAAAAGCTTTAACCAATGTCTTTTACTTATTCTCCAAAATTCTTAAAATATGTAAATGTGCTCCCCACATCCTTCTGCCTGCGAACTGAAAAGAATCCAAAATTTCCCAGCCAATAAAGGAGAGAGGGGGGAACGGGATCTGAGGCAAACAAAAATATTTTGGTGAAATAGGATTAGTTCTTAAATCTCAAAAAAGCTTGTGGAGTCATGCAAAACAGAAAAGAGAGGTTTAGCCTGCATAGAAACAGAATCACATGAGTGCAATATCATTCAGACTTTCACTCGTGACGTTTGGTTGTTGTTGGAGACAAATCTTTGAGAAAAGAGGTACAGCAGTTTTTATAGACAAGGAGCTCAATTTCCTTAGGTTTTTGCAGTACGTGAGATACAATTATTGCAGGAGGGCTGGAGTGGCAATATGGAAAATACTCTCCTAATCTGGCTGCACGTGTGTTTCCTCTGAACAGTGAGTTGTTATTTCCTTGTTCAGGGGGATGTGTGCTGGTTTGTGGGCTCTGACCCCAGGGGCAGCAGCAGTCACTGCTGGAGCTTTGTGAGGGAATGACAAGGCACGGGGAAAACCAAGAGCTGCCATAGCGAAGATGAGTTTAAAAAGGGATCCTGGGGAGAGAGGCTGGAGAGAATGAGATTTGTTTGTTTGTTTGAACTGCACAGCCCCTTCCATCATGTTCTTGCAGACCTCTCTGAGTAATTGTCCCCATGCCCAGGGTGTGGGGAAGGTTGGACTCTCCGTGGCCATCAGCACCTGCAGAGTGCTCTGTGTCTGCACAAAAGGAGGAATGAAGGATATTCTGCATTTCCTGGGGCTCAGCTCCTCTCAGCTGCTCCATTCCCCAAACGAGGGCTCTGTGCCTTTGGGCTGCAGGAGTGCTTTGTGTTCACAGGTCACTCCTTGCTTTTTCTTGGTGTTTTTATAAACCTGGGGCTTGCCTGGAATAAAATTTACTGCTTCAGTTTATTCAAAGGAGGCATAAAATCCCCACATTGTGATTCCTGGGGTAGTGCTGCACCTCCAGATTGCTCAGTGTAGATTGTCAGGGGTGTTGGAGCTGGGCTGGATAATGCAGCCAAGTACAGGAGAAGCCTGAGGGGACTTCAAGTGGCAAATTTCTCATGGAAAGGTGTTTTCAGAAAGAAAATTCTCCTGGTGCTGCCTCCACTGTCCCTCTGCTGAGGCTGGTGGCAGTGGTTGAGGGCTCTCAGGTTGTGCACGGGGTCACAGCTGGGGTGAAACTCGGGGTCAGTGGTGCAGGGGTCAGAACTGGCGTTCTGTTCCCTTCCTGGCACCTGAACTTTCTCCAGTGTGACCTGTGCTGCCTGTGCAGGGTTTGTGTGCTGACTCCTTGCCCTCCTCAGAGCCTTTCTGGGCAGAAATGAATCCATGGCAGCACTTCGAGGTCTTCCAGGTGCTGTGTTTGTAAAGGTTCTGCAGTGCTCTCACTGCTCCTCGCTCTCTTGTCTCTGTAATTGAGAGAGAGCAGAGATGTTTGGCTGTGTTTGTGATCCTGGCTCACACCGGCAGTGACTGAAGAGCATTTTGGTCAAACTTGTCTTAAATTGGGTTCAGAAGGAACAGGACAAAATGCAGAACTCACTGTCTCATAAGGCAAATTCTGTTTGAACCCCTGGATGAAAAATGGTGATGCCAGCTCTGAATTCTTCCCTTTGAGCTGCCATCCTCTGGCAAGCAGGGACACGAGTCACAGCCGCTCCTCTCCTCTGCCTTGCAGCTTGGACTGGGCCTTTTGGTCCACTTCCAATGTGACAAAAGTCCTCATTACAAAAAACACTCCCTGTGTGCCTTTTCCTGCCCCCAAATTCAACTTTCACTTGCACTGCCATGGATTCAGCGTGGAAACTTTTTATCCACGCTCATTAACACAAAGGAAATTATATTCTGAAGGGAATGGGATTTTTTTTTTCGTGGTGTATTGTACCACACTCTCCTAAACTCTATGAAGCTCCCATGTACAGCTTCTTGCAGTCTTCTAGTTATCCATAATAATCTGAATAACCTGGTTTCTTGCCTTGTCTCTGGTGCTAAGGGAACACCACAGCAGATGGAAGGTAATGTCTTCTGCAAGCTCCTCTCAGGGATAGTGAAAGTTAATGTTCCTCTTGAGTTCTTCTCCTATCATCACCTGAGAGCTGCTATTTTGCTGATAAAATTTTTTTCAAGTCTACTCTATAGGAGAAATATTTTCTTTTTTTTTTTCAGCAGAAACGAAATGCAAATATAAAAGTGGATTGAGGCAGTGTGGCTGAAGGGGAAAAAATACATTTTCTCTGGTTAATAATTCTAACAGAAAAGTAAGTTCAGCTTAAAAGAACCTGTTGTTTTAAGCTGGCTTCTGAGGAAAGGAACTGTCANAGAAGAGCCAGGCACTAAAGCAGGAGTATCTGTGCTGGGGAGGATTTGCCTTTAATTCCCTAGAACAGGAATTTTAGCCATCACAGTGAGGAGAAACCAAGTTGGAGAGCTGCTGGGGCCCATCAGAGGAGTAATTTCTCAGAACAATGAAAAATAACTTTTGAAAGAACAGGACAGACCCACTGGGACAGCATTTGGCAGCCCACGTGTTTAATGGTGAGAGCTCCCTTCACCAATACTTGAACAAGCAGTTACTACCTGTTGTTCTTATCTGGCTTCTGAGGAAAGGAACTGTCATGAAAAATCAAACCAGCCCAAAACTCTTCCAATCTAGATGGCAAAAGATTTTATTTCGCTGAGTGATCTAGAACAGGAAATTAGGCTTGTTGCTCTCACTCATTAGTGATTTAAATCAATCACAGCTGAGTTGAGTTGGCTCAGAATTTCAGCCAGGCTGCTTTTGCCTCCCCCATTGGTTTCCTTTCTCCTGTTTCTGGTGGCTCTCAGCAAGTGCTGGTGGAGAAAAGGCTTTGGCACCCAGCAGGGACAGCACCAGAGCAGCAGAGTCCTTTACAGCCAGTGGGATTTGTAGGCAACAGTGGGCACTTCATAAGAATTGGCAAAACTTGGAGCTGTTTGAGTGCTCTGAGTGCAAGCTGGGAACAGGATGAGAGGAGGAGGTGCAGGAGGAGCCACCTTCCCTTTCCTGAGGGATGGGAAGACCCCCAGTGAGGAGGGAGGCCCAGAGGAAGTGTTCCAATTCACCTTTCTGTCCTCATTTTGCTGCAGCCCCTGCTGCTCCTGCCCAGCTCTCTCCTCCCCTCTCTGCTCTCAGAATGTTTTATGGGGCTGCCATTGTTTTCCTCTGGCAGCTTAAGTTGTAATTTCAGGCTGTTCCCACAGTATACTCAATATGTTCCCAGTCAGTGGATTTCAGTTAAGGAGATTAGTTGCTCTTATAGAATGCTACTGGACAACATTAATGCTTGAGAATTATTGTGTAAAATAAGGTTTAGGCTCCCTGGGTCGAGGGTGGCAAGCTGTAAATTTTTTTCTCAAGTGCTTCATTTTCTTGTTTGCTCCAGATGGATGGTTTCAATTGATTTCAGGCAAAGGTATTTCTGCTGGGCATACATAATGCAGGAGCTTTGTCTGGAAAAAGTAAATATTTTTTAATTTGCATGGTTATGGATGTCTCAAAACCCCTCTAATCTAGGACTGGTGCAGGTATTTTCTGGCTCTTTTATTTATGTGAAATAATTTAAATGGATCCTGTAGGTGACAAAAGAGGTGGGTTGTTATTCTATGCTGTCTTTTAGAGCATCATTGTAAATCAGTTTAACCAAATATTTGCTTGAAAACCCTAAAATAGCACATGTTATTTCACTTTTGGTGTAAATGGGCATCATTTCATTTGACTTTATAGCATGTCCTCTGTCCTAAAATTAGCCCACATTTCCCAGGGATAACTCCAAGCTGCCTGTTGGTGTAATTTCTGGAAAGCAGAATGAATACTTCAGGAGTCTTCCTTACACAGAAACACAACCCTTTTTCTGTCTTGACTCCTTTCTCCTCCTTTTCATTCCCTTTTCCCCCATGTGGGATTTCAGGGGAAATGCTGGGTGTGGGCTGCCCTCCAGACCTCCAGGAAAGCTGCTCTGGCTGTGGGGAACATTGGATTGGAAAAGGCTGGGGTTGGAGTGCTTCTCCACTGAGCAGTGATTTCACAAATATATTCCTTTAATGCCTCAGCTCCCTTAAAGCTTTGTCAAGAGCACAGTGAATTCTCTGCCTGAACATCTGAGTGCCAGTGCCAGCAGCCTTTCCTGGGCCACACTGGGGCTTTGAGCTGCAGGAGCTGCTGGTTCTGAGATGTCTCAGCCATTCCTGAAATCTGCTCTGTGGAACAGCAACCAGACACGAGCACGGGCAAAGCTTCCCTGGCCAGGGGTTACGTCACCTCCTGGTTTTGTTTTGCTCCTGAAATGCTCAAAATGACCTTTTCTGTGCTCTGTGCTGGACTCCAGGGCGTGTGAGAAACCTGAGAGCAGTGGCTTTATGGGAGCTGCAATGGCTGGAGGTTCAAGAGCAGCAGGATCTGTTGGGAGAAGGATTAAATTTGATGAAAGTGGTTGATTTCACTGTCACTTTTAAGTTTTAAAGTGTTGTGTGTGAGTGGGAAGGCAAAACTAAATAGAGCATACGGTTGGCCTTAAGAAAACCCCCCAAAACAGAGCAAAATTTAACTCTTGGGAGTGCAGTCTGTGAAACACTTCTTGCTTAGAGTATTTTTTTTCTCACAGGAGTGGGCTAGAACAAGAAAGATTTAGAAACTCATTTCTGTAGCTTTGAAAGACCTTTAAATGCTTCTTTTTGCCTTTTAGCTCTAATCTATCTTTTTAAAGTTGCTCATTTGGAGCAAAAATTTTTAGTTACAGTGCAGTTTTGCTTCTCTTAGAATAAAACCCAAAAAAGTGGCAGCTAAAAAGGACCAAAACACCTTCTGTATGAGCTTTGGTACCAGCCTTGCACACATGAGTAGTCAGAATTTTTGTTGCGTTTTGCTCAGTAGTGATAATGTACAAACCTTGCAGACTTTGTGTAATTTGAGCCTTCCCCCCTCAGTGCTCTTCCTAACATGGGAAATTCTGATGCTTGTGCTGCCACATGTCAGAGCAGTGAATTTGCTGCTTTTCCAGAGTTTTTATGGTGCCTACAGAAGGTAGAGGCTGAGCAGGAGAGGGTGGGCAGGTGAGTTTACACATGCACCAAACACTCCCTAGGATATAAATGATATTTAGCTCTTTCTGGGAAGAGTGAATGAGATATCATTGTTATATTTGCACACTTTTATCAGCCATCACTGCCCTCCTCTCAGCAGACACAAACCAAAAGGTGTTTGGAGAGGTAAAATATTTGTCTTGACCTCCAACCCTTCAGCACCAGTGATTGTTTCTGCAGTAACCAAACCAGCTGCAAGCCCAGTCTGTGCTGAGTTGGGAGGTTGATTTCTGTGCAGTTTTTTGTCCAGAACAGTCACCCCTGGTCATTATGCCCAGTGTGTGAGGAAGCAGCAGAACCAGCTGATATTATGGCATACACCAAAGGAATGTTTTACACCAAACTTGTTTTCATATTTCAGGCTGACAGATACCCTGGACATTGATCTTCTAGGCAGAGACTGTGTCCAGCTGTCACCCTGGGAGCTGGCACTGCTGGGTTGGCTCTGCTCTGTGGCTTTAGCCTGTCCTGCCCCAGCCAGCACCCAAAAATCCCTCCATGTGTGTCCAGACAAACACAAACCCGCTCTGCTCGTGCTGACGCGAGATGCAAAGGCTGTGGCACCAGGAGAGAGCTGAGATGATCAGATCTGTGCTGAGCTGTGCAGCTTTGATTTGTGCTGCAGCACAGGCAGTCTCAACACTCATTTGATTGCAAATCGTTGTTTGGAGATGCTCAAAGTTATTTGAAAAAATCTCCCTTTACGAGGAAAAAACCACACCCTGAGTGAGAGAGTGGTGCCACCCCAGCAGTGCTTGCATTGGCTCAGTCCATCAAGAATGGTTTGTTTCCATGCTCTGTGTTTGCTGAGAGACCAAAGACATCCTCTTTCAGCAGTGGGAAACTAATACAGAAACTTGGGCTTCTTTTTTTTCTTGATTTTTTTTGAGGTTTCGAGAAACTGAATGTCTTATCCAAACAAGGATAATTCCTAATTCCTGCTAATGATACTCCAGTCTTGGCATTTCTGTGCTCTCCATCACCTGTCAATGGCCAAATGAGTGTCTGTGCACTGGCTGATCACACTCTTGGCTGTTAGTGTGTGTTTGTCATTCCTTTAACCTAGGGATAGAGTCAGGTTTGTCCCTGAGCTTGAACACCTGGCTTTCTGAGCTGCTAAACTCTAGTTCTTCAGCCAAGTACCCTCCTTATGTATATCCGTGTGTGTGTGAGTACTAATACATGTCTCACTCCCCTTCTCCCTTTAATGGCATTTTTCTCCAAAAAGTTATGATAGGGCACTCACAGGGGAGGAACTGAACACTTCCCTCATCCTTTGCCTTATCTTCAGTTCTGAATTATCTTTTATTGAAGACTGTATTCAAACTTCAACCATTGAGTTGACATCCATTTAAGATCGAGAGAAATATGTCTTTCGAGCTATTATTGTTAAAAAGGAGGTTTTAACATCCAGGACAAAAGACTGGATGTTAAACCTCCCTCTTTTGCAGAGGATTCATTCAGTAGCTGATAACGCGATCTGCTCAGGATAAATGAAGATAAGACGTCCAGGCTCTGTCAGCAGCCTCAGGCTCCGGTGCTGTTCGCTCTGGAGATGCCCTTATTTATTTTTTTTAAATGCTGCTGTGGCTCGCAGCGTTTATCGGATGCGGCTCCTCTCAGGTCTGCAGCAGATGCCGCCTTATTCCTCACTGTGTTGGAGCCAACAGCGTTTGTGTTCCTGCCCGCGGAGCAAATCCCGGCTTTGCTGGTGCTTGAGTGCCGCTGGGCTGGGCTTAGGGGCAGCCCAGGCGAGCTCAGTCCCAGCAGCTGCCCGTGCTTAGATGGGGGAGCTCCAGCTGGACCGGGGTGTTCCCATCGCCTCCCGGGGATGCTCCAGGAGCCCGGGGTGTCCCCATCGCCTCTCGGGGACGCTCCAGGGGCCGGGGGTGTCCCCATCGCCTCTCGGGGACGC